>CM040432.1:67615503-67890503 GCA_022702705.1 Papilionanthe hookeriana x Papilionanthe teres | reverse complement strand
CTATGACGATGTTATTTCTCGATGGGAGTCCATCACCCTATACTTGGTAAATGATAAGCACTTCCACGACAATAAGGCGAAGATGATGTTCATCGAAAATCTACTCGGAGAAGTAGAAAAGAAGATATGGATCCAGTGGAGGATGGCATACTAAGACGAATATGAAGCTCTTATCAACATAAAAGATGACCCTCAGAATGTCATCTCACAAATAAGGCAAATCATCCTCCTGGAAGATCCTTATTAAGGATCAACGGAGGAACAAAATAAGGCCTTCCTGGACCTAGAGAGGCTATCATGTAATGAAATTAAGGATATGTTCGAGTACATGAATGATTACAAAGTGCTCGCCGCTAAATCCGGAAGAATGTATATAAACTTTGAACTATCTGAAAAATTCTTTAGAAAAATGCCCCCCATTATAGGCAATGAAGTCGAGGCCGCCTTCAAAGCCAAACATCCCTTCAATACAATTGTTATCCTTCCAAGAATCAGATATACATATCAATATCTGGCCAACCTCTGCAAAAAGGCTGCAATCCAGAGGGGGATAAAGGACCTATCAATTTGCAAAGGATCACGGTTCCAGGATATTACAACATCCATAAGAGGTATGATTTACATAAATCTAAAAATTACAAAGGAAAACCACATGACACGCATGTCCGTGTCATAAAGAATAAGAACAAGCCAAGAACCACCAAATGTCGTTGCTACATCTGCGGGTAAGGACACTTCACTAGAGAATGTAGAAGCAAGCATGAGAATATGACCCGAGCAGCAATTCTCAGCAATCTAGACCTCCAGGATGATTATGACGTATTATCAGTCGACCTTGACGAGGATGCGTCAGACGCAATTTGCAGCATCTCAGAAGGAGAAGGCATGAATAACCTAGCTCACATTAATCATGCACTGGAGGATCTACATCCAGAAGACTACATCTTCATGTTAAAGGAAGATGACTATGGGTGGGGCTCCTTCATCCAACTACCTGAGGAACAAAGTAAGTGTCTTCACAATTGGGAACAAAATAAACCAATACAAGGGCCATTCATTCATTATTCGTATTGCCGAATGACAACAAATCCTCCAATGAGGATTCACTGCAGCACGTGCAAGCTCACGACTTGCCCGATGTGCGCTAAGATTTATTTAACAATCAATATTCAGAAGGAAGTTACACTTCATACCTATCAATCAAAAGACACTTTGATTGAAGAATTACTAAACTACTCAAGCTTCCTAAAAGAAGAAAAAATAGGCTACAATAAAGCTGCAAGAACTAACCACGGAAAGGTTAGAAGAAGAGAGGAAAGAACTTCTCGAACGAGACAGAATGAAAGGTAGGCATAGATGAAGAGGAACCTAAAGAAAGAACCGTTGCAAAATTCTTCAATGAGTAAGTAAAAGAACAGGTTCATGCAATGCCCAAAAGAATTCTCAACCAGTTATTCAACCTTGTTGTAGAATTCAAAATACCAGGAGTCGAAAACTTCAGCCTAAAGGCTATAGTAGATACCGGCGCGACTTCCTGTTGCGCAAATACCAAAAGTATTCCATCCGAAGCCGTCGAAGAGCTAACTTATCAGGTCTCCTTCAGTGGGGTCAATTCGACGACTGACGCAAGTAGAAAGATCAAGACAGGTATGATGACCCTCAATGAACATAATTTTCGAATCCCATTAATCTACTGCCTGGAAATGGACGTCAAGGGCGGCATCCAAATGTTGTTAGGATGCAACTTCATACGAAGCCTGAATGAAGGAATGCGCATAGAAAGAAATACGGTGACCTTTTACAAGGAAATCACCCAAATCAGAGCAACATCAGATGTAGAAGTCGCAACAAAGCAGTTGCAAGAGATGGAGATTAGCTAAGAATTCTACCTGGAACTACAACCAGAATGGGCGTTCACGCAGAGAATCCAAGATAACCCATTCTTAAGAAAGTTCAAAACCCTATTGCAGAGATTACAAGAACAAGACATTGGAGAGGATCCGATAAAGCATTGGAGCAGGAATGGAGTCGTATGCAAAATTGAGATCATCAATCCCGACCTCACAATTCAAGATAAGCCCCTTAAACATGTAACTCCATTAATGCAGGAACAATTTCGAAAGCATATCAAAAGTCTGCTTGCCCTGAAGGTCATCAGGCCAAGTAAAAGCCGACACAGAATAATGGCATTAATGGTAAACTCTGGAGCAACTATAGATCCAATAACAGGGCAGGAAATGAAGGGAAAGGAAAGGATGGTGTTCAACTACCGGTCCCTCAACGAAAACACTCACAAGGATCAGTACAGCCTCCCAGGGATCAATACGCTGCTTAAAAGGATAGGCACCAGCAAAATCTATTCAAAAATTGATCTGAAAAGTGGTTTCCACCAAGTGTCCAGGCACCCAGAGTCCATAGAATGGAGTGCCTTCGTCGTGCCTACAGGTTTATACGAATGGATGGTGATGCCTTTCGATTTGAAGAATGCACCATCAATCTTCCAAAGGAAGATGGATAATTGTTTTAGTAAGTACTCAAAATTGATCGCAGTATATATTGATGATATACTCATTTTCAGCGACAATGAGTATAATCATAAGGAACACCTGGAGTAATTCTTAAAGATTGTAGAAAGAGAAGGGCTGGTCTTATCACCTACAAAGATGAAAGTGGGAGTCCGACAAGTGGAATTTTTGGGTGCCGTAATTGGTAACTCAAAAATAAAACTTCAACCTCATATTATCAAAAAGATTGCAGACTTCCCGGACGACAAGTTAAAGGAGAAGCAAGGGATGCATTCCTGGTTAGGTATTCTCAACTCGCCAGAACATATATTCCTAACCTCGGAGTTTTGGTAGGGCCACTCTATCAAAAGACGTCACCGCACAGAGACAAAAGAATGAAGACCCATGACTGGGAAATCGTATTCAAAATCTAAAACCTAGTCCAGCATTTACCAAACCTAGAACTACCTCCAGAAAAGGCCTACGTGATCCTAGAAACCGACAGATGTATGGAAGGATGGGGAGGAGTCTGGAAATGGAAAAACAGGAAAGAAGATCCCAAAAGCACACAGCGAATCTGTACCTAAGCAAGCGGGAAATTTCCCAACGTCAAATCAATAATTGATGTTGAAATCCATGCATGCATGGAAACCTTAAGCGCCCTCAAGATTCACTATCTTGACAAAAATGAAATCACACTGCGCACCGATTGCCAGGCCATCATCTCATTTTACAACAAGATGGCTCATAACAAGCCATCCAGGGTGTGATGGCTAGCATTCACAGATTTCATCAACGGCTTGGGGATTACCGTCAACTTCAAACACATCGACGGGAAGAACAACGTCCTCGCCGACAATATCTCAAGACTAACATTTATTTTATGTGCAGGTACTGAACCCGAAGAGAAGAAAATTAATAAATTCCTTGCAGAATGGATCCCAGAAACACTAGAAGGCAAAAATGGGTGTCGATCGACAATTTACTCGGAAGATAATACTTTGAGTTTCTTGCACCAGGAGAAGAAGACGCTGCTTCCGACAATGCGACAAACAGACACTGGAGCATTTTATGGGAATCCCTCGAATCACCCATTACGATGGAGAGAAGAGACAACCTTCGACACCAAGCTCATCGAATCGAAGGGGAGCAAGTCGCCAAAGTTATTCATGAATTAAAATTATTGAGGAGGATCCTCAATAATAAATCTGGATACTGCAAAAGCTTAGCTTCCAGGGACAATGTGTGGAACGACATGATGCCTCTGACTAAGTCACATGTAGAGAATCTGGATACTATTATATCAAAGTTCAGAGGGTTTACAGAAGATTGAAATGAAACTATGGTCTGAAGCAAATGGTGGGCCCGACTTGTAGTAATTTTTGCAAAATCACCGCTGAAATTATTACACGAATCTTTCATCATTTGACCAAGTCCACTTTTACCATGAGGTGATGAATTTTTCTTATGGCATGACACATGTCTTCACTATGAGATGAAGGTTTTATGACATGACATATGTCATTAAATTAAGACTTTTCATCCGTTTGACCAAGTCTTCTATCTTATCTTAATGTAATCGTAATTTTATTTTATATTGTGACACATGTCACTTATCTTATCGTTTGTAAAGGGCTAAATTACGATTTAGCCCACCATGAGAGTGCTTTATATATGAGTCCATTATAAGGGAGAAGACACAAAAAAAATAATCTTGAAGCCTACTCCCTCTTAAGAGTTGTGTTCCCTGTAAGCTTATTTCTCTTTCCTTATTAATATATTTCATTTTGTTTCAATTTCATCTTTCGTTTTTCTTTATTGGCAAAAGTTCTTTGTGACCCCAACCCTGCGATCTGCTTAGTTAATCCCTTGGTATCAGAGCCAGTGATCTGCTTATTTATATTTATTTAATTACCCCCTTCTTATATAATATTATTTTTTTTATTTTAAATATTTAAAATATAGTATATTATTTATAAATATAATTTAGTTATAAAAATATTTAATGATTAAATAATTTTTTATTAAAAATATATACAGGTATATATATATATATATATATATATATATATATATATATAATATTATTTTTTATTTTAATTATTTTAAGTATAGTATATTATTTATAAATATTATTTAATTATAAAAATATTTAATAGTTAAAAAAATTTTAAATAACTATATAACTATATATATATATATATATATATATATATATATATAAATTAATTTTATATTATTATTTAATTTTAAATATTTCAAGTATAGTATATTATTTATAAATATAATTTATTTACAAAAATATTTAATTGTTAAATAAATAATATATATATATATATATATATAATAATAATAAAAATAATTTTTTATTTTAAATGTTTTACGTATACTTTATTATTTATAAATACAATTTAATTATAAAAATATTTAATAGTTAAGTAAATTGTAAAAATATGTATATATAGGTATATATAAATATTTAATACTTAAATAAATTATAAATAAATAAATTTATATTTGTATATATAAATATATATATATATATGTATATATATATATATGTATATATATATATATATATATATATATATATATATATATATATATATATATATATATATGTATATATATAAATATATATGTATATATATATATATAATACTATTTTTTTAATTTAAATATTTTAAGTATACTATATTATTTATAAATATAATTTAATTATAAAAATATTTAATAATTAAGAAAATTAAAAATAAAAAAATATATATAGAGGTACAAAAATATATATTTATATATAAAAAAAATTTATTTAATATTATTTTTTATTTTAAATATTTTAAGTATAATATATTATTTTTAAATGTAATTTAATTACAAAAAAGTATTTAATAATTAAAAAAATGATATATATATATAGTTATATATAAATTTCTATAATAATATTTTTTTATTTTAAATATTTTATGTATTGTATATTATTTTAAATGTAATTTAATTATTAAAATATTTAATAGTTAAAAAAATTAAATATATATATATATATATATATATATATATATATAATATTATTTTTTAATTTTAAGTATAGTATATTATTTATAAATATAATTTAATTATAAAAATATTTAATAGTTAAATAAAATATAAATAAATAAATATATATAGGTATATATATATATATATATATATATATATATATATATATATATATATATATATATATATACATATATATATACATATATATACATATATATATATACATATATATA
The DNA here is from genome assembly GCA_022702705.1 of Papilionanthe hookeriana x Papilionanthe teres. NCBI lineage: Eukaryota > Viridiplantae > Streptophyta > Magnoliopsida > Asparagales > Orchidaceae > Papilionanthe > Papilionanthe hookeriana x Papilionanthe teres. Next base: position 67,884,727 of record CM040432.1, on the reverse strand, counting down.
CATATATATATACATATATATATTTATATATATACATTTTTTTTTAGAGAAAAGAGCGTCACGTGGCTCCCTACGTGTAAATAATATAAAAGGTCGTACAAAAGAGGGAGGGGAGGCGGATCCCGTAGTCTAATTGAGCAAAAAAAAAAAAAAAAAACAATAGAACGCACTCTAAGAGAATCCACCTCCCGCAGTACAACTCGACGCGGCACAAAAAACATAACATCACAATTACCCATACACACGAAGCAAGTAACCGCCAAAGCCGTGTACCCCATGTAAATTATCACAAACTAAAGCCATCAACAAAGAGATAGTGAATAAAATTGGTTCCAGTCAAAAACGGACAGTGAATCTCCTCCGAGTACATCCGTCATCCAGAAGTCTAGTAGCAAAAACGCCTCAAACCAAAGCCAGTAAAAACCATGCTCCATTATATGTTTGATCAAATATGTAGTCTCTATGTCCAGCTCCTTCCCGACGTCCAAAAGATGCCAAATAAGGGATTCCAAAGCAATCTCTCGCGGCAGAAATTCAAACAGCAGATCCACAAACCATGCAACAATAAACAATGTATACATAAATAGATATGTATAAAAAAAACAAGTGCAAAAGTAGCAATCAGCAAATGTCCAACGACAAAGGAGGCATACATATGATAAAAATAGATAGCTATACACGGCACACCTTAGCTGGAAAAAGAAATGCATGTATGCTGCAAATCGATTACTGCATATATAGAAATCTAGCTATATATAACAGTAAAATATTACAGTTATATATAAATTCATATATATAGAAGCAGCTATATATATATAGAAATACAGAAAAGTAAACTGAAGTGTAAATCGATGTAAAGTTAGGATATATATATATATATATATATATATATATATATATATATATATATATATATATATATAGAAATAAAGATATATATATAGAGAGAGAGAGAAAGAGAGATAGGAGAACACTATGGCCGAATAAACGGAATATCCAAATTATCCCCCGCTAGCAACACCAATAACTCCGGAGGCGGCTCAGTTCCCACCAAAATTCGGGTGGACAGGGAACCGACATTAGCTAACCAATGAGCTGGTCTATTAGCTTCCCGATAACTAAATTTCCAAATAACAGAGTTCAGGGGTATGAGGTGATTAATCTGATTAATGTAATACAATACATTCCAGGGAATATTACGCTGATCAGTTAAAGCATGGAAAAGAATGGTAGAGTCAGTCTCAATCTCCACATTGAGCCATTTCAATTGGACCGCAATAGCGACAACTAAGAAAAGCGCATGAGCCTCGGATTCTAACGGATCACCAGCAACACAAGGGGAAGAAAAGAATAACAGGCAGCGTCTATCAGAATTTCGGGCAATACCACCAACCCCAGCGTGCGAAGCCCGCCAACTACCATCCACATTGAATTTAACCCAACCAGCCGGAGGCGGCCGCCATTCCACTAAAAGTGGGAGTTTAAGGGAAGGCTTTAAAGCAATGTTAAGACCTTCGTTATCAAAATAAGTAATGCCCGAGAAGAAAGATGTTTTCATATTGCTCAACTGAAACACATGATTTATATAAGACAAAATATTCGAAAATATGAAATTGAAAGAAGGAGAGATGCCTTTGTGTTTTGCATCATTACGGGCCATCCATAAAAACCAGCATACAATGAAAGGATAGATAGATAACAAATGATTATCATGCTCATGAAAGCCCCATAAATCGGAAATAGCTTGCCCCGGAATAACTTTAGTACCAAAGTATCGCCCCCCTTCCCGCCATATTGATAAAGAGAAGGGACACGAGAGAAATATGTGATGTAAAGATTCTTCATTGATCTTACACATAGGGCAGACAGAAGCTATACGGAGACCTTTCAACTTAAGGATATCATCGCAAGGGAGCATATAATTAAAGAGTTTCCAAGCTAAAAAGGACATAGATGGAGTTAAAGCCCTAGACCAAATTTTCTTACCCCAAGCGTAAGTCGGAAACTGATGCATAGAAAAATAAATAGCTTTAGAAGTCGAACCATTGGGGGCAGCTTTTAACCTAGGCGAGTCGACCTTCCGAAATTTATATAATATTATTTTTTTATTTTAAATAGTTTAAGTATGGTATGTTATTTATAAATATAATTTAATTATAAAAATATTTAATAGTTAAATAAATAATAAATAAATCAATATATATGTGTATATATAAATATATATTTATAAATATAAATATATATATTTATATTTATGTAAAATTATTTTTTTTTATTTTAAATTTTTTAAGCATAGTATATTATTTATAAATATATTTTAATTATAAAAATATTTAATAATTAAATAAATTTTAAATAAAAATATATATTTAGGTATATATAAATTTATTTAATATTATTTTTTATTTTAAATATTTTAAGTATAATATTTTATTTATAAATATAATTTAATTATAATAATATTTAATAGTTAACAAAATTATAAATAACTATATATATATATATATATATATATTTATTTATTTATTTTATATTATTTTTTAATTTTAAATATTTTAAGTATAGTATATTATTCATAAATATAATTTATTTATATAAATATTTAATTCGTAAATAAATTATAAATAAATTAATATATATATATATATATATATATATAATAATTTTTTTATTTTAAATGTTTTAATTTTATTTTATTATTTATAAATATAATTTAATTATAAAAATATTTAATAGTTAAGTAAATTATAAATAAAAATATATATAGGTATATATAATTATATATATATATATATATATATAATTATTTAATATTATTCTTTTATTTTAAATATTTTAAGTATGTGATATTATTTATAATTACAATTTAATGATAAAATTTTTTTATAGTTAAATAAATTATAAATAATTAAATATATATTTGTATATAGATATATATATATATATATATATATATATATATATTTATAATATTATTTTTTTATTTTAAATATTTTAAGTATAATATATTATTTTTAAATATAATTTAATTATAAAATTTTTTTAATAGGTAAAAAAATTATAAATAAATAAAAATATTCATATATATATATATATATATATATATATATATATATATATATATATCAATTTATGTAATGTTATTTTTTTATTTTAAATATTTTAAGTATAGTATATTATTTTTAAATATAATTTAAATATAAAAATAGTTAATAGTTAAATAAATTTTAAATAAAATATAAATATATGTATATATAAATAAATAAATATATATAAATATATATATATATATATATGTTTCTAAATATATATATATATATATATATATAATATTATTTTTTTATTTTAAATGTTTTAAGTATAGTATATTATTTATTAATAGAATTTGGGTCAATAAAAATATTGGGTCAATGGTTTTGTCATTGGATCAAGGATTGACCATTTTGACTAAAGTTCACAATTTGGTCGAAGATTAACATATTGGGTCAATATTTTGTCGTTACTTCAAAAATTAACTATTTTGACCAAAATTAGCTTTTTTTGTCAAAAGTTAACCTATTAGGTCAATGGGTTTGTCATTGGATGAAGGATTAACCATTTTGACCAAAGTAAACTTTTTAGTCAGAGATTGACTTATTAGGTCATTAATTCAAAAAATTTTTATTTTGACGTAAATTGACTTTTTGGTCAAATGTTGACCTATTAGGCCAATGGGTTGGTCATTGGGTCAAGGATTGACCATTTTGGCCAAAGTTGACTTTTTGGTCAAAAGAAGACCTATTGGGTCAATGGGTTGGGCATTAGGTCAAAGATTAACCATCTTGACCAAAGTTAACTTTTTGGTCAGAGATTGGTTTACTGGGTCAAAAATAGCTCATTAAGTCAAAAATTGACTATTTTAATCAAAATTGACTTTTTGGTCAAAAGTTGACCTATTGGGTCAATGAGTTGGTCGTTGGGTTAAGAATTGACTATTTTGACCAAAGTTGTCCATTGGTTAAAATTTGACCTATTTAGGTCAATGAGGCGGTCAGTAGGTCAAAAATTGACAATTTTAAGCAAAATTGACTTTTTGGTCAAAAGTTGGCCTATTGTGTCAATAGGTTGGTCATTGGGTCAAGGATTAACCATTTTGGCCAAAGTTGATTTTTTAGTCAAAAGTTAACAAAATGGGTTAATTGGTTGGTCATTGGATGAAGGATTGAACATTTTCACCAAAGTTAACTTTTAGGTCATTGTGTCTGAAATTGACCATTTTGACCAAATTTGACTTTTGGTAAAAAGTTGACCTTTTGGGTCAATGAGGAGGTCATTAAGTCAAAAATTGACAATTTTGACCAAAATTAACTTTTTTGTTCAAAAGTTGACCTAATGGGTTAATAATTAGTAATTATGTCAAAAATTTACTATTTTGACCAAAATTGGCTTTTTAGTCAAAAGGCGATCTATTGGGTCAGCGGGTTAGTTATTGGGCCAAGAATTGACAATTATGACCAAAGTTGACTTTTTGGTTAAAGATTTACTTATTGGGTTAATAATTGGTCATTAAGTCAAAAATTGTCTATTTTGACCAAAAAGTTGACTTTTTTGTCAAAAGCTGACATATTTGGTTAATGCGGGTCATTAGGTCAAAATTTGACTAGTTTGATCAAAATTTACTTTTGGTCAAAGGTTGACATATTGGGTCAATGGGTTGGTTATTGGGTCAAGGTTTGACCATTTTGACCAAAGTTGACTTTTTGTCAGAGATTGGCTTACTAGGTCAATTATTAGTCATTTGGTCAAAAATTGACTATTTTGACCAAAATTGAATTTTTTGTCAAAAGTTAACCCATTGGGTCAATGGGGTGGTCATATGATCAGGAATTAACCATTTTGACCAAAGATGACTTTTTGTCAAAAGTTGATCTACTAGGTCAATGGGTTGGTCATTGGGTCAAGGATAGACCATTTTGACCAAAGTTGACTTTTTGGTCAGAGATTGGCTTACTGGGTTAATAATTGGTCATTAGGTCAAAAATTGACTATTTTGACCAAAATTGATTTTTTGGTCAAACGTTGACCTACTAGGTCAATGTGTTGGTCGTTGGGTCAAAAATTGATCATTTTGACCAAAGTTGACTTTTTGGTCAAAAGTTGACCTATTGGGTCGATGGGTTGGTCATTGGGTCAAGGATTGATCATTTTGACCATAGTTGACTTTTTGGTCAGATATTGACTTATTGGGTCTAAAATTGGTCATTAGGTCAAAAATTAATTATTTTGACCAAAATTAAATTTTTTGTCAAAAGTTTACCCATTGGGTCAACGGGGTGGTCAGTGGGTCAGAAATTGACCATTTTGATCAAAGTTGATTTTTTGGTCAAAAGTTGACCTATTTGGTCAATGAGTTGGTAATTGGATCAAGATTTGACCATTTTGACCGAAGAAAACTTTTTGGTCAAAATTTGATATATGGGGTCAACGGGTAGGTCATTGGGTCAAAATTGACCATTTTGACCAAAGTTGACTTTTTGGTCAAAAGTTGACTTATTCGGTTAATGGGTGGTCATTAGGTCAAAAATTGACTATTTTGACCAAAATTGACTTTTTGGTCAAAAGTTGTATTGTTGGGTCAATGTGTTTGTCATTGGGTGAAGGATTGATTATTTTGACAAAAATTAACTTTTCGGTGAGAATTGACTTATTTGGTCATTAATTGGTCATTAGGTTAAAAATTGACTATTTTGACCAAGATTGAATTTTTGGTCAAAAGTTAACCCATTGGGTCAGAAATGACCATTTTGACTAAAGTTGACTTTTTGGTCAAATGTTGACATATTTGGCCAATGTGTTGGTAATTGGATCAATATGTTGACCATTTTTACCAAAGATGACTTTTTTGGTCAAAAGATGACCTATTGGGTCAATGGGTTGGCCATTGGGTCAAAAATTGTCCATTTTGACCAAAGTTGACTTTTTGGCCAAATGTTGACCTATTGGATCAATCGGTGGTCATTTGGTGAAAAATTGACTATTTTGACCAAAATTAGCTTTTTGGTCAAAAGTTGACCTATTGGGTCTATGGGTTTGTCATTGGATTAGGATTGACCATTTTGACTAAAGTTGACTATTTGGTCAGAGATTGACTTTTAGGGTCAATAATTGGTCATTAATTCAAAAATTTTTTATTTTGGCCGAAATTGACTTTTTAGTTAAATGTTGACCTATTAGGCCAATGGGTTGGTCGTTGGGTCAAGGATTGATCATTTTGACCAAAGTTGACTTTTTGGTCAAAAGATGTCCTATTGGGTCAATGGGTTGGGTATTAGGTCAAAAATTAACCATCTTGACCAAAGTTGACTTTTTGGATAGAGATTGGTTTACTGGGTCAAAAATTGGTCATTAGGTCAAATATTGACTATTTTAATCAAAATTGACTTGTTGGTCAAAATTGACATATTGAGTCAGTGGGTTGGTCATTGAGTTAAGGATTGACATTTTTTTATCAAAGTTGTCTTTTTGTCAAAATTTGACCTATTTAGGTTAATGAGGCGGTCAGTAGATAAAAAATTAAAAATTTTGAACAAAATTGACTTTTTGGTCAAAAGTTGACCTGTTGGGTCAATAGGTTGGTCATTGGGTCGAGGATTGACTATTTTGGCTAAAGTTGACTTTTTAGTCAAAAGTTAACAAATTGGGTCAATGGGTTAGTCATTGGATGAAGGATTGACCATTTTCACCAAAGATGATATTTAGGTCATGGTGTCAGAAATTGACCATTTTGGCCCAATTTGACTTTTTGGTCAAAAGTTAACCTTTTGGGTCAATGAAGCGGTCATTAGGTCAAAAATTGCCAATTTTTGCCAAAATTGGCTTTTTTTTTTCAAAAGTTGACCTATTGGGTCAATAATTGGCAATTATGTAAAAAATTTACTATTTCGACCAAAATTGACTTTTTAGACAAAAGTGAATTTATTGGGTCGGTGGGTTGGTTATTGGGTCAAGGATTTACCATTTTGACCAAAGTTATCTTTTTGTTCAAAGGTTGACATGTTGGGTCAATGGGTTTGTCATTGGATCAAGGATTGATAATTATGACCAAAGTTGACTTTTTGGTCACAGATTTACTTATTGGGTCAATAATTGGTCATTAAGTAAAAAAATATCTATTTTGACCTAAAATGTTGACTTGTCGGTCAAAATTTGACCAATTTAGTCAATGGGTTGATCATTGGGTCAAAAATTTACCATTTTGACCAAAGTTAACTTTTTGGTCAAAAGTTGACCTATTTGGTCAATGGGTGGTCATTAGGTTAAAAATTTACTATTGACCAAAATTGACTTTTTGGTCAAAATTTAACTTATTGGGCAAAGGGTTTGTCATTGGGTTAATCATTGACCATATTGTCTAAAGTTGACTTTTTGGTTAGAGATTGACTTATTGGGTCAATAATTAGTCATTAATTCAAAAAATTGACTATCTTGGTCATTAGGTCAAAAATTAATTATTTTGACCAAAATTAAATTTTTTCTTAAAAGTTGAGCCATTGGGTCAACGGGGAGGTCATTACGTCAGAAGTTGACCATTTTGACTAAAATTAACTTTTTTGGTCAAAAGTTGACATATTTTGGTCAAAAGTTGACTTATCATTTGACTAAAGTTGACTTTTTTGTCGAAAGTTGACTTATTGGGTCAATTGGTGGTCATCAAGTCAAAAATTAACTATTTTGACCAAAATTGACTATTTTGTCAAAAGTTGACCTATTGGGTGAATGAGTTTTTCATTGGGTTAAGGATCGAATATTTTGACCAAAGTTGACTTTTCGGTCAGAGATTAACTTATTGAGTGAATAATTAGTCATTAGATCTAAAATTAACTATTTTGACCAAAATTTACTTTTTGGTCAAAAACTGACCTATTGGGTCAATGGGTTGGTCTTTGGGACGATGGGGTGTCAGAAATTGGCCATTTTGACCAAAGATTACTTTTTGGTCAAAAGTTGACCTATTTTGACCAAAATTGAATTTTGGTCAAAAGTTAACCTATTAGGTCAACGGGCTGGTCATTGGGTTAGATATTGACTATTTTGACCAAAGTTGACTTTTGCTCAAAACTTGATCTATTTGGTCAATGAGTTAATAATTGGGTCAAGAATTGACCATTTTGATCAAAGATGACTTTTTGGTCAAAAGTAGACTTATTGGGTCAATGGATTGGTCATTGGGTTAAAAATTGACCATTTTAACCAAAGTTGACTTTTTGGTCAAAAGTTGACCTACTTGATTAATGAATTGGTATATTTATGTATACATACATAAATATATATATGTAAATATATATATATATATATGTATATATATATATATATATCTATATATATCTATATATATAGATATATTGTCAGAAGTCTTTGGAGAATTTTGAGAAGGATTAATCATGATAGAGATTGAGAGAAAAAGAGATCGAATGATAATCTCATAGAATAAACCTTCCGATTGTGTGATTTCTGAAGTTTTTCGTATAAGAAAATCACATGAAGATCTTGGGTAACCAGAGAGATCTTATAGGTGAAATACCTATCCTGAGTTCTTTAATCTCTTATAGGAGCAAGCTCCTATAGTTAATTACATCCTGAGCAATTAATATTGCCTAGGGAAAACTCCCGATTAAGGTTAACATTTATCTTCTAAAAAGTGTAAGTGTTGTCGTGGCAGTGTGTTTCTGAAGAATCGATACTACTAGTTTATGTTGGGTGTATGTCATTGCTTTGTGGTGTTTTGTTTTGTAATGTCATTTTTGTCATTTTGTATATCATGTCATATGTCATGTCGGGATGTCATAGTTTGTATGTCATGTTATGTCATAATGTGATGTCGTAATTTCATGTCATTTCATGTCGTGTCTTAATGTGGATCAAATGTCATATCATTTTATGTGATGTCGTAATTTCATAAGATGTTGTGATTAATATCTCGATTTGTCATAAGATATTTTATCTCCTATATCGTTATTATGTCATGAGATACCTTCAATGATGTCAAGAAGATATCATTACTTATTTATTTTTTTTATTTTGTTTATGATTCCATTTTGTTTTAAATTTTGGTTTTGTCACGCCATTTTGTCATGTCATTATATCATGTCATTTTATGTCATGTCTTCAGGTGATGTCGTAATGTCATAAGATGTCGTGATTAATATCTTGATTTATCATGAGATATTTTATTTCATATGTCGTTATTATTTCATGAGATACCTTCAATGATGTCAAGAAGATATCATTACTTATTTACTTTTGTTATTTTGTTTATTATTCCTTTTTATTCTAAATTTTAGTTTTTTCATGTCATTTTGTAATGTATTTGTTTTGGTTTAGTGTCATGTCATCATTTTATTGTGGTATAGAATTGTCATCGTATGTTTTTGTTAATATTGATGTTATGTCGATGTCAATGTTAATAATTTTGTCGTTTTAATTCAGATTTCGTGACTAACCTAAAAGTCCAGTTGTCTTTGTTGTCATATCATTTTTATTTTGTTGTTTGTAGAAAGTTTAAGTTTTGTGGCCATCCTAAAAGTTATGGTTTTGTTGTCAATGTTCCATCATCGACGTCCTGCAAAACAGAGTTAGCATATCCTATAACATGCAAAGAAAATCTAAACGAAACTTCATGTCTTCATCCTGCAAGGAAAATAAAGTTAGAAACAATGTCATATCAAGATATTTAGATTACCTGGTCAAAGTGTCTGTTGATCCAGAGTTGTCGGATGTCTGAGTTTGATTGAAATGTCGATTTAGGTTTATGTCAGTTTATGTTTAAATTTTTATTTGTCTTGAATATTGATTTGGGTTGGGTTGTCGATTCTTAATTTTATGTCAAGTTAAGTTCATTGTGAGTCAAACTTTAAGAATTATGTCGTTTTATGTCGAGATATATTGAGTTTGGTTTGAAATGTCGATTAATGTCATTTAATGTCGGTGATTATTTAATTTGGTTTGAAATGTCATTTAATGTCGGTGATTGTTTAATTTGGTTTGAAATGTCATTTAATGTCGGTGATTGTTTAATTTGGTTTGAAATGTCATTTAATGTCGGTGATTATTTAATTTGGTTTGAAATGCCGATTAATGTCAGTTTGTGTTTGGGAATGTTGATTAATGTCGAATAATTTCATTTGAAATGTCGAACTTATTGAGTTTCATTTGGAATGTTGGATTTATGTCGATTATGTCGATTTTTGTTTGAAATGTCAAATTTATGTCGATTATGTCGATTTTGGTTTAAAATGTCGATTTTATGTCAGTTATGTTTGAAATGTCGAATTTATGTCGATAATGTCGATTAATTGTTTGGAATGTCAAATTTATGTCGATTATGTCAATTTTGGTTTAAAATGTTGATTTTACGTCAGTTATGTTGATTTTGGTCTAAAATGTCGATTTTATGTCAGTTATGTTTGAAATGTTTTAATTTATGTCGGTTTTGTCGATTTTTAATTGAAATGTCAAATTTATGTCGATTATGTCGATTAATTGTTTGGAATGTCAAATTTATGTTGATTTGAGTTCAATTTTGTCTATCATAAGGCTTATGTTGATTTAGATTTAATTTTGTCGATTTAGATTCAATATGGTTTGAACCTAAGATTTATATCGATTTAGGTTCAATTAGGTTAAACGTAAAATTTATGTCGATTTAGGTTCAATTTGGGTTGAACCTATATTTTATATTAATTTAGGTTCAATTTGGGTTGAACCTAAAGTTTATGTCGATTTAGGTTTAATTTGGGTTGAACATAAGGTTTATGTCGACTTTTGTCTGTTTAAATTTGGTTTTAGGTTTTGATCTTGATTTGAGTTTAGTTATGGGTTTTATGTCAATTTGAGTTTGGTTAGGTTCATTGTCAATTGAACCTAAGATTTATGTCAAGTTGAATTGTGTTATGTTCATTGTCAGTTGAACCTAAGGTTTAGATTTTGACTAAAGTTTAATATGATTTGAACTTAAGTTAGGTTTTAGTTTAGATTCAAGTTAGGTTGAACCTAAGGTTTAGGTTAGACTTAAGTTCATGTCATGTTAAACCTAAGTATGGTTTGCCTTAAGTCTAATATGGGTTAGACTTAAGTTAAGTTTTTGGGTTAGGTTCATGTCAGGTTGAACCTAAGTATGGTTTGACTTAAGTCTATTATGGGTTAGACATAAGTTAGGTTTTTAGGTTAGGTTCATGTCAGGTTGAACCTAAGTATGGTTTGACTTAAGTTTAATATGGGTAAGACTTAAGTTAGGTTTTTAGGTTAGGTTCATATCAGGTTGAACCTAAGTATGGTTTGACTTAAGTCTATTAAGGGTTAGACTTAAGTTAGGATTTTGGGTTAGGTTCATGTCAGGTTGAACCTAAGTATGGTTTGACTTAAGTCTAATACGGGTTAGACTTAAGTTAGGTTTTTGGGTTAGGTTCATGTCAAGTTGAACCTAAGTTTGGTTTGACTTATGTCTAATATGGGTTAGACTTAAGTTAAATTTTGAGTTTAGGTTAAGTTAGGTTCAATTCAGGTTGAACCTAGACTTAAGGTCGGCTTAAGTTCAATATGGATTGAACTTAAGTTAAGGTTTTAAGTTTAGGTTAAGTTAGGTTCAAGTCAGGTTGAACCTAGACTTAAGGTCGACTTAAGTTCAATATGGGTTGAACTTAAGTTAAGGTTTGACTTGGATTAAGTTAGGTTCTAGTTAGGTTGAACCTAGACTTAAAGTTGACTTTAGTTCAATGTAGGTTAAGTTAAAATTTGATTTGAGTTTAAGTTAGGTTGAACTCAAGTTTAGTTCAGTTTAGGTTAGGTTCAATATGGGTTGAACCTAAGGTTTTAGGTTAAGTTAGGTTCAATGTGGGTTGAACCTAAAGTTTAGGTTAACTTGAGTTCAAGTTAGGTTGGACTCAAGTTAGGTTATGTTTATGTTAGGTTCAATGTGGGTTGAACCTAAGGTTTAGGTTAACTTGACTTCAAGTTAGCTTGGACTCAAGTTAGGTTAGGTTTAAGTTAGGTTCAATGTAGGTTGAACCTAAGGTTTAGGTTAACTTGAGTTCAAGTTAGATTGGACTCAAGTTAGGTTAGGTTTAGGTTAGCTTCAATGTGGGTTGAACCTAAGGTTTAGGTTAACTTGAGTTCAAATTAGATTGGACTCAAGTTAGGTTAGGTTTAAGTTAGGTTCAATGTGGCTTGAACCTAGGGTTTAGGTTAACTTGAGTTCAAGTTAGACTGGACTCAAGTTAGGTTAGGTTTATGTTAGGTTCAATGTGGGTTGAACCTAAGTTTTAGGTTAACTTGAGTTTAAGTTTGATTGGACTCAAGTTAGGTTAGGTTTAAGTTAGGTTCAATGTGGCTTGAACCTAAGGTTTAGGTTAACTTGAGTTCAGGTTAGATTAGACTCACGTTAGGTTAGGTTTAAGATAGGTTCAATGTGGGTTGAACCTAAGGTTTAGGTTAACTTGAGTTCAAGTTAGATTGGACTCAAGTTAGGTTAGGTTTAAGTTAGGTTCAATATGGGTTGAACCTAAGGTTTATGTTAACTTGAGTTCAAGTTAGATTGAACTAAAGTTAGGTTAGGTTTAGGTTAGGTTCAATGTGGGTTGAACCAAAGGTTTAGGTTAACTTGAGTTCAAGTTAGATTGGACTCAAGTTAGGTTAGGTTTAAGTTAGGTTCAATGTGGGTTGAACCTAAGGTTTAGGTTAACTTGAGTTCAAGTTAGATTGAACTCAAGTTAGGTTAGGTTTAAGTTAGGTTCAATGTAGGTTGAACCTAAGGTTTAGGTTAACTTGAGTTCAAGTTAAATTGGACTCAAGTTAGGTTAGGTTTAATGTTTAGGTTATGTTGGACTTGGACTAAAGGTTGGATTTAGGTTTAATTAAACCTTAGTTGATTAAGGTTTAATAATTAATTAAGTCTAATGTGGTAGACTTAATTAGAATTTGTGTTTGATTAAGTCTTACTTAGTTAAGACTTAATAGTTTGATTAGGTCTAATGAGTTAGACTTAATTAAGGTTTATGTTTGATTAAGTCTAATTTAGTTAAAACTTAATGGTCTAATTAGGTTTAAGTGTTAGATCTAATTAGGGTTTAAGTTTGATTAAACCTTAGTTAGTTAAAGTTTAATGGTTTAATTAGGTCTAATGGGTTAGACCTAATTAGGGTTTATGTTTGATTAAACCTTAGTTAGTTAAGGTTTAATGGTTTAATTAGGTCTAATGGGCTAGACCTAATTAGAGTTTAGGTCTGATTAAGTTTAATTTAGTTAAGACTTAATGGTTTAATTAGGTCTAAGGGTTATATTTAATTAGAGTTTAAGTTTGATTAAACATTAGTTAGTTAAGGTTTAATGGTTTAATTAGGTCTAATGTGTTAGACCTAATTAGGGTTTATGTTTGATTAAACCTTAGTTAAGGTTTAATGATTTAATTAGGTCTAATGGGTTAGACCTAATTAGAGTTTAGTTCTGATTAAGTCTAATTTAGTTAAGACTTAATGGTTTAATTAGGTCTAAGGGTTAGACCTAATTAGACTTTAAGTTTGATTAAACCTTAGTTAGTTAAGGTTTAATGGTTTAATTAGGTCTAATAGGTTAGACCTAATTAGGGTTTATGTTTGATTAAACCTTAGTTAGTTAAGGTTTAATGGTTTAATTAGGTCTAATGGGTTAGACCTAATTTGGGTTTAGGTTTGTCTTAAACCTAATGTGTAAGGAGGTTAATTAAGTTTAATATGTCTTTAAACTTAAATAAAGGTTTGGTTTTGATTAATTAAGTCTAATATGTCCTTAAACTTAATTAAAAGGGTTTGATTTTGATTAGTTAAGTTTAATATGTCCTTAAACTTAATTAAAAGTGTTGATTTTTGTATTAAACCTAATTTAGGTAAGGTTTAATGGGTTAATTAAGTTTAATATGTCCTTAAACTTAATAAAAGATTTGATTTTGGTTAATTAAGTTTAATATGTCTTTAAACTTAATTAAAATTTTAATTTTTGTATTAAACCTAATTTAGGTAAGGTTTAATGGGTTAATTAAGTTTAATATGTCCTTAAACTTAATTGAAGAGTTTTGATTTTGGTTTAATATATCCTTAAACCTAATTAAGAGAGTTTAGTTTTGGTTAATTAAGTTTAATATATCTTTAAACCTAATTAAAATTTAATTTTTGTATTTAAACCTAATTTAAGTAAGGTTTAATAAGTTAATTAAGCTTAATTTGTCTTTAAACTTAATTAAAAGGTTTGATTTTGGTTAATTAAGTTTATTATGTCTTTAAACTTAATTAAAAATTAATTTTTATATTAAACCTAGTTTAAGTAAGGTTTAATGGGTATAAATGTTATTTTAAATCTAGTTAAGTCTAATTTGGTCATTTTAGACTTACGTGAAGTTTATCATTAGTCTATCATTGACTAGAACCATTTTCAAACTTAGATTGTTGATGAAAATTGGTTAAATTTATAAAGGGTTATTTTTAGGATTAAAATTATTTAATTAATAAAGAATTTCAACCCTAAATTTCAAAATACCATTCAAAATAATTTCTATGAATTAGAAATAGTTTTCTTAGGGTTATTGTTCTGTTGCCCTATCATTTCTAGTCATTTGCATTTTATCTTTCTCAATTTTTAATTTTTTTATAATTATTATTTGAAATAATTACAAAGAAACTTGAAAATTAAAGAAAAGTGTCTTAAACATGGTTTCTGTCCTTGGAAAAATTATGCAAGATCCCAATGAACATAAGGATAAATGCCTCAAAGTTTCATAATTTTTTGATTTATAAATAATTTTTAATAATTAAAATACTCCAGAGAGTATTTAATTAATTAAAAATTAAATACTGAGAACAAAATTATGATTTTTAGTCTCATAATTTTCTCCTCTTCAAGAGCTTTTCAGAGGTATTTTTATTTTATTTTTATGACCTCTAGATCAAAAGATATGGATTTTTGAAGTTTTGAAGGTTATAATGTATTTTTTTATTAAATTTCGCCGCCAAACTCACTGCCATTCGACGCGTGTCCTCGTACGCGTCGAACAAGCAGGAGGATCCGTTGCGGGCAGTCAAACAGTGGATACCGCTGGGGGAAGATCAGCACCGTCCGTTCCTAAAACGCGGGATCGAACGACTGAGAAAAATCGGCCGAAAATTCGAAAATTTTCGAACCATTAAACTTCAAACATCAATATCTCACACATTTCTTGATGAAATTGAGTTATTTTTTTTAAATGATCATCTGGATGAGAAGTTTCCATCCATACGGTGATGATACACTTCTGGGCTAGTAGAACACATGATATATCGAAAATACGAATTATTTTGTAAAGAAAAATTCCATACCTTTGCCACAAGTAAATCAAGCTCTATCAGACCTTATGGTTTCCTTCTAGGACCCCAATGGAAGGTTATGGCTGCCGCAATTTGATCCAGAAGTCGGGCTTAGGGGAGAATTTTAAAGAAGTACCTAATTTGGGCTATTTTTGAAATTTGATCAAATTGGCTCAAATAGGCTCAATCTATGTCTTGGATTTGATCCTAATGGATTGCTAAGACTCTTAGGAAGAGTTCTTATGTTGGAGGCCAGAGGATTTGGGCAGCCTATGGGTCTCCCTAATTTTTTTTTCTCCTCCTTTGCTAGGCTCTGGTATGGGCTCCTTTTATAGCCAAGGGGAGGCCATGGTTTAGCTTAGGTTGTTTTAGGGGAGTAGTTATCTCCCCTATCAGTCCATTTGATGAAGAAATCGGCTGAGGATATACATGGCTCCTTCTCCCTAAGCTTTCCATGATGATTTCCTTTGCTTTGTCTCTCCCCCATTGGCTTATGTAAGAGGTGCATGGTGAGCTTCCTCTATCCTTCTTAGGGAGCTTACACATCATCTCTTAAGCTTGGAAAATGGTGACACACAAGCTTATCCCTAATCTTTCCTTCTAACCATGGTGAGGGGGGGTTTCATGCATGGTTTTCCTTCCATTGGGTAGCTTGGGAGGTGGGAGATGAGGCCTCATGTTGGTCGGCCACCTCATGGCTAAATGAAGCCTAGGGTAAAGGAGGAAGAGACACCTCACCCCATGCATCATGATGGGTGTTAACCCATGGCTAAGTGGTTTTAAAGTGGGCTTAATTATGTGTTAATTATGCTCTAAGATGGGTTTAGCCTAACTAATTATGAGAAGGTTATGTGTCATTTCTTTTCTTTCTTAATTCCCATTTTAAATAATTATTTTATTAATTAAAATTGTTGGAAAATTTTTTATTAATCAATTTATTAATTGAAAAAAATTTCAATTTAATTAATTGATTAATTTTATCATTTTTGTCATTTTATGATTTTAATTTAATTTCATTTTAATTAATTATGCCATTTAATTAAAATATTGAAAATTAAATCATTAATCATTTTAATTAATCAAAAATAATTTTGAAATTAATTATTTGATTAATTCTGTTGTTTTTATTACATTTTTATCTATTTTAATCAAAATAGATAGGTGTTGACCAATTTTGTCGAAAGTTGACTTTTTTAGGTCATAAGGATGACCTATGGGGTCAACAGGGTTGTTCATTGGGTCTTGTTTGACCATTTTGACCAATGTTGACTTTTAGGTCTTAAGAGTGACCTATGAGGTCAACATGGTTGGTCACTGGGTCTGGTTTGACCATTTTGACCAAAGTTGACTTTTTAGGTCATAAGGTTGACCTATGGGGTAAACATGGTTGGTCACTGGGTTTGGTTTGACCATTTTGACCAATGTTGACTTTTTAGGTTATAAGGTTGACCTATGGGGTCAATAGAGCTGGTCATTAAGTCTGGTTTAATCATTTTGACTAATGTTGACTTTTTAGGTCATAAAGTTGACCTATGGGGTCAACAGGGTAGGTCACTAGGTCTGGTTTGACCATTTTGACCAAAGTTGACTTTTTAGGTCAAAAGGTTGACCTATAGGGTCAACAGGGCTGGTCACTGTGTCTGGTTTGACCATTTTGACCAAAGTTGACTTTTTAGGTCATAAGGGTGTCCTATAGGGTCAACAAAGTTGGTCATTGGGTCTGGTTTGACCATTTTGACCAATGTTGACTTTTTAGGTCATAAGGTTGACCTATGGGGTCAAAAAGGTTGGTCACTGGGTCTGGTTTGACCAAAGTTGACTTTAAGGTCATAAGGTTGATCTATGGGGTCAACAGGGTTGGTCACAGGGTCTGGTTTGATCATTTTGACCAATGTTGACTTTTTAGGTCATAAGGTTGACCTATAGGGTCAACAGGGCTGGTCATTAGGTCTGGTTTAACCATTTTGACCAATGTTGACTTTTTAGGTCATAAGGGTGACCTATGGGGTCAAAAGGGTTGGTCACTAGGTCTGGTTTGACCAAAGTTAACTTTTAAGGTCATAAGATTGATCTATGGGGTCAATAGGGTTGGTCACTGGGTCTGGTTTGACCATTTTGACCAATGTTGACTTTTTAGGTCATAAAGTTGACCTATGGGGTCAACGAGGTTGAGTCACTTGGGTCCGGTTTGACCATTTTGACCAAAGTTGACTTTTAGGTCATAAGGTTGACTATGGGTCAACTGTGGCTGGTCATTAGGTCCGGTTCGACCATTTTGACCAATGTTGACTTTTTAGGTCATAAGGTTGACTTATGGGGTCAACAGGGTCGGTCACTAGGTCCGGTTTGACCATTTTGACCAAAGTTGACTTTTTAGGTCAAAAGGTTGACCTATGGGGTCAACGTGGTTGGTCATCAGCGTCTAGTTTGACCGATTTGACCAAAGTCGACTTTTTAGGTCATAAGGGTGACCTATGGGGTCAACAGGGGTGGTCATTGGGTCTGGTTTGACCATTTTGACCAAAGTTGACTTTTTAGGTCATAAGGGAGACTTATGGGGTCAACAGGGTTGGTCACTCGGTCTGGTTTGACCATTTTGACCAACGTTGATTTTTTAGGTCAAAAGGGTGAGCTTGGGGTCAACAGGTTTGATCACTAGGTCTGGTTTGATCATTTTAACAAATGTTGACTTTTAAGGTCATAAGGTTGACCTATGGGGTCAAGAAGTTGGTCACTGGGTCTGGTTTGACCATTTTGACCAATGTTGACTTTTTATGTCATAAGGTTGACCTATGGGGTCAACAGGGTTGGTCACTCGTGCTCGGTTCGACCATTTCGACCAATGTTGACTTTTAAGTCATAAGGTTGACTTCATGGGGTCAACGGCTGGTCACTCGGTCCGGTTTCGACCATTTCGACCAATGTCGACTTTTAGGTCATAAGGTCGACTTGCGGGTCAACTCCAATGTTGACTTTTTAGGTCATAAGGTCGACCTATGGGGTCACCGTGAGCTGGTCACTAGGTCCGGTTCGACCATTTTGACCAATGTCGACTTTTTAGTTCATAAGGGTGACCTCATGGGGTCAATGAGGTCGGTCATCGTGGTCTGGTTTGACCATTTTGACTAAAGTTGACTTTTTAGGTCATAAGGTTGACATATGGGGTCAACAGGGTTGGTCACTAGGTCTGGTTTGACCATTTTGACCAAAGTTTACTTCTTAGGTCATAAGGTTGACCTATGGGGTCAACAGTAGTTCGGTCATTAGGTTCGGTTCGACCATTTTGACCAATATTGATTTTTTAGGTCATATGGTTGATCTATGGGGTCAATAAGGTTGATCACTGGTCTCAGTTTCGACCATTTTGACCAAAATCGACTTTTTAAGTCAAAGGACGTCGACTCATCGTAGAAATGAGGTCAACATTTATTTAATATTATTTTTTTATTTCAAATATTTTAAGTATAATATATTATTTATAAATATAATTTAACTATAAAAGTTATTAATAGTTAATTAAATTATAAATAAATAAATATATATTTGTACATTTAATTATACATATATATATATATAATTGTTAAATAAATTGTAAATAAATAAATAAATATATATATATATATATATATATAAATTTAATTTAATTTTTTTTATTTTAAATACTTTAATTATAGGATATTATTTATAAATATAATTGAATTATAAAATTTTTCTATAGTTAAATAAATTATAAATAATTAAATATATATGTGTGTGTGTGTGTGTATATATATATATATATATTTATTTATTTATTTATTTATATATAATTTTATATAATATTATTTTTTTAGTAAGGATGCTATAAAGATTGAAATGAAGCTAGTTGGAAATAAGTAAACAAAAGGGGTAGGAAAAATCCTAGCCCTGAGAACACCGAAAAAAAATCCAAACTAATAGAATCATAAGCTTTGTCGATATCCAATTTATTCACCCTATTGCCCCCCTACATTTTTTATCGATCTCGTGGATCATCTCTTGAGCTAACATGATAGTATCGATCATACCTCTATCCCGGATAAACGCCGACCGATTAGGAGATAAAAGAAGGAGAAGGTGAGGTTGCAACCGTTTCACAATAATTATTTATATATTTATATTATCTTTTTGTTTTAAATATTTTAAGTATAGTATATTATTTATAAATATAATTTAATTATAAAAATATTTAATAGTCAAAAAAATCATAAATAAATAATTATAAAACTGTATATATATATATTTATATATATATATATATATATATATATATATATATATATATATATAATTATAAATTTATATAATATTTTTTTTATTTTAAATATTTTAGGTATAGTACATTATTTATAATTATAATTTATTTATAAAAATATTTAATAATTAAATAAATTATAAATAAAAATAAAAATATATAGGTATATATAAATATATTTATATATATATACATATATTTATTTATATAATATTATTTTTTATTTTAAATATTTAAAGTATGGTATATTATTTATAAATATAATTTAATCATAAAAATAATTAATAGTTAAATAAATTATAAATAAAAATAAATTTATAGTTAAATATATATATATATATATATATATATAAATAAATTTATATAATATTATTTTTTTATTTTAAATATATTAAGTATAGTATATTATTTATAAATAAAAATTAATTATTAAAATATTTAATAGTTAAATAAATTATATATATATATTTAATTTTATTTTTTTATTTTAAATATTTTAAGTATAGTATATTACTTATAAATATAATTTAATAATAAAAATATTTAATAATTAAATAAATACTAAATAAAAATATATAAATAGGTATATGTAAATATATACTTATATATATATATATATATATATATATATATATATATATATATATATATTTATTAATTTAATATTCTTTTTTTAGTTTAAATATTTTAATTATAATTTATTATTTATAAATAAAATTTTATTATCAAAATATTTAATATCTAAAAAATTATAAATAAAGAAATATATGTATATATATATATATATATATGTTATTATTTTTAAAATATTTTAAGTATAGTATATTATTTATAAATATAATTTATTATAAAATATTTAATAGTTAAATAAATTATAAATAAATAAATATATATGTGTATATAAATATAAATATATATATATATATATATATATATATATATATATATATTTAAGAAAAGAGCTTTATATGACTCCATACGTTGTAATTTGACAAAAATATTACAAAAGTGATGGGGAGGAGGATCCCAATTCCAAAATAAGAAAAAAATACCATATAGCCTAAGAGTTCCTCCTACCGCGATAAACCCCGACATAACAAAAGGAGAGTAACCTATTAACCCAAATACTTGAGGACCAAAACCTCAACGCCTCAGCAAAACCTCAAGAAATATGAATATAAGCAATGTAAATAGAGCTAAAATATCCATCTATAGGCAGGCAGTGCAGTGCACCAAAAGCGAAAATCATAGGCCGAAATCCAATCCAACAGTTATAAATCCATCCAAATGAAGAGCCAAAAGCGCGAGAGTGTGCCGTGAAGAGAATCTTGGCATAAAAGACCCCCATCCGGAAGGAAATCTGAAGGTGCCAAAAGATTTGATATATATTCCATTGTATTGTCGAAATGATTCCAAGAAGAATATCGCACAGCACCTGGGAGATTTAAACAAAGGCAAACCAAGAAATTATCATTTAGTACGTGAGCCATTCAGAATAAAACAATATAGTATGTATTACTCTA
Source organism: Papilionanthe hookeriana x Papilionanthe teres (assembly GCA_022702705.1). Lineage (NCBI taxonomy): Eukaryota > Viridiplantae > Streptophyta > Magnoliopsida > Asparagales > Orchidaceae > Papilionanthe > Papilionanthe hookeriana x Papilionanthe teres. The sequence continues at coordinate 67,863,587 of CM040432.1, read as the reverse complement.
AATACAGAAACCCAACCAAATTTCAAGCCATAGATATAAAATCGCATAACCCCAGAACTAAAAATAGGATCAAATCGATCCAGCGATAGCACCATACAGGGATCCATACTCATCTTGCTGGAAAGAAAACAATGTTGTGTATAACTATATATATATGTGTGTGTGTGTGTGTGTATATATATATATATATATATATATATATATATATATATATAACCCTCTCATGAAAAGATCCATCTCTCCACAACTAAACACAGGAATAAATAAGCCCGCTATAAAGTACTGGAAGGAAATAATAAGAGTTAAAAGGGGCCCTACATCCAAACCCCAAGAGATACCAACGCCAACCTCAAATAAACGTTACAACAGTAAAGCATAAAGTTTTGGAAGAAACACCATAAAACCAACAACTGCTAAGCCACACACAATACATCCCATAACTAAAAATATATATCTTTATATATCAATATATAAATATATATATATATATAAAGCTTTATATATTAGTATATTGAATATAAAAAATATATAGTTAAATATATATTTTTATATAACATAACTGTATATAAAGTATTCATATATATATATAAACAGCAATTTATATATATAGATATATAGACTTATAATTGATATGTATATCTATATTTAGTTATGAAAATATATATACATACATATATATAAATATATATGTATGTATATATAACATAGGGAAAAAATCTGCTACTGCTCAAATAAAGAATAATAAGATCAAGAGATTCGAAGAAATGGTATATCCAAGTTATCTCCATTGAGCAATACCGATAGATCCGGAGGCGGGTTAGTACCCACCAAAATCTGAGCACTTAATGAACCGAGATTAGCCAACCAATTAGCTGGTCTATTTCCTTCCCTGTAGATGAAATTCCAACTGACCGAGGTATGGGAAATAATGTATTTAATGCGATTTATATAATATATAATCTCCCACGGTTCCGAAATCTTATTAGTTAAAGCAAGAAATAAATTGGAGGAATCCATCTCAAAAGCAACACAATGCCAATTGAAACACACCGCAATAGAGACCGCCATCATTAAGTGATGAGCTTCAGACTGCAATGAAGTATCCGCAGTACAAGGGGAGAAAAGAAAAGCATGCATTTTTTTTCCGAATTTCGAGCAACTCCACCAACCCCTGCACTGGACAGTCTCCAACTCCCATCAACATTAAATTTCACCCAACCAGTATTGGGCGGCCGCCATCTCACCAACATAGGGGGTTGCGGAGAAATAACTGTCTCATGAACACCGTGGTCGAAATATGCAATGCCCGAGAAAAAACTAGGCTTCATATTACTTAGCTTATAAACCTTTTTAACATAAGCCAAAATGTTGGAGAAAATAGTATTGGAAGACACCGAGCTTCCCATGTGATGAATGGCATTTCGTGCCATCCATAAAAACCGAGCAAATAATAAAAGGATAGACGGTTAAAAAATGATTAGGCCTCCGAACGAAAGCCCATAAGTCACTTAAATCCTCACCGGGATGGACATAAGTGCCAAACCAACGACCCCCTTTCAACCAAATAGATCGAGAAAAAGGACAAGTAATAAAAATGTGACGTAAAGACTCTTCCTCCATCTTACAAAAACAACATATAGAAGCTAACCGAAGTCCTTTCAACTTAAGAATATCATCGCAAGGCAAAACCTTATGAAAAATTCTCCAGGCTAAAAAAGACATAGAAGGGGTTAAAGCATGCGACCAAATGTTCTTACCCCAAGGAGTCGGCTGAAAAATGATATAAATGATAGTAGATCATCTTCGAGATAGTCATATTTGAGGCAAATTTCATTACAGGATAATCCATCTTATTCGGGTTAAAAGGGATGGTAGAAATGAAGCTAGCATTATCGGCCCCAACAAGTTGATGCAAAAGCGGAATATTCCAAGTGTGATCCGACGAACATCAGACACAAGAAGATCATCGTTAGCATCTGGTCCAGGAATTAAATGAACCGGAGACCAAGTATCATGCCAAAACGAGATGGTACCATTGCCCATATCACAGTAAATAAGATATTTAGCCCAATCCCTGCAAGACAAGATCTGCTTCCACATTCTAGAATCACCCTTCCTCCAAACAACAAGAGAAGGATGACGATTCTTGCAATATTTATCATGCATAAAGGAAGACCATAACGAATCATGCTTTCGAAAATTGAGCCAATGTTTGAATAAATTAATCTCAGCAATGTGGTGAAGTTGTTTGAATCCCAAGCCACCCGCAGTGGTAGGTTGACATACTTTCTTCCAAGAACACCACTTTTTACCGAATACGTGCCCGCCCAAAGAAATTTATTAAAGCATCTCTCAATAATTTTTTGAGTGGTGATCTTAACGGGCAGAACCTGTAAACCATACAACACCAGGCTCTGAAGGATACTCCTAAGGACAGTAATACGACCACCAAAAGATAAGAACTTGTTTTTCCAACCAAGAATGCGGTTCTTGATTTTTTCAACAACCTCATCAAATTGAGTCTGTCTCATCCTACCCTTAAGCAAATGAACTCCCAAGTACTTTAAGGGAAGGGCGGAAACAGCAAACCCAGTGTAGTGAGTAGCCCAGGAGAATTTCCTACCATCGACAGAATTCCCAAAATATAAATGACACTTGGTATTGTTGAAATGTAACCCAGAAACAGCTTGAAAGTCCTCCAAAAATTGGAAAATTTTCTTAATTGAATACTTGGAAGCGTTAGAGAAAAGGACGACGTCATCCGCATAAGCTAAATGGGAAACCAACACCCTAGACTTCAAAGCATAATGGAGATCAGGCCTTCTAACGAAGAGGTCATTTAAAAGACGAGAAAAATAATCAAAAACCAAAATGAAAATAGTGGGAGAAAGAGGGTCTCCTTGTTTAATCCCTCGACCTGCACTGAAGTAGCCATGAACCTCACCATTAATAAAAATGCTATAAAGATTGCAATGAAGCCAGTTGGAAATAAGTAAACAGAAGGGGTTAGGAAAACCCCTAGCCCTGAGAACACCCAAAATAAAATCCCAACTCATAGAATCATAAGCTTTGCGGATATCCAATTTAGTCACCATATTGCTTCCCCTGCATTTTTTATCAATCTCGTGGATCATCTCTTGAGCTAACAAGATGTTATCAGTGATCCCTCTACCTTGGATAAACGCCGACTGATTAGGAGATATAAGAAGGTGAAGGTGAGGTTGCAACCGTTTCACAATAATTTTACTTATGACCTTGGATACGACCGAAGTGAGAGAAATGGGACGAAAATGGTCCCAAGCTGTCTTATGATTGGATTTAGGGATGAGCACAATGGTGGCACTAGAAAAATATTTCCCGGGGGTTTCCCCGCGAAAAAAGCTTGGATGGCAGCGACAACCTCTTTGTTAATGATGCTCCAACATTTAGTATAAAAAATAGAGGTAAAACCATCCGGTCCCGGGGCTTTATTACAATTTATATCAGAAAAAGCATTATAAACCTCTTCGGCAGTAGGGATGCCACAAATATCTAAGCCCTCAGTCAAGTACCTGACATCGTTAAAAAGATGAGCCTCCAGGCTTCCGGAGGTATCTTGAGCATGGAATAAATTGGTGAAGTACTTGACAGCACTTTCACCAATCTCCTTACTCTCAGTGATCCAATTCCCATTGTCCCCATGAATACGAACGATAGTATTGCTGGCCCTACGACTTTTGATACAAGCATGAAAGTACTTAGTATTTCTATCCCCTTGCGAAAAATGCACCTCCCTAGCTTTTTGTTGTAGAAATTCTTCCTCCCAAAGGCAGGCCTCCAACAACTCATTATGCGCTTCATTTAAATTGGGAACCAAATCCGTAATGGATTCATTCAACTCCTGTAGTTCCCTCACCCTGAGATCCGCCTTAGTCACCCTAGCGTGAATATCACCAAAAACCTCCTAATTCCAAGTTCTAAGAGCGGAGGCCACCCTTTTATGTAATTTCCAAAGATGAAACCAATCATTACCAATGTTGGCAACCTGCCAATTATCCGCGACGATTTCAAGAAAACCATCATGCTTAGCCCAAACATTTAAGAACTGGAAATGATACTTAGCATTATGTTTGAAATAATCAAATGATAACAGAAGAGGTTTATGATCCGACCCAGAACTACTAAGATGTTGAACTTGGGTAAACCCATAAGAATGGATCCACTCCTGATTCGTGAAACACCTATCTAGGCGTTCGAAAAGTTTGCCTCTTTTCCAAGTAAATTTGGAGCCAACATACCCCAAATCAGACACCCCAGCTTCCGCCAAGGCTTCCCCAAACTTATACATCAAAGAGGAGTCGGGCCTATTGCCACCCCTCTTTTCAGAGTTGTGCATAACCATATTGAAATCACCGCCTAACACCCATTTCCCAGTAATCGTGGTGCCAATTGTATTAATTTTGTTCCAAAGATCATACCTCGCATGGGTGAAGGTGCTAGCATACACAAAGGTTAACCAACCAGAGAAATCATCAAAAGAAAAATGGGAATGGACAAATTGTCTGTCATCGAGGACGATATCCATAGAAATATGCTTCAACCCAAAGACCCAAATTTTATTAGAAGAATTGCAGAAATAAGAAAACTGCTTAAAGTTATTTAGGATGCGATCCAGAGAAGCAATCAAAGGTTCCAAAATAGCAAAAATAACAATCTTATGGATCCTCGTAAACATTTTCAGTCTACCAAGGGAATGAGGATCCGCGATTCCCCTGATATTCCAAATCAAAACATTAATCATTTATAGACAAATGACCCTTTCTAGATGACCTAGTCCGGGTATGTCTACTTCCCCCTTCAGAATAATAATGATTCACTACGTCAAGACCTTGGCCCACCCTAAGATTAGCCAATTCATAACTACCTTTTTTCCTTCTTCGACGTGACTTCTGCACCTGCCATTCCTCTCCTAGGAGGTTAGATGCTTCCTCTAATCGGTGAGAGTCAACCTCTCCCCCTAGACTAACCTGCCGTCGTAAAATGCCAACACCTTGGGATGGCCCAGGTAGGGGACGATTACACGCAACCATACACTTCTCGTTATGTTGGTCCACATTAGGCGCCACAACAATATTTAAAGCTTGACCAAGATTCTCGTCTGCAGGACTAGGGTCTAAAATTGTCATAGTGACACCATGCTCCAAATGAACTGGAGAAGATTGGGCATCCTCAATAGGTGCCGGGTTAGGGATAGGAATTTCGATGTCAACGATACCAGTATCCTGGGGTACAATCGGGATGGGGGTAGGAATATGAGGTTCAATGTGAATCTGTCTGTTGCCTTGGGCCTCAATCAAGGTGGGGATATGAAGAATAATGTCAACATTACCATTGTCCTGTGGCTCAATTGCAACAGGATCTTGCGATGAAACAGGACGTTGAATAGCAGATGTACGCAAATGTGGGTGCAATCTATAACAAACCGTATTGCTATGTCTGAACATTCCATACTGAGAGCAATACTTGGGGTGTGGGCCCATAACAATCGTTTGCCAATAGCCTAGATGAGGAGGGCCAACCCAAATCTCATCTGGGAAAGGTTGGGTAATATCCCATTCGACGAGCACAGAGGCTTCAAGAGGATTAGAGGTATCAAGAGTAGGATTATCCACCCGGAGGGGTTTACCACAAGCCGAAGCAATCATATACACAGTCTCATAATTAAATAGATGTGCTTTTAGACCTGGGAATTTAACCCAAACAGGAATAATCGGAGATTCCGATTTCTGGTCAAAATCAACCGTCCACTTTAACAATTTCATAAAATGATTTTCAATTTTGAGAACTTTGAGAGCAAAAATTCTAGTGTAATCGGCATCATTCGAAAGCTGAATGAGGATGTGACGCCCATCTAAACGGCCCACCTTCCAATTACCAGAAAGTTTAAGAGAATCTAAATGTTTACGAATCAAATCAAGTTTAGGATTCCCATATGAAAACTTCCCCACTAGATAATAACGACATGATAAAGCCAGAGAATTAGTTTCGGCCTCAGTAAGAAACAAAGCCGGCTTCCCGTTCTTCCTTCCAAGCTTCTTAATGTATGTGAAGCCCCCTCCCGCCTCAAGAGCATCATGGAAAGCTTGTGGGAAATAGCAAGAGCGGCTGCCGCCTCCAGAGGTAGAACCTCCAGTGACGGCCGCTGCATATGACAAGGCCATCCCCCACAACACCAAGGGAAACGTCCAAAGACGGCAAGGAAACCTCAAGAAAAACGGAGAGCCAAAACCACAATCAAACCCAAAATAAAGCCAAAAACACTAAGAAACAAACCAAAACACCAGCCTAAACCTCCAAAAACCCGAAAGCAGAGAAAAATGCAAGAAACCTCAAAATCGGTGCACGCTAAATAAATCAATCAAAAAACCGCAACAAACGAAGGAACAACCCATCAAATACCCGGATCGGACCGAATCGGAGCAGATCTAGGCAAAGAAGGGCGTAAACCTAAGAAAAAACCTCGAAGCACACGAAGAAACAAGGCTCGAACAAAGAAAAACCTAGGAAGAAGAAGAACACCGAAAAAAGCAAAGCAAAAGGAGCGAAATCACCAGAAATAAGTCGAAATCCCCGGCATCCTTCGTCGCCCTCGAGGTCTCCTCCTCCAGCTTTTCCAGCCTCCTCCCAACGGTTCCATTTTCTATATATATATATATATATATATATATATATATATATATATATATATATATATATATATATATATATATAAAAGTAAAATTCCATTTTATATTTTGAATGTTTTAAGTATATTATATTATTTATAAATATAATTTAACTATAAAAATTTATATATAATTTAACTATAGTTTAACTATAATCTAACTATAAATTATAAACAAATAAATATATATGTGTATATATATATATATATATATATATATATATTTAATCTTATTTTTTTATTTTAAATTCTTTAAGTATAGTACATTATTTAGAAAAAAATTTAATTATAAAAATAATTAATAATTAAATAAATTACAAATAAAAAATATATAAATATTATATATAAATATATATATATATATATATATATATATATTTAATATTATTTATTTATTTCAAATATTTTAAGTGTAGTATATTATTTATAAATATAATTTAACTATAAAAACTTTTAATAGTTAAATAAATTATAAATAAATAAATATATATGTGTATATAAATAAATTTATATAAGATTTATTTTTTATTTTGAATAAATTAAGTACAAGTATATTATTTATAAATATAACTTAATTATAAAAATATTAAATAATTAAATAAATTAAAAATAAATATATATAAAAATATTGGTATATATATATATATATATATATAAATTTATTTATCATTCTTTTTTATTTAAAATTTTTAAGCATAGTATTTTATTTGTAAATATAATTTAATTAAAAAATATTTAATTGTTAAATAAATTATAAATTAATTAATATATATCTTTATATATATAAATATATATATATATATATATATATATATATATATATATATATATTTATATATTTATATATATTTAAATATAAATTTATATAATATTATTTTTATATTTTAAATATTTTAAGTATAGCATATTATTTATAAATTTAATTTAATTATAAAAATATTTATTAATTAAAAAAATTATATATATATATATATTTATATATATAAAAAAATTTAATTAATAATATTTTTTTTATTTAAATATTTTAAAAATATTTAATAATTAAATAAATTTTAGATAAATATATATATATTGTATATATATATATATATATATATATATATATTTAATTATATAATATTATTTTTTTTTAAAATATTTTAAGTATAATATATTATTTATAAATATAATTTAATTATAAAATTATTTAATAGTTAAAAAATGATTAATAAACAAATATATATATATATATATATATATATATAGGGTTGTCAAAAAAGCTCGTTGTTCGCGAACAGTTCGTGTTCGGTTCGCCAAGAAGTTCGTGTTTGATTCGTTCGATAAGCAAATGAGACGAACACGAACAATTTTTTTCGTTCGTTTTGTTAAACGAACCAAACACGAATAGTGATGTGTTCATTCGTGTTCGGTTCGTTATTGTTCAAAATATAAAATAATTTAAAATAATTATATATAAAAAATTTAAGATATTTTAAAAATAATTATATTTTAAAAAAATTTATCATATTTTAAATAAATAAACTTCTATAAATTATAATATATGATAAATTATTAATAAAAATAATAATATTATAGTATTAATTTTATTAATATAAATATTATAATATTATAATTAATATATTATATTATATACTAAAATAAAACCCTAAATGCATTATTCGGTTTGCTTCATTTTTAGGAAGTATGGATTACCCGATGTGTATGGAATACCTTATCAGCTTGCTTAATTTTAAGGAAGTATTCTATCAAAGTTGGGACTGTCAAAAAAACTCGTTCGCAAACAGTTCTTGTACGGTTCGCTAGGATGTTCGTGTTAGCTTCGTTTGATAAGCAAACGAAACGAACACGAACAACTTTTTTTGTATATAAATTTATTTAATATTATTCTTCAAAATGGTTATACCTTAACCCAATAACCAACCCATTGACCCAAAATGTCAACTTTTGACCAAAAAGTCAATTTTGGTAAAAATAGTCAAAGTTTGACCTATTGAATTAACCAAATAGGTCAACTTTTGACCAAAAAGTCAACTTTGGTCAAAATAGTCAATTTTTGACCTAATGACCAACTCCGTCGTCAAATTGGTCAAATTTTGACAAAAAAGTCAACTTTTTGGTCAAAATAGACAATTTTTGACCTAATGACCAATTATTAACCCAATAAGTAAAGCTTTGACTAAAAAGTTAACTTTATTCCTTGACCTAATAAACAACCCACTGACCCAATAGATCGACTTTTAACTAAAAAGTCAATTTTGGTCAAAATAGTAAATTTTAACATAATTACCAATTATTGACCCATTAGGTTAACATTTGGAAAAAAAAGTCAATTTTCGACCTAATGACCACCTCATTGACCCAAAAGGTCAACTTTTGACCAAAAGTCAAATTTGGCCAAAATGGTCAATTTCTCACACAATGACTTAAATGTCAACTTTGGTGAAAATGTTCAATCCTTCATCCAACCAATTGACCCAATTTGTTAACCTTTTACTAAAAAGTCAACTTTGGCCAAAATGGTTAATCCTTGACCCAATGACCAACCTATTGACCCAATAGGTTAACTTTTGACTAAAAAGTCAATTTTGCTCAAAATTGTCAATTTTTGACATACTGACCGCCTCATTGACCTAAATAGGTCAAATTTTGGTCATTTGGTCAAAAATTGACTATTTTGACCAAAATTGAATTTTTTTGTCAAAAGTTAACCCATTGGGTCAATGGGGTGATCATTGGATCAGGAATTGACCATTTTGATCAAAGATGACTTTTTGTCAAAAGTCGACTCTATCGAATCAATGGGTGGTCATTGGGTCAAGGATAGACTATTTTAACCAAAGTTGACTTTTTGGTCAGAGATTGGCTTACTGGTTTAATGATTGGTCATTAGGTCAAAATTAACCATTTTGACCAAAATTGATGTTTTGGTCAAACGTTGACCTAGTGGGTCAATGTGTTGTTCGTTGGGTCAAAAATTGATCATTAGGTCAGTAGGTTAACGTTTGATCATTAATTGGTCATTAGGTCAAAAATTGACTATTTTGACCAAGATTGAATTTTTGGACAAAAGTTAACCCATTGGGTCAACGGTGAGGTATTGGGTCAAAAATTGATCATTTTGACTAAAGTTGACTTTTTGGTCAAAAGTTGACATATTTGGCCTATGTGTTGGTAATTGGATTAAGAAGTTGACCATTTTTACCAAAGATGACTTTTTTGGTCAAAAGATGACCTATTGGGTCAATGGGTTGGTCATTGGGTCAAAAATTGTCCATTTTAACCAAAGTTGACTTTTTGGTCAAAAGTTGACCTATTGGGTCAATGGGTGATCATTTGGTCAAAAATTGACTATTTTGACCAAAATTGGCTTTTTGGTCAAAAGTTAACCTATTGGGTCTATGAGTTTGTCATTGGATCAAGGATTGACCATTTTGACTAAAGTTGATTATTTGGTCGGAGATTGACTTATTGGATCAATAATCGGTCATTAATTCAAAAATTTTTATTTTGATCGAAATTGACTTTTTGGTCAAATGTCGTCCTATTAGGCCAATGGGTGGTCATTGGGTCAAGGATTGATCATTTTGACCAAAGTTGACTTTTTGGTCAAAAGATGTCCTATTGGGTGAATGGGATGGGCATTAGGTCAAAGATTAACCATCTTGACCATAGATGACTTTTTGGATAAAGATTGGTTTATTGGGTCAAAAATTGGTCATTAGGTCAAAAATTGACTATTTTAATCAAAATTGATTTTTGGTCAAAGTTGACATATTGGATCAAGATGGTTAATCTTTGACCTAATGCTCAACCCATTGACCCAATAAGTCATCTTTTGACCAAAAAGTCAAGTTTGGTCAAAATGGTCAATCCTTGACCCAATGACCAACTCATTGGCCTAATAGGTCAACATTTGACCAAAAAATCAATTTTGGTCAAAATAAACAATTTTTGAATTAATGACCCAATAAGTCAATCTTTGACAAAAAGTTTAACTTTGGTCAAAATGGTCAATCCTTGATCCAATGACAAACCCATTGACCTAATATGTCAAATTTTGACCAAAAAACTAATTTTGGTCAAAATAGCATAATTTTTAATTAATGACCAATTATTGACCCAATAAGTTAATCTCTAACTAAAAAGTGAACTTTGGTCAAAATGTTCAATCTTTGACCCAATGATAAACTAATTGACCCAATATTTTTATTTATAATTTATTTAATTATTAAATATTTTTATAATTAAATTATATTTATAAATAATATACTATACTTAAACATTTAAAATAAATAAATAATATTATATAAATTTATATATTTATATACATACCATTTTGACCAAAGTTGACTTTTTCGTCAAAAGTTGACATATTGGGTTAATGGGTGGTCATTAGGTCAAAATTGACTATTTTGACAAAATTGACTTTTTGGTTAAAGGTTGTCCTGTTAGGTCAATGTGTTTGTCATTGGGTGAAGGATTGATTATTTTGACAAAAATTAACTTTTTGGTCAGAGATTGACTTATTAGGTTAGAGATTGACTATTTTGACCAAAATTGAATTTTTGGTCAAAAGTTAACCCAATGGGTCAACGGGGAGGTCATCTGGTCAGAAATTGACCATTTTGACCAAAGTTGACTTTTTAGTCAAAAGTTGACATATTTGGCCAATGTGTTGTTAATTGGATCAAGAAGTTGACAGTTTTTACCAAAGATGACATTTTTGGTCAAAAGATGACCTATTGAGTCAATGGGTTGGTCATTGGGTAAAAAATTGTCCATTTTGACCAATGTTGACTTTTTGGTCAAAAGTTGACCTATTGGTTCAATCGGTGGTCATTTGGTTAAAAATTGACTATTTTGACCAAAATTTACATTTTGGTCAAAAGTTGACCTATTGGGTCTATGGGTTTGTCATTGGATCAAGGATTGACCATTTTGACTAAAGTTGACTATTTGGTCAGAGATTGACTTATTGGGTCAATAATTGGTCATTAATTCAAAAATTTTTATTTTGACCGAAATTGACTTTTTGGTTAAATGTTGACCTATTAGGCCAATGGGTTGGTCATTGGGTTAAGGATTGATCATTTTGACCAAAGTTGACTTTGGGTCAAAAGATGTCCTATTGGGTCAATGGGTTGGGCATTAGGTCAAAGATTAACCATCTTGACCAAAGTTGACTTTTTGGATCGAGATTGGTTTGCTGGGTAAAAAATTGGTCATTATGTCAAAAATTGACAATTTTAATCAAAATTGACTTTTTGCTCAAAGTTGACATATTGGGCCAATGGGTTGGTCATTGGGTTAAGGATTGACAATTTTGACCAAGTTGTCTTTTGGTCAAAATTTGACCTATTTAGGTCAATGAGGCGGTGAGTAGATCAAAAATTGATAATTTTGAGCAAAATTGACTTTTTGGTCAAAAGTTGACCTATTGGGTCAATATGTTGGTCATTGGGTCGAGGATTAACTATTTTGGACAAAGTTGACTTTTTAGTCAAAAGTTAAAAAATTGGGTCAATGGGTTGATCATTGGATGAAGGATTGACGATTTTCACCAAAGTTGACATTTATGTCATTGTGTCAGAAATAGACAATTTTGACCTAATTTGACTTTTTGGTCAAAAGTTGACCTTTTGGGTCAATGAGGTGGTCATTAGGTCAAAAATTGCCTATTTTGACCAAATTGGCTTTTTTGTTCAAAAGTTGACCTATTGGGTCAAAATTGGCAATTATGTAAAAAATTACTATTTTGACCAAAATTGACTTTTTGGGCAAAAGTCGATCTATTGGGTCAGTGGGTTGGTTATTAGGTCAACAATTTACCATTTTGACCAAAGTTATCTTTATGTTCAAAGGTTGACATGTTGGGTTTATAATTGGTCATTAGGTAAAAAATATCTATTTTGATCAAAAAGTTGACTTTTTGGTCAAAATTTGACCAATTTAGCCAGCGGGTTGGTCATTGGGTCAAAAATTGACCATTTTGACCAAAGTTAACTTTTTGTTCAAAATTTGACCTATTTGGTTAATGGGGGGTCATTAGTTTAAAATTTGACTATTTTGACCAAAATTGACTTTTTGGTCAAAAGTTAACACATTAGGTCAATGGGTCGGTTATTGGGTTAAGGTTTGACCATTTTAACCAAAGTTGACTTTTTGGTCAAAAGTTAATCTATTGGGTCATGGGTTAGTCATTGGGTCGGAAATTGACCATTTTAACTAAAATTGACTTTTTGGTCAAAAGTTCACCTATTGGGTCAATGGCTTTGTCATTGGGTCAAAGATTGACCATTTTGACTAAGGTTAACTTTTTGGTCAGAGATTGGTTTACTGGGTCAATTATTGGTCATTTGGTCAAAAATTGACTATTTTGACCAAATTCGAATTTTTTGTCAAAAGTTAACCCATTGAGTCAATGGGGTGGTCATTGGATCAGGAATTGACCATTTTGATCAAAGATGACTTTTTGTCAAAAGTTGACCTACTGGGTCAATGGGTGGTCATTGGGTCAAGGATAAACTATTTTAACCAAAGTTGACTTTTTGGTCAGAGATTGACTTACTGGTTTAATAATTGATCATTAGGTCAAAAATTAACTATTTTGACCAAAATTGATTTTTTGGTCAAACATTGACCTACTGGGTTAATGTGTTGTTCGTTGGGTCAAAAATTGATCATTTTGACCAAAATTGACTTTTTGGTCAAAAGTTGACCTATTGGGTCAATGGGTTGGTCATTAGGTCAAGGAATGATCATTTTGACCATAGTTGACTTTTGTTCAGATTTTGACTTATTGGGTCTAAAATTGGTTTTTAGGTCAAAAATTGATTATTTTGACCAAAATTAAATTTTTTGTCAAAAGTTTACCCATTGGGTCAACGGGGTGGTCATTGGGTCAGAAGTAGACCATTTTGTCCAAAGTTGACTTTTTGGTCAATAATTGACCTATTTGGTCAATGAGTTGGTAATTGGTCATAATTTGACCATTTTGACCGAAGAAAACTTTTTGGTCAAAATTTGATATATTTGGTCAACGGGTAGGTCTTTGGGTAAAAAATTAACCATTTTGACCAAAGTTGACTTTTTGGTCAAAAGTTGACTTATTGGGTTAATGGATGGTCATTAGGTCAAAAATTGACTATTTTAACCAAAATTGACTTTTTGGTCAATGTGTTTGTCATTGGGTGAAGAATTGATTTCTTTGACAAAAATTAACTATTTTGACCAAGATTGAATTTTTGGACAAAAGTTAACCCATTGGGTCAACGGGGAGGTCATTGGGTCAGAAATTGGCCATTTTGACTAAAATTGACTTTTTGGTCAAAAGTTGACATATTTGGCCTATGTGTTGGTAATTGGATCAAGAAGTTGATCATTTTTACTAAAGATGACTTTTTTGGTCAAAAGATGACCTATTGGGTCAATGGGTTAATCATTGGGTCAAAAATTGTCCATTTTGACCAAAGTTGACTTTTTGGTCAAAAGTTGACCTATTGGGTCAATGGGTGGTCATTTGGTCAAAAATTGACTATTTTGACCAAAATTGGCTTTTTGGTCAAAAGTTGACCTATTGGGTGAGTTTGTCATTGGATCAAGGATTGACCATTTTGGCTAAAGTTGACTATTTAGTCAGAGATTGACTTATTGGGTCAATAATTCGTCATTAATTCAAAAATTTTTTATTTTGACCGAAATTGACTTTTTAGTCAAATGTTGACCTATTAGGCCAATGGGTTGGTCATTGGGTCAAAGATTAACCATCTTGACCAAAGTTGACTTTTTGGTCAAAAGATGTCCTATTGGGTCAATGGGTTGGGCATTAGGTCAAAGATTAACCATCTTGACCAAAGATGACTTTTGGATAAAGATTGGTTTATTGGGTCAAAAATCAGTCATTAGGTCAAAATTGATTATTTTAATCAAAATTGACTTTTTGGTCAAAGTTGACATATTGGGTCAAGATGGTTAATCTTTGACCTAATGCTCAACCCATTGACCCAATAGGTCATCTTTTGACCAAAAAGTCAACTTTGGTCAAAATGGTCAATCATTGACTCAATGACCAACCCATTGGCCTAATAGGTCAACATTTGACCAAAAAATCAATTTTGGTCAAAATAAATAATTTTTGAATTAATGACCCAATAAGTCAATCTTTGACAAAAAGTTTAACTTTGGTCAAAATGGTCAATCCTTGATCCAATGACAAACCTATTGACCTAATATGTCAACTTTTGACCAAAAAACCAATTTTGGTCAAAATAGACATTTTTTTAATTAATGACCAATTATTGACCCAATAAGTTAATCTCTAACTAAAAAAGTGAACTTTGGTCAAAATGTTCAATCTTTGACCCAATGATAAACTCATTGACCCAATATTTTTATTTATAATTTATTTAATTATTAAATATTATTATAATTAAATTTTTTTATAAATAATATACTATACTTAAAAACATTTAAAATAAAAAAGTAATAAGTATATAAATTTATATATTTATATACATACCATTTTGACCAAAGTTGACTTTTTGGTCAAAAGTTGACCTATTGGGTTAATGGGTGGTCATTAGGTCAAAAATTGACTATTTTGACAAAATTGACTTTTTGGTTAAAGGTTGTCCTGTTAGGTCAATGTGTTTGTCATTGGGTGAAGGATTGATTATTTTGATAAAAATTAACTTTTTGGTCAGAGATTGACTTATTTGGTCATTAAATGGACATTAGGTCAAAAATTGACTATTTTGACCAAGATTGAATTTTTGGTCAAAAGTTAACCCATCAGGTAAACGAGGAGGTCATTTGGTCGGAATTGACCATTTTGACCAAAGTCGACATATTTGGCCAATGTGTTGGTAATCGGATCAAGAAGTTGACCATTTTTACCAAAGATGACTTTTTCGGTCAAAAGATGACCTATTGGGTCAATGGGTAAAAAATTATCCATTTTGACCAAAGTTGACTTTTTGGTCAAAAGTTGACTTATTGGGTCAATCGGTGGTCATTTGGTTAAAAATTGACTATTTTGACCAAAATTTACTTTTTGGTCAAAAATTGACCTATTGGGTCTATGGGTTTGTCATTGGATCAAGGATTGACCTTTTTGACTAAAGTTTACTATTTGGTCAGAGATTAATTTATTGGGTTAATAATTGGTCATTAATTTAAATTTTTTTTTATTTTGACCGAAATTGACTTTCTGGTTAAATGTTTACCTATTAGGCCAATGGGTTGGTCATTGGGTCAAGGATTGATCATTTTGACCAATGTTGACTTTTGGTCAAAAGATGTCCTATTAGGTCAATGGGTTGGGCATTAGGTCAAAGATTAACCATCATGACCAAAGTTAACTTTTTGGATCGAGATTGGTTTATTGGGTAAAAAATTGGTCATTAGGTCAAAAATTGACTATTTTAATCAAAATTGACTTTCTGATAAAATTTGACATATTGGGTCAATGGGTTGGTCATTGGGTTAAGGATTGACAATTTTGACCAAAGTTGTCTTTTGGTCAAAGTTTGTCTTATTTAGGTCAATGAGGCGGTCAGTAGATCAAAAATTAACAATTTTGAGCAAAATTGACTTTTTGGTCAAAAGTTGACCTATTGGGTCAATAGATTGGTCATTGGATCGAGGATTAACTATTTTGGCCAAAGTTGACTTTTTAGTCAAAAGTTAACAAATTGGGTCAATGGGTTGATCATTGGATGAAGGATTGACGATTTTCATCAAAGTTGACATTTATGTCATTGTGTCAGAAATTGACCATTTTGACCCAATTTGACTTTTGGTCAAAAGTTGACCTTTTGGGTCAATGAGGTGGTCATTAGGTCAAAAATTGCCTATTTTAAGCAAAATTGGCTTTTTTGTTCAAAAGTGAACCTATTGGGTCAATAATTGGCAATTATGTAAAAAATTTACTATTTTGACCAAAATTGACTTTTTAGGCAAAAGTCGATCTATTGGGCCGGTGGGTTGGTTATTGGGTCAAGGATTTTCCATTTTGACAAAAGTTATCTTTTTGTTCAAAGGTTGACATGTTGATTTTATAATTGGTCATTAGGTAAAAAAATATCTATTTTGACCAAAAAGTTGACTTTTTGGTCAAAATTTGACCAATATGGCCAACAGGTTGGTCATTGGGTAAAAAATTAACCATTTTGACCAAAGTTAATTTTTTGGTCAAAAGTTGACCTATTTGGTTAATGGGGGTCATTAGAGTCAAAATTTGATTATTTTGACCAAAATCGACTTTTTGGTCAAAAGTTAACACATTGGGTCAATGGGTTGGTTATTGGGTTAAGGTTTGAGCATTTTGACCAAAGTTGACTGTTTGGTCAAAAGTTAACCTATTGGGTCATGGGTTGGTTGTTGGGTCGGAAATTGACCATTTTAGCTAAAGTTGACTTTTTGGTCAAAAGTTCACCTATTAGGTCAATGAGTTTGTCATTGGGTCAAAGTTTGACCATTTTGACTAAGGTTGATTTTTTGGTCAGAGATTGGTTTACTGGGTCAATTATTGGTCATTTAGTTAAAAATTGACTATTTTG
Organism: Papilionanthe hookeriana x Papilionanthe teres; assembly: GCA_022702705.1. Classification (NCBI taxonomy): domain Eukaryota; kingdom Viridiplantae; phylum Streptophyta; class Magnoliopsida; order Asparagales; family Orchidaceae; genus Papilionanthe; species Papilionanthe hookeriana x Papilionanthe teres. Next base: position 67,846,325 of record CM040432.1, on the reverse strand, counting down.
ACAAAAATTGAATTTTTTGTCAAAAATTAACCCATTGGGTCAATGGGGTGGTCATTGGATCAGGAATTGACCATTTTGATCAAAGATGACTTTTTTTCAAAAGTTAACCTACTGGGTCAACGGGTGGTCATTGGGTCAAGGACAGACTATTTTAACCAAAGTTGACTTTTTGGCCAGAGATTGACTTACTGGTTTAATAATTGGTCATTAGGTCAAAAATTAACTATTTTGACCAAAATTGATTTTTTGGTTAAACGTTGACCTACGGGGTCAATGTGTTGTTCGTTGGGTCAAAAATTGATCATTTTAACCAAAGTTGACTTTTTAGTCAAAAGTTGACCTATTGGGTCAATGGGTTGGTCATTGGGTCAAGGATTGATAATTTTGACCATAGTTGACTTTTTGTTCAGATATTGACTTATTGGGTCAAAAATTGGTTATTAGGTCAAAAATTGATTATTTTGACCAAAATTAAATTTTTTGCCAAAAGTTTACCCATTGGGTCAACGGAGTGGTCATTGGGTCAGAGATTGACCATTTTGACCAAATTTGACTTTTTGGTCAATAGTTGACCTATTTGGTCAATGAGTTGGTAGTTGGGTCAAGATTTGACCACTTTGACCGAAGAAAACTTTTTGGTCAAAATTTGATATATTGGGTCAACTGGCAGTCTTTGGGTCAAAAATCGACCATTTTGACCAAAGTTGACTTTTTGGTCAAAAGTTGACTTATTGGGTTAATGGGTGGTCATTAGGTCAAAAATTGACTATTTTGACCAAAATTGACTTTTTGGTCAAAAGTTTTCCTGTTGGGTCAATGTGTTTGTCAATGGGTGAAGGATTGATTTCTTTGAAAAAAATTAACTTTTTGGTCAAATATTGACTTATTTAGTCATTAATTGGTCATTAGGTCAAAACGTTGACTATTTTGACCAAGATTGAATTTTTGGACAAAAGTTAACCCATTGGGTCAACGGGGAGGTCATTGGGTCAGAAATTGACCATTTTGACCAATGTTGATTTTTTGGTCAAAAGTTGACATATTTGGCCTATGTGTTGCTAATTGGATCAAGAAGTTGACCTTTTTTACCAAAGATGACTTTTTTGGTCAAAAGATGACCTATCGGGTTAATGGGTCGGTCATCGGGTCAAAAATCGTCCATTTTGACCAAAGTTGACTTTTTGGTCAAAAGTCGATCTATCGGCTCAATGGGTGGTCATTTGGTCGAAAATCGATTATTTTGACCAAAATCGCTTTTGGTCAAAAGTCGAATCTATTGGGTCTATGGGTATGTCATTGGATCAAGGATTGACCATTTTGACTAAAGTTCACTATTTGGTCAGAGATTGACTTATTGGGTCAATAATTGGTCATTAATTCAAAAAATTTTATTTTGACCGAAATTGAATTTTTGGTTAAATGTTTATCTATTAAGCCAATGGGTTGGTCATTGAATCAAGGATTGATCATTTTAACCAAAGTTGACTTTTTGGTCAAAAGATGTCCTATTGGGTCAATGGGTTGGGCTTTAGGTCAAAGATTAATCATCTTGACCAAAGTTGACTTTCTGGATAGAGATTGGTTTTTTGGGTCAAAAATTGGTCATTAGGTCAAAAGTTGACTATTTTAATCAAAGTTGACTTTTTGGTCAAAGTTGACATATTGGGTCAATGGGTTGTTCATTGGGTTAAGGATTGACAATTTTGACCAAAGTTGTGTTTTGTTCAAAATTTGACCTATTTATGTCAATGAGGCGGTCAGTAGATCAAAAATTGACAATTTTGAGCAAAATTAACTTTTTGGTCAAAAGTTGACCTATTGGGTCAATATGTTGGTCATTGGGTCAAGGATTAACTATTTTGGCCAAAGTTGACTTTTTAGTCAAAAGTTAACAAATTTTGTCAATGGGTTGATCATTAGATGAAAGATTGACCATTTTCACCAAAGTTGACTTGTAGGTCATTGTGTCAGAAATTAACCATTTTGACCCAATTTAACTTTTTGGTCGAAAGTTGACCTTTTGTGTCAATGAGGTGGTCATTAAGTCAAAAATTGTTAATTTTGACCAAAATTGACTTTTTTATTGAAAAGTTGACCTATTGGGTCAATAATTGGCAATTATGTAAAACATTTATTATTTTGACCAAAATTGACGTTTTGGACAAAAGTCGATCTATTGGGTCAGTGGGTTGGTTATTGGGTCAAGGATTTACCATTTTGACCAAATTTATCTTTTTGTTCAAAGGTTGACATGTTGGGTCAATGGGTTTGTCATTGGGTTAAGGATTGATAATTATGACCAAAGTTGACTTTTTGGTCAGAGGTTTACTAATTGGGTCAATAATTGGTCATTAGGTCAAAAATTGGCTATTTTGACCTAAAAAGTTAACTTTTTGGTCAAAATTTGACCAATTTAGTCAATGGGTTGATTATTGGGTTAAAAATTGACCATTTTTACCAAGGTTGACTTTTTGGTAAAAAGTTGACCTATTTGGTCAATGGGTCATCATTATGACCCATTAGGTCAAAAATTGATTATTTTGACCAAAATTGACTTTTTGGTATAAATTTGACTTATTGGGCAATGGGTTTGTAATTGGGTCAATAATTGATCATTTTGTCCAAAGTTGACTTTTTGGTCAGAGATTGACTTATTGAGTCAACAATTGGTCATTAATTCAAAAAATTGACTATCTTGATCATTAGGTCAAAATTAATTATTTTGACCAAAATTAAATTTTTGGTCAAAAGTTGAGCCATTTGGTCAACGAGGAGGTCATTATGTCAGAAGTTGACCATTTTGACTAAAATTAACTTTTTTGGTCAAAAGTTGACATATTTTGGTCAAAAGTTGACTTATTGGTCAAAAGTTGACTTATCATTTGACCAAAGTTGACTTTTTGGTCAAAAGTTGACTTATTAGGTCAATTGGTGGTCATTCAGTCAAAAATTGACTGTTTTGTCCAAAATTGACTATTTGGTCAAAAGTTGACCTATTGGGTCATTGAGTTTGTCATTGGGTTACTGATTGAATATTTTGACCAAAGTTGATTTTTTTGTCCGAGATTAACTTATTGAGTGAATAATTGGTCATTAGATCTAAAATTAACTATTTTGACCAAAATTTACTTTTTTGTAAAAAACCGACCTTTTGGGTCAATGGGTTAGTCTTTGGGTCAATCGGGTGGTCATTGGGTCAGAAATTGGCATATTTTGAGCAAAGATTACTTTTTGGTTAAAAGTTGACTTATTTTTACCAAAATTGAATTTTTGGTCAAAAGTTAACCTTTGAGTCAATGGGGTGGTTATTGGGTCAGATATTGACTATTTTGACCAAAGTTGACTTTTGGTCAAAAGTTGACCTATTTGGTCAATGAGTTGGTAATTTGGTCAAAAATTGACCATTATTATCAAAAATGACTTTTTGGTTAAAAGTAGACATATTGGGTAAATGGTTTGGTCATTGGGTTAAAAATAATTGGTCAACGAGTTGGTATATTTATGTATATATATATATATATATAATATTATTTTTTTAATTTAAATATTTTAAGTATATTACTTATAAATAAAATTTAATTATAAAAAGATTTAATAATTAAATAAATTATAATTAAATATATATAGGTATATATATATATATATTTAAATTTATTTAAATTTATTTTTTTATTTTAACTATTTTAAGTTTGGTATATTATTTATAAATATAATTGAATTATAAAAATATTTAATAGTTAAAAAAATTATAAATAAATAAATATATATGTGTATATTTAAATGTAAATATATATATATATATATATATATATAATTATTTTTTAATTTTAAGAAATTTAAGTATAATATATTATTTATAAATATAATTTAATTATAAAAATATTTAAGAGTTAAAAAAATTATAAATAAATAAATAATATAATATTATTTATAAACCCCGTTGACCAAATGGGTAAACTTTTGACAAAAAATTTAATTTTGATCAAAATAATCAATTTTTGATCAAATGGCCAATTTTAGACCCAATAAGTCAATATCTGACCAAAAAGTCAACTATGGTCAAAATGATCAATCTTTGACCCAATCACCAACGCATTAACCCAATAGGTAAACTTTTGACCACAAAGTCAACTTTAGTCAAATTGATCAATTTTTGACCCAACGACCAACACATTGACCCAATATGTCAATGTTTGACCAAAAAATCAATTTTGGACAAAATAGCCAATTTTTGACCTAATGACAAATTAATAACCTAGTAAGCCAATCTCTGACCAAAAAGTCAACTTTGGTCAAAATGGTCTATCCTTGACCCAATGGCCAACCCATTGACTCAGTAGGTCAACTTTTGATAAAAAGTCATCTTTGGTCAAAATGGACAATTCCTGATCCAATGACCACCCCATTGACCCAATGGGTTAAGTTTTAACAAAAAATTCAATTTTGGTCAAAATAGTCAAATTTTGACCAAATGACAAATAATTGACCCAGTAAGTCAATCTCTGACCAAAAAGTGAACTTTGATCAAAATGGTCAATCTTTGACCCAATGACAAACCCATTGACCCAATAAGTGAACTTTTGACCAAAAAATCAAGTTTAGTTAAAACGGTCAATTTCTGACCAAATGACCAATCCATTGACCCAATAGGTTAACTTTTGGCCAAAAAGTCAACTTTGATCAAAATGGTTATACCTTGACCCAATAACCAACCCATTGACCCAATATGTCAACTTTTGACCAAAGAGTCAATTTTGGTCAAAATAGTCAAATTTGGACCTAATGACCTCCCATTAACCAAATAGTCAACTTTCGACCAAAAGTCAACTTTGGTCAAAATGGTTAATTTTTGACCCAACGACTAACCCGCTTGCCAAATTGGTCAAATTTTGACCAAAAAGTCATTTTTTGGTCAAAATAGACAATTTTTGACCTAATGACCAATTATTAACCCAATAAGTAAATCTTTGACTAAAAAGTCAACTTTAGTCATAATTGTCAATCCTTGACCCAAGAACCAACCCACTAACCTAATAGATCGACTTTTGACTAAAAAGTCAATTTTAGTCAAAATATTAAATTTTGAAAAAATAACCAATTATTGACCCATTAGGTCAACTTTTGAAAAAAAAAGTCAATTTTCGACCTAATGACCACCGCATTGACCCAAAATGTCAACTTTTGACCAAAAGTCAAATTTGGTCAAAATGGTCAATTTCTGACACAATGACCTAAATGTCAACTTTGGTGAAAATGTTCAATCCTTCATCCAATGACCAACCAATTGACCCAATTTGTTAACTTTTTACTAAAAAGTTAACTTTGGACAAAATGATTAAACCTTGACCCAATGACCAACCTTTTGACCCAATAGGTCAACTTTTGACCAAAAAGTCAATTTTGCTCAAAATTGTCAATTTTTGACCTACTGACCGCCTCATTGACCTAAATATGTTAAATTTTGACTAAAAGACAACTTTGGTCAAAGTAGTCAATCCTTAACCCAATGACCAACTCATTCACACAATAGGTCAACTTTTGATTAAACAGTCAATTTTGATTAAAATAGTCAATTTTTGACTTAATGACCAATTTTTTACCCAGTAAACCAATCTTTGACCAAAAAGTCAACTTTGGTTAAGATGGTTAATCTTTGACCTAATGCTCAACCCATTGACCCAATAGGTCATCTTTTGACCAAAAAGTTAACTTTGGTCAAAATGGTCAATCCTTGACCCAATGACCAACCCATCGGCCTAATAAAGTCAACATTCGACCAAAAAGTCAATTTCGGTCAAAATAAATAATTTTTGAATTAATGACCCAATAAGTCAATCTCTGACCAAAAAGTTAACTTTAGTCAAGATGGTCAATCCTTGATCCAATGACATACCCATTGACCCAATAGGTCACCTTTTGACCAAAAAGCTAATTTTGGTCAAAATAGTCAATTTTTTAATTAATGACCAATTATTAACCCAATAAGCTAATCTCTATCCAAAAAGTGAACTTTGGTCAAAATGGTCAATCCTTGACCCAATGATAAACCCAGTGACCCAATATTTTTATTTATAATTTATTTAATCATTAAATATTTTTATAATTAAATTATATTTATAAATAATATATTATACTTAATAAATTTAAAAAAATATTATATATATATATATATATATATTTACTTATACATATATTTATATTTTATTTATAATTTATTTAACTATTAAATATTTTAATATTTAAATTATATTTATAAATAATATATTATACCTAAAATATTAAAAATAAAAATTAATATTATATAAATTTATATATATATATACCATTTTGACCAAAGTTGACTTTTTGGTCAAAAGTTGACCTATTGGGTTAATGGGTGGTCATTAGGTCAAAAATTGACTATTTTGACCAAAATTGACTTTTTGGTCAAAGGTTGTCCTAATGGTTCAATGTGTTTGTCATTGGGTGGAGGATTGATTATTTTGACAAAAATTAACTTTTTGGTGAGAGATTGACTTATTTGGTCATTAATTGGTCATTTGGTCAAAAATTGACTATTTTGACCAAGATTGATTTTTTTGTCAAAAGTAAACTCATTGGGTCAACGAGGAAGTCATTGGGTCAGAAATTGACCATTTTGACCAAAGTTGACCTTTGGCCAATGTGTTGGTAATTGGATCAAGAAGTTGACCATTTTTACCAAAGATGACTTTTTTGGTCAAAAGGTGACCTATTGGGTCAATGGGTTGGTCATTGGGTCAAAAATTATCCATTTTGACCAAAGTTGACTTTTTGGTCAAAAGTTGACCTATGGGTCAATGGGTGGTCATTTGGTCAAAAATTGACTATTTTGACCAAAATTAGCTTTTTGGTCAAAAGTTGACCTATTAGGTCTATGAGTTTGTCATTGGATCAAGGATTGACTATTTTGACTAAAGTTGACTATTTGGTCAGAGATTGACTTATTGGGTCAGAAATTGGTAATTAATTCAAAAAATTTTTATTTTGACCGAAATTGACTTTTTGGTCAAATGTTGACCTATTAGGCTAATGGGTTGGTCATTGAGTCAAGGATTGATCATTTTGACCAAAGTTGACTTTTTGGTCAAAAGATGTCCTATTGGGTCAATGGGTTGGGCATTAGGTTAAAGATTAACCATCCTGACCAAAGTTGACTTTTTGGATCTAGATTAGTTTACTGGGTAAAAAATTAGTCACTAGGTCAAAAATTGACTATTTTAATCAAAATTGACTTTTTGGTCAAAGTTGACATATTGGGTTAATGGGTTTGTCATTGAAAGCTGACATATTGGGTCAATGGGTTGGTCATTGCGTTAAGAATTGACAATTTTGACCAAAGTGTTCTTTTGGTCAAAATTTGACCTATTTATGTCAATGAGTCGGTCAGTAGATAAAAAGCTGACAATTTTGAGCAAAATTGACTTTTTGGTCAAAAGTTGACCTATTGGGTCAATAGGTTAGTCATTGGGTCGAGGATAACTATTTTGGCCAAAGTTGAGTTTCTAGGCAAAAGTTAACAAATTGGGTAAATGGGTTGGTCATTGGATGAAGGATTGACCATTTCACCAAAGTTAACATTTAGGTCATTGTGTCAGAAATTGACCATTTTGACCCAATTTGACTTTTTGGTCAAAAGTTGACCTTTTGGGTCAATGAGGTGGTCGTTAGGTCAAAAATTGCCAATTTTGGCCAAAATTAGCATTTTTGTTCAAAAGTTGACATATTGGGTCAATAATTGGCAATTATGTCAAAAATTTGCTATTTTGACCAAAATTAACTTTTTGGACAAAAGTCGATCTATTGGGTCGGTGGGTTGGTTATTGGGTCAAGGATTTACCATTTTGACCAAAGTTATCTTTTTGTTCAAAGGTTGACATGTTGGGTCAACGGGTTTGTCATTGGGTCAAGGATTGATATATATGACCAAAGTTGACTTTTTGGTCAAAGATTTACTTATTGGGTCAATAATTAGTCATTAGGTCAAATATTGTCTATTTTGACCTAAAAAGTTGACTTTTCGGTCAAAATTTGACCAATTTAGTCAATGGGTTGATCATTGGATCAAAAATTGACCATTTTGACCAAAGTTGTCTTTTTGGTCAAAAGTTGACCTATTTGGTCAATGGGTGGTCATTAGGTCAAAAAATGACTATTTTGACCAAAATTGACTTTTTAGTCAAAATTTGGCTTATTGGGCAATGAGTTTGTCATTGGGTTAATCATTGACCATTTTGTCGAAAGTTGACTTTTTTGTCAGAGATTGACTTATTGGGTCAATAATTGGTCATTAATTCAAAAAATTAACTATTTTAGTCATTAGGTCAAAAATTAATTATTTGGTCAAAAGTTGAGCCATTGGGTCGACGGGGAGGTCATTATGTCAGAAGTTGACCATTTTGACTAAAATTAACTTTTTTGTTCAAAAGTTGATCTATTTTGGTCAAAAGTTGACTTATTTGTCAAAAGTTGACTTATCATTTGACCAAAGTTGACTTTTTGGTCAAAAGTTGACTTATTGGGTAAATTGGTGGTCATGTAATCAAAAATTGACTATTTGACCAAAATTGACTATTTGGTCAAAAGTTGACCTATTGGGTCAATAAGTTTGTCAGTGGGCTGGGGATTGAATATTTTGACCAAAGATGACCTTTTGGTCAGAGATTGACTTATTGAGTGAATAATTGGTCATTAGATCTAAAATTAACTATTTTGACCAAAATTTACATTTCGGTAAAAAACCGACCTATTGGGTCAATGGGTTGGTCTTTGGGTCAATGGTGTGGTCATTGGGTGAGAAATTGGTCATTTTGACCAAAGGTTACTTTTTGGTCAAAAGTTGACCTATTTTGACCAAAATTAAATTTTTGGTCAAAAGTTAACCTATTGCGTCAACGGGGTGGTCAATGGGTCAGATATTGACTATTTTGACCAAAGTTGACTTTTAGTTAAAATTGACCTATTTGGTCAATGAGTTGGTAATTGGGTCAACAATTGACCATTTTGACAAAAGATGACTTTTTGGTCAAAAGTAGACCTATTTGGTCAATGGGTTAGTCATTGGGTTAAAAATTGACCATTTTGACCAAAGCTGACTTTTTGGTCAAAAGTTGACCTATTTGGTCAATGAGTTAGTAATTGGGTCAAGAATTGACCATTTTGACCGAAGATGACTTTTTAGTCAAAAAGTTGAGCTATTCGGTCAGGGGGTTGGTCATTATGTCAAAAAATTGACCATTTTGACCAAAGTTGACTTTTTGTTCAAAAGTTGATCTATTGGGTCAAAGGGTGGCCATTAGGTCAAAAAATGACTATTTTAACCAAAATTGACTTTTTGGGCAAAAGTTGACAAATTTGGTTAATGAGTTTGTTATTGGGTCAAGGATTGACCATTTTGACCAAAATTGACTTTTTTGTCAGAGATTGACTATTGGGTCAATAATTGGTCATTAATTCAAAAATAAACTATTTTGACCAAAATTGACTTTTTGGTCAAAAGTTGACCTATTGTGCTAATGGTTTGGGCATTGGGTCATGCATTGATATTATTTTTTTTATTCTAAATTTTTAAGTATAGTATATTATTTATAAATATAATTTAATTATAAAAATAAGTAATAATTAAATAAATTATAAATAAAATATATATAGCATATATATAAATATATATTTATATATAAATATATATTTATATATATATATATAAATTTATATTATATTATTTTTTTATTTTAAATGTTTTAAGTATAGTAATTTATTTATAAACATTATATCTATTATATTATTAATAGATATAATTTAATTATATAACTATTTAACAGATTAAAAAAATGATAAATAAATAAATAAATATGTATGTATATATATATATATATATATATATATATATATATATATATATATATATTAATATTTATGTAAAATTATTTTTTTTCATTTTAAGTGTTTTAAGTATGGTATATTATTTATAAATATAATTTAACTATAAAAATATTTAATAATTAAATAAATTATAAATAAATATATATATATGTGTGTGTGTGTATATATATATATATATATATATATAATATTATTTTTTTATTTTAAATGTTTAAAATAAAGTATATTTTTATTAAATATAATTTAATTATAAAAATATTTATTAATTTAATAAATTATAATTAAAAATATATATGTATATATATATATATATATATATATATATTATTTTTTATTTTAATTATTTTAAGTATATTATATTATTTATAAATATAATTTAATTATAAAAATATATAATAGTTAACAAAAATATAAATAACTATATATATATATATATATATATATATATATATATATATATATATTTAATTTATTTAAATATATATAAATTTATCTTATATTATTTTTTAATTTTAGTTATTTTAAGTATAGTATATTATTTATAAAAATAATTTAATTATAAAAATATTTTATTGTTAATTAAATTATAAATATATATATATATATATATATATATAATAATAATAATAATAATAATAATTTTTATTTTAAATGTTTTAAGTATAGTTTATAATTTATAAATATAATTTAATTATAAAAATATTTAATAGTTAAGTAAATAATAAATAAAAATATTTATAGGTATATATAAATATATAAATTTATATATGTATTTATATATATTTACTTAATTTTATTATTTTATTTTAAATATTTTAAGTATAGGATATTATTTATAAATATAATTTAATTTTGAAATTTTTTATAGTAAAATAAATTATAAATAATTAAATATATATGTGTATATATATATATATATATATATAATTTTATATAATATAATTTTTTTATTTTAAATATTTTAAGTATAGTATATTTTTTTATAAATATAATTTATTTATAAAATTATTTAATTGTTAAATAAATTATAAATATATATATATATATATATATATATATATATATATATATAAAATAATTTTTTTACATTAAATGTTTTAAGTATAGTTTATTAGTTATAAATATAATGTAATTATAAAAATAATTAATTGTTAAGTAAATTGTAAGTAAAAATATATATAGGTATATATAAATATATAAATTTATAAATTTATATATATATATATAAATTTTTTTAATATTATTCTTTTATTTTAAATATTTTAAGTATATGATATTATTTTTAAATGCAATTTAATTAAAAAACTTTTTATAGTAAAATAAATTATAAATAATTAAATATACATACGTATATATATTAATATATAATTTTATATAAAATTATTTTTTTATTTTAAATATTTTCAAAGCATAGTATATTATTTATAAATATAATTTAATTATAAAAATATTTAATAGTTAAATAAATTATAAATAAATAAATATAGGTAAATATAAATAAATTTATTTAATATTATTTTTTTATTTTAAATTTTTTAAAAATAGTATATTATTTATAAATATAATTTAATCACCGAAATATTTAATAATTATATAAATTTTAAATTATATATATATATTTATATAATATTATATATATATATATATATTTAATATTATTTTTTTATTTTAATTATTTTAAGTATAGTTGTATTATTTATAAATATAATTTATTCATAAAAATATTTAATAGTTAAATAAATTATTAATAAATAAATATATATCTCGTATATATAAATATAAATATATATGTTATTATATATATATACATATATATATATATATAGGTTATTTTAAATATACATGTTAAAATAGGTTAACTTTTGACCAAAAAGTATTCTTTGGTCAAAATGGCCAATTTCTTACTCAATGACCACCCCATTGGCCCAAAGACCAACCCATTGATCTAATAAGTCGGTTTTTGACCAAAAAGTAAATTTTGTTCAAAATAGTTAATGCTCAATTATTCACCCAGTAAGTTAATCTCTAACCAAAAAGTCAACTTTGGTCAAAATATTCAATCCTTAACCCAAATGATAAACCTATCGACCCAATAGGTCAACTTTTGACCAAATAGTCAATTTTGGTCAAAATAGTCAATTTTTAACTGAATGACCACCAATTGACCCAATAAGTCAACTTTTGACCAAAAAGTCAACTTTGGTTAAATGTAAGTCAACTTTTGACCAATAAGTCAACTTTTGACCAAAATAGGTCAAATTTTGTCCAAAAAAGTTAATTTTAGTCAAAATGGTCAACTTCCGACATAATGACCTCCCCGTTGACCCAATGACTCAACTTTTAACCAAAAATTTAATTTTGGTCAAAATAATTAATTTTTGAACTAATGATCATACTAATCAATTTTTTGAATTAATGACCAATTATTGACCCAATATGTCAATCTCTGACCAAAAAGTCAACTTTGGACAAAATGGTCAATGATTGACCCAATGACAAACCCAATGCCCATTAAGTTAAATTTTGACCAAAAAATCAATTTTGGTCAAAATAGTCAATTTTTGACCAAATGACCACTCATTCACCAAATAGGTCAACTTCTGACCAAAAAGTCAACTTTGGTTAAAAAGGTCAATTTTTGACCCAATGATCAACTCATCAACTAAATTGGTCAAATTTTGACCGAAAAGTCAACTTTTTAGGTCAAAATAGACAATTTTTGACTTAATGACCAATTATTGACCCAATAAGTAAATCTGTGACAAAAAGTCAACTTTGGTCATAATTATCAATCCTTAACCCAATGACAAACCCATTGACCCAACTTGTCAACCTTTGAACAAAAAGATAACTTTGGTCAAAATGGTAAATCCTTGACCCAATAACCAACCCACCGACCCAATAGATCGACTTTTGTCCAAAAAGTTAATTTTGGTCAAAATAGTAAATTTTTTACATAATTTCCAATTATTGACCCAATAGGTTAACTTTTGAAGAAAAAAGCCAATTTTAGTCAAAATTGGCAATTTTTGACCTAATGACCACCTCATTGACCCAAAAGGTCAACTTTTGACTAAAAAGTCATTGGGTCAAAATGGTCAATTTCTGACACAATGACCTAAATGTCATCTTTGGTGAAAATGGTCAATTATTCATCCAATGACCAACCCATTGACCCAATTTGTTAACTTATGACTAAAAAGTCAACTTTGGCCAAAATAGTTAATCCTCGACCCAATGACCAACCTATTAACCCAATAGGTCAACTTTTGACCGAAAAGTCAATTTTGCTCAAAATTGTCAATTTTTGATCTACTGACAACCTCATTAACCTAAATATGTCAAATTTTGACCAAAAGACAACTTTGGTCAAAATTGTCAATCCTTAACCCAATGACCAACCCATTGACCCAATATGTCAACTTTGACCAAAAAGTCAATTTTGATTAAAATATTCAATTTTTGACCTAATGACCAATTTTTGACCTAGTAAACCAATCTCTATCCAAAAAGTCAACTTTGGTCAAGTTGGTTAATCTTTGACCTAATGCCCAACTCATTGACCCAATAGGACATCTTTTGACCAAAAAGTCAATTTTTGTCAAAATGATCAATCCTTGACCCAATGACCAACCCATTCACCTAATAGGTCAACATTTGACCAAAAAGTCAATTTCGGTCAAAATAAAAATTTTTTGAATTAATGACCAATTACTGACCCAATAAGTCAATCTCTGACCAAATAGTCAACTTTAGTCAAAATATTTAATAATTAACTATTTTGGTCATTAGGTCAAAAATTAATTATTTTGACCAAAATTAAATTTTTGGTCAAAAGTTGAGCCATTGGGTCGACGGGGAGGTCATTATGTCAGAAGTTGACCATTTTGACTAAAATTAATTTTTTTTTCAAAAGTTGATCTATTTTGGTCAAAATTTGACTTATTGGTCAAAAGTTGACTTATCATTTGACCAAAGTTGACTTTTTGGTCAAAAGTTGACTTATTGGCAAATTGGTGGTCATTCAGATCAAAATTGACTATTTGACCAAAATTGACTATTTGGTCAAAAGTCGACCTATCGGGTCAATGGGTTCATCGACGAGTCGAGGATCGAATATTTTGACCAAAGTTGACTTTTTGGTCAGAGATTAACTCATTGAGTGAATAATTAGTCATTAGATCTAAAATTAACTATTTTGACCAAAATTTACTTTTGGGTCAAAAACCGACCTATTGGATCAATGGGTTGGTCTTTGGGCCAATGGGGTGGTCATTGAGTCAGAAATTGGCCATTTTGATCAAAGAATACTTTTGGTCAAAATTTAACCTATTTTGACCAAAATTAAATTTTTGGTCAAAAGTTAACATATTGGGTCAACGAGGTGGTCATTGGGTCAGATATTGACTATTTTGACCAAAGTTGACTTTCAGTCAAAAGTTGATCTATTTGGTCAATGAGTTGGTAATTGGGTCAAGAATTGACCATTTTAATCAAAGATGACTTTTTGGTCAAAAGTAGACCTATTGGCTCAATGGGTTGGTAATTGGGTTAAAAATAATTGGTCAACAAGTTGGTATGTTTATGTTTATATATATATATATATATAATATAATTTTTTTTAATTTCAATATTTTAAGTACACTATATTATTTATAAAAAAAATTTAATAATTAAATAAATTATAATTAAATATAATACAAAATTTAATTATAAAAAGATTTAATATAATTATTTAATTTTTTTTAACTGTTTTAAGAATAATATATTATTTATAAATATAATTTAGTTATAAAAATATTTAATAGTAAAAAAATTATAAATAAATAAATAATATAATATTATTTTTTTATTTTAAAAATTTGAAGTATAGTATATTATTTATAAAAATTATTTAATTATGAAAATATTTAATAATTAAATTAATTATAAAAAAATATATATAGGTATATATATATATATACATATATATAATATTATTTTTTATTTTTAATGTTTAAAGTATAATATATTTTTTATAAATATAATTTAATTATAAAAATATGTAATTATTAAATAAATTATAATTAAATATATATATATATATATAATATTATTTTCTTATTTTAAATATTTTAAGTATAATATATTATTTATAAATATAATATAATTATAAAAATATTTCTTAATTAAGAAAATTAGAAATAAAAATATATATATAGAGGTACATAATTATATATTTATATATAAAAAAAATTTATTTAATATTATTTTTTTATTTTAAATACTTTAAGTACAAGTACATTATTTATAAATACAATTTAATTATAAAAATATTTAATAATTTAAAAAATTATAAATAAAAATATATTTATAGAGGTACATAAATATATTTTTATATATAAAAAGATTTATTTTGCATTATTTTTCATTTTAAATATTTTAAGCATAAGATATTATTAATAAATATAATTTATTTATAAAATTATTTAATGGTTAAAAAAATGATAGATAAATATATATATATATATATATATATATATATATATATATATATATATAATAATATTGTTTTATTTTAAATATTTTAAATATATTTTATTATTTAAAAATATAATTTAATCGAAAAATATTTAATAGTTAATTTAATTATAAATAAATAAATTTATATTCGTATATATAAATATATTTATATATTTATATGTATATATATAAATAAATATATTTAATATTATTTTTTATTGTATTATTTTAATAATATTATTTTATATAAATAATATTATTTATATAATATTATATATATATAAATTTATTTAATATTATTTTTTTATTTTAAATATTTTAAGTTTATCATATTATTTTTAAATACAATTTAATTATAAAAATATTTAATAATTGAAAAATAATAAATAAATAAATATATATATATATATATATATATATATATATATAAATTTAATTAATATTATTTTTTTATTTTAAATATATTAAGTATAGAATATTATTTTTAGATATAATTTAATTATAAAAATAACTAAGTAAATAAATAAACAAATAACTATAACAAAAACAACATATATAATTATAGATAAATAAACAACATAATTATAATTAAAGTATAATTATAGCAAAAATAGCATAAATAATTAACTAATTAATAAAATTATAAATAACTATATAAATAAATAAAGATATAAATAAATAAATAAATAAATAAATAAATATATATATATATATATATATATATATATATATATATATATATATATATATATATTAAAGAAAGAGCTACTTGTGGCTCCTTACGTGTTGAAATAGGAAAAATATGTACAAAAATAGGAGGGAAGGAGGATCCCTAACTATAACTATACAAAACAACTCAGTATCGCACCCATAACGGTTCCTCCTTCCAAAGAACAACTCGATGCGATGCAAAAAAGAAAAAACACACAACAACCAGTAATCCCTAACCAAACATAGCCAAAACAAAGCATAAACAACACATATTAGGCCAAAGGAAACATAACAGAATAGCCCGGAGAACTTCGTTGTCGCAAGGTAGACGAACTTCTTAGCAAGAGGAACGAAGACAATGGGGCCACAGCAATGTAAAAAGAAGTAGTGTAGAGCGAACCTGAAAAGAAAACAAACAAAATAGCCATGGAGACAGTTCAGGGAGCCAAATTGCAGCAAAATTAAGTCATAACAAAAATATGTAAGTGTGGAATCATTCTAGAAGTGTTTGAATTAATTGAAATATAAGCTCTTAATGACAACATGAACAATAAGCAAGCCTCATCCAACCCAACAACATAACCTCCTAGAAGGAGAACTAGTCAACATGACCCCAAGCAAAACAAGGTTTCCAAAGACAGTTCCAACAAGAAGAAGTTAAAAGCTAAAAATACATATGTGCGTGTGTCTATATATATATAAAAGGGAAGCAAGAAGATGACTTATATATATATATATATATATATATATATATATATATAAGGGAAGAAGGAAGAGGTTTGGATGCCACCTAAACCAACGACAGAGAGGGGGGAAGCTGGAAGTGTGAAAATACCACCTGGAACCTTCGTCCAACAATAATCAACTACACCATATAACTTGGATCTCAAATACATAGGTATATATATAAATATAGAACTATATCTAGATAGATATATATATATATATATATATATATATATATATATATATATATATATATATATATATATCTATCTATATATATGTATGTATATGTATATAATTATAGAAATATGTAAAAATATATAAGCAAGCAAACTGGTAAAAGGCAGATAGTAGAAAATGGAACACCTGAGCATGAAGATTGTTATACACACACATGTGTATATATATGTATATATATATGTATATATATATATATATATATATGTATATATTTCTATGATTATACACATATATATATATATAAATATTTATTCTTAGACATATATATACATATATATATATATATATATATATATATATATATATATATATATATATATATATATATTTATATATATATATGTAAACAAAAGAGAATCCAAGCAAACGAGATGGCAAGCACAAGAAGTCTAAGTGTCGGGGCGAATGAACGGGGCATCGATATTATCCTCGTTATTTAAAATTTTTAAGGCAAGGTGCGGGAGCCTACCCGCCACAATTTAGTTACTCGAAGAGCCAAGCCAAGCAAGCCAGTTAGCGGATCTATTACCTTCCCGATAAACGAACCGGTGGGCAATATGGAAGTGAGCAGTAATATATATTTATTAATATATTTATTTTTATATATATATATATATAAATTTATTTAATATTATTTTTAAATTTTATATATTTTAAGTATAGTATATTATTTATAAATATAATTTAATTATAAAAATATTTAATTGTTGAATAAATTATATATATATATATATATATATATATATATATATATATATATATATATGTATATTTATAAATAAATATATATAATTTTATTTTTTTATTTCATTATTTTTATAATATTATTTTATATATATATATATATATATATATATATATATATTTATAAATATATATATATATATTTAATATTTATTTTTTATTTTAAATATATTAAGCATAACATATTATTTATAACTAAAATTTTATTATAAAAATATTTAATAATTAAAAAAAATAATAAATTAATATATATATATATATATATATATTTATTTATTTATATATATATAAATTTATTTAATAATATTTTTTTTAATTTAAATATTTTAAGTATAGAATATTATTTTTAAATATAATTTATATATAAAAATAACTAAATAAATAAATAAATAAATAACTATAGCAAAAACAACATATATAATTATAGATAAATAAACAACATAATTATAATTATAGAATAATTATAAGCAAACATATCATAAATAAATAACTAATTAACAAAATTATAAATAAGTAAATAAATAAATAAATAGATACATAAATATATATATATATATATATATACATATATATACATATATATATATATATATAGATATATATATATATATATATATATTAAAGAAAGAGCATCTCGTGGCTCCTTACATGTTGAAATAGGAAAAAAAGGTACAAAAAGAGGAGGGAAGGAGGATCCCCAACTATAACTAAACAAAACAACACAGTCCGCACCCATAACGGTTCCTCCTTGCAAAGAACAACTCGACGCGATGCAAAAAAGAAAAAATACACAACAACCAGTAAACCCTAACCAAACATAGCAAAAACAAAGCATAAACAACAATTATTAGGCCAAAGGAAACATAACAGAATAGCTAAGAGAACTTCGTTGTCACAAGATAGACGAACTTGTTAGCAAGAGGAACGAAGACGATGGGGCCACAACAATGTACTGTAAATTCGATGCACGGAAAAGAAGTCGCGTAGAGTGTACCTAAAAAGAAAATAGACAAAATAGCCACGGGAGACAGCTCCGGGAGCCAAATCGCAGCAAAATTAAGTCAGAACAAATATATTTAAGTGCGGAATCATTCAAGAAGTGTTTGAATTAATTGAAATATAAGCTCTTAATGAAAACATGAACAATAAACAAGGCTCATCCAACCCAACAACAAAACTTCCCAGAAGGTGAACTAGTCAACATGACCCCAAGCAAAACAAAGTTTCAAAAGACAGTTCCAGCAAAAAGAAGTTAAAAGCTAAAAATACATATGTGCGTGTGTCTATATATATATATATAGAAGGGAAGCAAGAGAGGCCTTCTATATATACAAGGGAAGAAAGAAAAGGTCTGGATGCCACCTAAACCAACGGCAGAGAGGGGGGAAGCTGGAAGTGTGAAAATACCACCTGGAACCTTCCTTCAACAATAATTAACTACACCATATAACTTGGATCTCAAATACATAGGTATATATAAAAATATAGAACTATATATATATATATATATATAATATATATATATATATATATATAATTATAGAAATATGTAAAAATATATAAGCAAGCAAACCGGTAAAAGGCAGATAGCAGAAAACAGAACACCTGAGCATGAAGATTGTTGTACACACACATGTGTAAATATATATTCACCAGACCAGGAGACTTCATCTGGAGCTTGTTGGGACCCAATCGAAGGTGACACAACCCTCAGATTGAAGCCACACTTCTCTGAGCAAAGGTATGAGCTAACACTTTATCCCGAGCTTCTGGAGATTCTCCATTTCAAATGCCTTAATTTCAATGCATGATCACCGTATAGATGTATTCGTCTCTTCAAGACGAATCTATAGAGTACAAGAACACGAAAATCCGTTAAGTATTGAGTGAGATATTAGGGATTTAGTGTGGACGGTTCTCGGGCTAGGAGGCTTGGGGACGATGAAAGGATGGCGTTCATTTAATACACGCGCGGACGGACGGCCAGGATCGCTCCGGATGAGGAGACGGAACGATACAGCGGGCCCCCGGAGCGCTGAGTTGGATGGCGGTGCCGAATCAAAAGACGACACGCGGCGCTTCGGAGATGCCTAGGTTGAGTTGGCGCCGCGTGGATAAGTAGAAAAATAAGTTATTTTTCTATTTATTTAATTCCCTAAACTTCAAAAATGCATAACTTTGTGTAGGAAAATCGGAAAAATAAAAAAAAAAATACCCTCTCGCTTCTGGTGAACAGAGGAAAATAATGTGGAAAAGAAATCATTTAATTTCATCAAGTATTTTATTTTTAATGATTTATTTACTCTCCGCATTATTTTAATTCTCCATGCATATGGAAATTCACCATGGCATGAGACCATAGTGACTTTCGAAGCCTCTGAATTTGGGAACATTCCCTGAATTTTCCAAAGTTAGAGGCCATCCCTATGAGAAGTTATTGATTTTTCAAATTCATGTTACTCGCTTTCGAGTATTTTAAATCCAATAATTAGCATGTTGTGAAATAAATTCTAGAAAAATTTGGTGATGTTTCCTACGACTCGCAGGACTCTAGGAAAAATAGGTTTCTGAGTTAATCCACTCGCAATAACCCTAATCGACTTAAACATCCAAAATAGGTCCTTAATTAATTAGAGCTAATCATACATTAAATTGACTTGAAATCAATTCTCCACCGACCTTTAGTATCGAGGAACCCACCATAAAAATTTGAAGTCAATCGGACTTCGTTAGCCCAACTAAATGGGCCGATTAAGCCATTTAGCCAATTTAAAATTTAAAAATTCATAACTTTCAAAATACTTTTCAAAAATTCACCAAATTGGTTTTGGAGCCTCTCTGATATCAGGGGAATTTAAGAAAAATAAAATTGTAATTTTCTAAAAAAGTTGATTTTTTGCATTATTTTAATATTTTAATAAATAAAAAATAATAAAAATCACAAAAATAATAAAATTCACTAGAATGTCACATTTTTAATTTTAATCACTTAGGAATAAACCCCATATTTTTATTAAGTCTATATGATGAGATATTAAATTTTAAAGCCCTAAGGTAATTTTAAAATTAAAAAAATGTATTTTTTAGCATTTCCACTAAAAATAATTCTAATAAATCAAAGAAAAATTAGAAAATTGTAAAAATTGATTCTCTGATTTCCTTGATATCAGAGAGATTTTTGAAAAATATAAAATTTATTTTTCAACCTTTATTTTATTTTTAAATTAATTAATACTCCAAAACTCAAAATAATTATAATAAAAAGAATATAATTCAAAAAATCACCAAAATTGGTCCAAGTGGTCCTTTGGTCATTAGGAATGTCTCATAATTTTATTAAGGACAGAAACTTTTCCTTGGTCATAGTATTAAATTTTCCTTGGAAATCCCTATTTTCCATCAAAAATAATTACATAAATAAATTAAATACAGGAAAATCACATTTTTCTCCTCTCATGTCTTTATTGACATATGAGTGAAGTCACATAAAAATTTCAAGTTCATTTAAGCTCAATTTAGTGAGTTATGAAATTATTAAGCTTCAAGGGCAAAATGCGTAATTAAAATTTTAACCTTTAACTAAAACTTTAGGCTTAATAAAATTAAAGAGTAAAATATTTGATCCTAATCTGATTTGGATGATTGAAATTTAAATAATTAAAGGGTAATAACCTACCAAACAATTTAAAAATAATTAAAATAAACCTTAATTAAATAATCGATTAAATTTGGAAGAATAATAAAATTGGAATTATTAAAATAATGGATATTATTAGGAAGCGTATTTGTTCTTTAATTTAAGGATCCCTAAATTAATCATCTCAATAATATTTAATTCCTAATTAAAATGATAATCCAAATTTAAGATTTAAAATGTTAAAAGACTTAATCATTAAATTAAATTAAAGTTAAATTATTTAAATTAAACCCTTTTAAAATTTCAATTAAATTAAAATTAAAAATAAAATTAAATTTAAATTTAAATTAAATTGAATTAAATAAAATTAAATTAAAAAAAATTAAATTAAATCAAATTAAATTAAATTAAATTAAATTAAATTAAATTAAATTAAATTAAATTAAATTAAACTAAATTAAATTAAACTAAATTAAATTAAATTAAATTAAATTAAATTAAATTAAATTAAATTAAAATTAAATTAAACCAAATTAAATTAAATTAAATTAAATCATATCAAATCAAGTTAAATTGAATTAAATTAAATTAAATAACAGAATCAAATTAAAATCAAATCAAATTAAATTAAATTAAAATTAAAACTAAACCAAATTAAATTAAATTAAAGTTACATTAAATTGAATTAAATATAACATCACCTAAGATATAAAGAAATTCAAAAATAAATATGAAGCAACTTGAACACTATTCCAAATTTAAACCTGTTAATTGAAATTAAATTAAATCACAAACCATTTGAACATCAATTTACCCTCGAAAGCTTTTGTTGTCATAACTCCTAAACAGAACGTTAAATGAAATGTTACTTCCCTCATAGGATATTCAAATGTCCTAGTTCACTGAGTAAGATAACAACAAAACTTGAATTCCTGGACGATTAATTCATTTGTATAATTAAATTCATTTGCACTTAAAACAATTCTAGCAATATTGAAAAGATGTTTAAGATTCTTCTTAAGCACTTCCTCAATATGATAGGATATTTATAAGAACAATTGAACTTAATTATTCTTTGATAAAGAAAATCGTCCTCAAACCAAAACACAAGAACCTAGACGTCATAGGAAATGACTAGCTATAGGATTAGGAATTTGGTAGAAAACCATAACCCTTCCCTTAGCTTTACCTAGGAACTTGCTTAAATATTCTAAATTGTGTTTAAGTGCAGATTGGGATGACGAGAAGACCCTCCAGGTACGCTTTTATTTTGTTGCAACTTATTTAATCGCATCACACTTACTTTTCTTGCATGATAAACAACTCTTGCATGAAAACCCACGCTTTTAGGATAGTCCCTAAAACTGAAACCAAAATTAAATTAAAAGTCATTGCAAGATAAAATTCACCGCCACAACATTTCAAAATATAAAACAACTTAAAATTTAATCACAAACCGAACACAAAACTGCAATTACAACTAAATTAAAAAGTCTTGTTGGATGATCGGGAATACCTCGGATGATGTAACCTACGTGTTGCTAACGGGATTTCCCACGGTCTAAATGAAAGTGTGGAACTCATTCAGTTGAGATTAGCAAATTCATCTGGACTAAGTGAATCCGATAAAAATAACGATGCCGGACGGATGGAACCGTGGGATCTTAACCGGTGTTGTTATAATCAACTTTAAGATTTGTTTAATTAAAATATTAAAAAAAACCTGGATTTTAAGATTTTCTCTAAACCAGAACACTTCTCTCATCTCCTGATTTATGACTTCTAAAACTAAACCTCTGCAACAACAAGGAGCTCGGAGCATGGTCGGCAGCACGACCATCTTCGTCAGCAAAACAACTTTACATCAGCTAAACATTCCTAGAAGTAAACAACAAAGCCATAGGATTTCGAGGTAGTCTGCCTAGTGCAACATAAATCCTCAACTCTTTGTTAGGCATTTGCATGATCAGGTCATGTAAATTAAGCTCTAACCGGTCGAAGGACTCCGAGGTAGTCGTTTGGTACGACATAAACCCTCACATCTTCAAGGCTATTTGTATGATTTTACCATACAAATATAAGTCCAAATTAATTAAAATTGGTAAGACCAAAACATTAAATAAACATTAGGGCCTTCGTAAATTCAAGCCAAACAAAAAGATAGTCGGGAAATTACCGAAGTTCGCTTCGAATCTGTGATTTCTCCTACCTTTCTTCCTTTGAATTCCCAAAATAAAATGTTCCAAATTTGATCCATTCCCTATTGAAATTCCAAAATTCAATCCTCGAAAACTTAAACTTTGAAATTCTTGAGAGCAGAATTACCGATTATTATCGAGAGTTTTCTTAGGTGATTCCCCTCACTTAAGATGTAGTTAACTATGGGGCTCGCCCTTATAGGGAATTTTAAGAACCCGGATAATATAAACCCCGCTTAATTTCTTTGTATTAAGCGAGGGAACTTGTCGGCTTATAAAATTGGTTCGCGGACCAAACGGATGTCACAAACCTTTCTAGTTTATCTAATCGAGCCCCATTATCAAGCAGTGTGTCTATTCTTCGGGATAGATACACGGTTTGTGGTGCGGTGCTCGTTTATGTAAACTATTCGGGATGTGAGATCAATTTGATTTCATATCTTAAAATTTTCAAATTTAAAATCAAATACTACTTTTCAAATTATTTATTTAAATTAAATTAAAAATTCGCCGACAATTTCTGTAGGCGACCTCTTTTCACAAATACAACACTCAACCTAAAAATATGCCGACAGTTCAGTTTAATAGAGTTAGGTTCATTGTTGGTTGAACCTAAGGTTTAGATTTGGATTTATGTTCAATGTAGGTTGAACATAAGTAAGGTTTTGGTTTAGGTTCAAGTTGAGTCGAACCTAAGGTTAGGTTTGGACTTATGTTCGATGTAGGTTGAACTTAAGTTAGGTTAAGATAGGTTCATGTATGCTGAACCTAAGGTTTATGTCAAGCTAAGCCGAGTTAGGTTCACTCGTCGGCTGAACCTAAGGTTTCAATATGAGTTGAGCTTAAGTTAGGTTTAGGTTCGACTTAGGTTCATGTCATGTTAAACCTAAGTATGATTTGACTTAAGTCTAATATGGGTTAGACTTAAGTTAGGTTTGTGTTAAACTTAGGTGCAGGTCAGGTTGATCCTAATTATGGTTTGACTTAAGTCTAATATGGGTTAGACTTAAGTTGGGTCTAAGTTAGACTTAGGTTTATGTCAGGTTGAACCTAAGTATGGTTTAAGTCTAATATAGGCTAGACTTAAGTTGGTTTAGGTTAGACTTAGGTTCATGTCAGGTTGAACCTAAGGTTCGATGTTCGACTTAAGTTCGAGTTAGGGTCGAATCTAGACTTAAGATAGACTTAAGTTCAATACGGGTTGAACTTAAGTTAAGTTTTGAGTTTAGGTTAAGTTAGATTCAAGTCGGGTCGATCCTAGACTTAGGGTCGATTTAAGTTCAATACGGGTTGAACCTAAGTTAAGGTTCGACTTAGATTAAATTAGGTTCTAGCTGGATCGAACTCAAGTTTAGTTCAGTTTAGGTTAGGTTCAATATGGGTTGAACCTAAGGTTTCAACTTAAGTTAGGTTCGATGTGGGTTGAACCTAAGGTTTAGGTTAACTTGAGTTCAAGTTAGATTGGACTAAAGTTATGTTATGTTTAAGTTAGGTTCAATGTGGGTTGAACCTAAGGTTTAGGTTAACTTGAGTTCAAGTTAGGTTGAACTCAAGTTAGGTTAGGTTTAGGTTAGGTTCAATGTGGGTTGAACCTAAGGTTTAGGTTATCTTGAGTTCAAGTTAGGTTGGACTCAAGTTAGGTTAGGTTTAGGTTAGGTTCAATGTGGGTTGAACCTAAGGTTTAGGTTAACTTGAGTTCAAGTTAGATTAGACTCAAGTTATGTTAGGTTTAGGTTAGGTTCAATGTGGGTTGAACCTAAGGTTTAGGTTAACTTGAGTTCAAGTTAGGTTGGACTCAAGTTAGGTTAGGTTTAGGTTAGGTTCAATGTGGGTTGAACCTAAGGTTTTGGTTAACTTCAGCTTCGAGTTAGGTTGGACTCAAGTTAGGTTAGGTTTAGGTTAGGTTCAATGTGGGTTGAACCTAAGGTTTAGATTAACTTGAGTTCAAGTTAGATTGGACTCAAGTTAGTTATGTTTGAGTTTAAGTTAGGTTCAATGTGGATTGAACCTAAAGTTTAGGTTTACTTGAGTTCAAGTTGGGTTGGGCTTAGGTTAGGTTCTATGTGGGTTGAACCTAAGGTTTAGGTTAACTTGAGTTCAAGTTAGGTTGGACTCAAGTTAGATTAGGTTTAGGTTAGGTTCAATGTGGGTTGAACCTAAGGTTTAGGTTAACTTGAGTTCAAGTTTAGGTTGGACTCAAGTTAGGTTATGTTTGGCTAAGTTTGGTTTAACTTGAGTCTAATATGGGTTAGACTTAAGTTTGGTTTGATTTTGACTTAGGTTCATGTCAGGTTGAACCTAAGTTTGGTTTGATTTAAGTCTAATGTAGGTTAGACTTAAGTTAGGTTTAGGTTTAATTTTGGTTCAATGTGGATTGAACCTAAGTTTGGTTTGACCTAAGTCTAATGTAGATTAGACTTATGTTAGGTTTAAGTTTGATTTAGGTTCAATGTGGGTTGAACCTAAATTTGGTTTGACTTAAGTCTAATGTAGATTAGACTTAAGTTAGGTTTAAGTTTGATTTAGGTTCAATGTGGGTTGAACCAAAATTTGGTTCGACTTAAGTCTAATATCGGTTAGACTTAAGTTAGGTTTCTGCTTGATTTAGGTTCATGTCAGTTGAACCTAAGGGTTTGGTTTGACTTAAGTCTAATGTAGATTAGGCTTAAGTTAGAATTAAGTTTGATTTAAGTTCAGTGTAGATTGGACTTAAGTTTGACTTAGATCTAACTCAGTTTGATTTGGCATAAGTCTAAATGTGTTAGACTAAAGTCAGGTTTGATTTTTGTTAAACCTTGGTTAATTAAGGATTAATGGTCTTATTAAGTCTAAGGTTTAGACCTAATTAGGATTTGAATTTAGTTAAGCCTTAGTTAGTTAAGGCTTAATGGTTTAATTAGATCTAATGGTTAGATCTAATTAGGGTTTAGGTTTGATTAAACCTTAGTTAGTTAAGGTCTAATGGTTTAATTAGGTCTAATTATTTAGACCTAATTAGGGTTTAAGTTTGATTAAACCTTAGTTAGTTAAGGTCTAATGGTTTAATTAGGTCTAATGGGTTAGAACTAATTAGGGTTTAGGTTTGATTAAACCTTAGTTAGTTAAGGCTTAATGGTTTAATTAGGTCTAAGGGTTAGACCTAATTAGGGTTTAGGTTTGATTAAACCTTAGTTAGTTAAGGCTTAATGGTTTAATTAGGTCTAAGGGTTAGACCTAATTAGGGTTTGAGTTTGATGAAACCTTAGTTAGTTAAGGTTCAATGACTTAATTAGGTCTAATGGGTTAGACCTAGTTAGGGTTTAAGTTTAATTAAACCTTAGTTAGTTAAGGTTTAATGGTTTCTTAAACCTTAGTTAGTTAAGGTTTAATGGTTTAATTAGGTCTAAGGGTTAGACCTAATTAGGGTTTAAGTATGATTAAACCTTAGTTAGTTAAGGCTTAAAGGTTTAATTAGGTCTAAGGGTTAGACCTAATTAGGGTTTCGGTATGATTAAACCTTAGTTAGTTAAGGCTTAAAGGTTTAATTAGGTCTAAGGGTTAGACCTAATTAGGGTTTAGGTTTAATTAAACCTTATGTTTAAGGAGGTTAATTAAGTTTAGTATGTCTTTAAACCTAATTAAGAGAGTTTAGTTATGTGTTAATTAAGTTTAATATGTCCTTAAACTTAATTAAAAAGAGTTTAATTTTTATTAAACCTAATTTGGGTAAGGTTTAATGGGTTAATTAAGTTTAGTGTGTCCTTAAACTTAATTAAAGAAGTTTAATTTTTATTAAACCTAATTTAGGTAAGGTTTAATTGGTTAATTAAGTTTAGTGTGTCCTTAAACTTAATTAAAGGAGTTTGATTTTTGTTAAACTAATTTAGGTAAGGTTTAATTGGTTAATTAAGTTTATTATGTCTTTAAACTTGATTAAAAGAGTTTGATTTTTATTAAACCTAATTTAGGTAAGGTTTAATTGGTTAATTAAGTTTAGTGTGTCCTTAAACTTAATTAAAGGAGTTTGATTTTTGTTAAACCTAATTTAGGTAAGGTTTAATTGGTTAATTAAGTTTATTATGTCTTTAAACTTAATTAAAGGAGTTTGATTTTTATTAAACCTAATTTAGGTAAGGTTTAATTGATTTAAATGTCATTTTAAGCCTTAATTGAATCTAATCTTGTCGTTTTAGACTCAAGTGAGGTTTATTATTAGCCTATCATAGGCTAGAACCATTTTCAAACTTAAATTGTTGATGAAAATAGTTCAATTTTACAAAAGGTCATTTTAGGATCAAAATTATTTTATTAATAAATGCTTTTAACCCTAAATTTCCAAATGTCATTCAAGATTGTTTTTATGACTTAGAAATATTTTTCCTAGGGTCATTGTCTGTTGCCCTATCATTCCTAGTCATTTGTATTTTTATTTTCTTAATTTTCAAATTTTTATTATTATTATTTGAAATAATTACAAAGAAATTTGAAAATTCAAGAAAAGTATCCTAGGCATGTTTTCTGTCCTTAGAAAAATTATAGAAGGTCCTAAGAACATAAAAATAAATGCCTCAAAGTTTCATATTTTTTTGATTTATAAATAATTTTTAATAATTAAAATACTCCAGAGAGTATTTAATTAATTAAAAATTAAATACTAAGAATAAAATTATGATTTTGGTCTCATAATTTTCTTCTCTTCAAGAGCTTTCCAAAGGTATTTTTATTTTATTTTTAGGACCTTTGGTTAAAGAGATATTAATTTTTGAAGTTTAAGGGATTAAAAATTTTTTTTTTTTTAATACCGCGCCGCCGAACTCACGCCCTTTCGACGCGTGTCCTCGGATGCGTAGAACGGGAGGGAAGATCTCGTGCAGCTGTGGGACCGCGGGGCTCCGTTCGGCGCAGATCTGCGCCGTCCGTTCCAAAGGCGCCGGATCAGTCGGCGCAGAAAATTCGGGATTTAATCCCGAAATTTCGTAGCCATTGAACTTCAAACATTAATATCTCACTCATTTCTTGATGAAATTGAGTGATTTTTTTAAATGCTCATCTAGACAAGTAGTATCAATCCATACGGTGATGATACACTTTTGAGCTAGCAAAATACATGATTTATTAAAAACATGAATTATTTTGCAAATATAAATTCCATACCTCGGCCACAAGTGGATCAAGTCAGATCAGATCCTATGGTTGTCTTCTTGGACCCCAAGAGAAGATTGTGAAGCAACAATTTGTTCCGAAGTTGTGGTTGGAGAGGAATTTGGGAATTGGTCCCGATTTGGGCTGATTTTGAAAATGGCTCAAATTGGCTCAAATGGGTTAGATCTATGGTTGGGTTTCACTCCTAAAAGATAGTGGGGACTCTTAGGAAGAATTTTTATGTTGGGAGCAGGAGGATTTGGGCAGCCTATAGGTCTCACTAAATATTTTCTTCCTCCTTAGCTAGTTTCGGCCAAGGGCATTATTTATAGCCAAATGATGGAGTTGGCTTGCCTTAGGCTATTCTTGGGCATTACTTATCTCCCCTACATGCTGATTGGGTGATCAATTGGCAGGAGATAAGCTTAGATTTTTCTCTCTAAGTATTTCATGATGAATTTCATCTCTTTGCCTCTCGTCCATCGGCCATTGTGGGAGGTTACTTGTGAGCTGTTGTTAGGCTTGCTAAGGAGCTTACAACTCAATCCATGAGCTTAAGAAGTGATGACACATAACCTAGCCTATAGCCTAGCCTTCATCATCACCATTTACCATGGTAAAGAGGGGTTACATGTGAGGTTTTCTCCTCATTGGGTGGCTTAGGTGGTGGTCATTTTTTGACCTATGTTGGCCGGCCACCTTAAGGAGGGAACATTCCATGCATAACCATGGGGGTTAAGCCATGGATGATGGGCTTTAGTATGGGCTTTAAAATGAACTTTAAAATGGACTTGTTATATGTTAAAGAGGCTTTTAAAATGAATTAGCCCAATTAAATATGAAGAGCCCACTTGTATTTTCATCTCTCCCCTTTAATTTCGATTTTAATTAATTTTTTTTATTAATTAAAATTGGTGGAAATTATTTGATTAATAAATTTACTAATTGAAAATGATTTCAAATTAATTAATTGATTATTTTTGTCATTGTGGTGTTTTAAATGTGTTAGTGGGTGAAAAGGCTGATTTATGGGTCAACAGGACTGGTCATTAGGTCTGGTCTGACCAATTTGACCAAAGTTGACTTTTTAGGTCAAAAGGTTGACCTATGGGGTCAACAGATGTAGGTCATTAGGTCTGGTTTGACCAATTTGACCAAAGTTGACTTTTTAGGTCATAAGGGTGACCTATGGGGTCAACATGGTAGGTCATTAGGTCCGGTTCGACCAACTTGACCAAAGTCGACTTTTTAGGTCGAAGGTATTGACCCTTTGTAAAATGAGGTCAACAAAGGGCTCCCGATATGCGTAGAATACTATATAAGTATTCTGCACATATTGGCGTTGACCGAATTGGTCTAAGAGATGTCTCATAATGATCAGGAAAGGAGGGGATGTCATATCGCTCTCAGAGGATGTCAGATGTCTTTTATGTTGGTTTGAGATTTTCTTCTTGTATTTGAAAAGAAATTTATTGGGAGGAAAAATGAACGTCATATTTCATTTTTCAAAATGTCGATGTCGATATATTGCTAAAGGAATGTCGTGATTTCCGTGTCAGGAAAGGACGAATACCCTATAACAGGAGGGAGAAAATAGATGTTATTTTCCATTTCTCAAAATGTCAATGTTAAGACTTGGTTAGAGGAAAGCCATGATTTCCGTGGAAGGAAATGACTTACATCCAATAACCGAAGAGAGAAAATAGATGTCATTTTCTATTTCCCTCAAAATGTTAATGTCAAGATTTGGTTAAAGGAAAGCCGTGGTTTCCGTATCAGGAAAGGACTTATATCCAATAACCGAAGAGAGAAAATATATGTCATTTTCTATTTTTCTTAAAGTATCGATATCAAGATTTGGTCAGAGGAAAGCCGTGATTTCCGTGTCAGGAAAGGACTTATATCCAATAACCGAAGAGAGAAAATAGATGTCATTTTATATTTCTCTCAAAATTTTGATATCAAGATTTGGTTAAAGGAAAGCCGTGATTTCCGTGTCAGGAAAGGACTTATATCCAATAACCGAAGAGAGAAAATAGATGTCATTTTCTATTTCCCTCAAAATTTTGATATCAAGATTTGGTTAAAGGAAAGCCGTGATTTTCGTATCAGAAAAGGACTTATATCCAATAACCGGAGAGAGAAAATAGATGTCATTTTCTATTTTCCTCAAAGTGTTGATATCAAGATTTGGTAGGAAAGGACTTATATCTAATAACCGAAGAGAGAAAATAGATGTCATTTTCTATTTTCTTCAAAGTGTTGATATCAAGATTTGGTTAAAGGAAAGCCGTGATTTCCGTGTCAGGAAAGGACTTATATCCAATAACCGAAGAGAGAAAATAGATTTCATTTTCTATTTTCCTCAAAGTTTCGATATCAAGATTTCGTTAGAGGAAAGCCATGATTTCTGTGTCAGGAAAGGACTTATATCCAATAACCAGAGAGAAAAAATAGATGTCATTTTCTATTTTTCTCAAAGTGTCGATATCAAGATTTGGTCAGAGGAAAGCCGTGATTTCCGTGTCAGGAAAGGACTTATATCCAATAACCGAAGAGAGAAAATAGATGTCATTTTCTATTTCCCTCAAAATTTTGATATCAAGATTTGGTTAAAGGAAAGACATGATTTCCGTGTCAGGAAAGGACTTATATCCAATAACCGAAGAGAGAAAATAGATGTCATTTTCTATTTTGCTCAGAGTGTCGATATTAAGATTTGGTTAGAGGAAAGCCAAGATATCCATGTCAGGAAAGGACTTATATCCAATAACCGAAGAGAGAAAATAGATGTCATTTTCTATTTTAGTCAGAGTGTCGATATCAAGATTTGGTTAGAGGAAAGCCGTGATTTCCGTGTCAGGAAATGACTTATATCCAATATTCGAAGAGAGAAAATAGATGTCATTTTCTATTTTCCTCAAAGTGTCGATATCAAGATTTGGTTAGAGGAAAGCCGTGATTTTCGTGTTAGGAAAGGACTTATATCCAATAACAGAAGAGAGAAAATAGATGTCATTTTCTATTTTCCTCAAAGTGTCGATGTCAAGATTTGGTTAGAGGAAAGCCATGATTTCCGTGTCAGGAAAGGACTTATATCCAATAACCGAAGAGAGAAAATAGATGTCATTTTCTATTTTCCTCAAAGTGTCGATATCAAGATTTTGTTAGAGGAAAGCCATGATTTCCGTGTCAGGAAAGGACTTATATCCAATAACCGAAGAGAGAAAATAGATGTCATTTTCTATTTTCCTCAAAGTGTCGATATCAATATTTGGTTAAAGGAAAGCCGTGATTTCTGTGTCAGGAAAGGACTTATATCCAATAACCAGAGAGAGAAAATAGATGTCATTTTCTATTTTCCTCAAAGTGTTGATATCAATATTTTGTTAAAGGAAAGCCGTGATTTCCGTGTCAGGAAAGGACTTGTATCCAATATCCAGAGAGAGAAAATAGATGTCATTTTCTATTTAAGGAGGTGTTACACTATCTCTTAGAAATGTCAATGTCAAAATGTCGATTTTGGAAAAGGAATGTGTATGAGACTTATATCCTATCCAAAGAAAGGTTGCTAAAGGAAAGCCAACATCATGATGGTCTTACATCCAATAGCGAGAAAGAGAGTAGATGCCATCTTCTATATAAGGAGGTCTTACAGTATCTCTTAGAAATTTCAATGTGGATATGTTGGTTTTGGAATAGGAATGCATATAAGACTTATATCCTATCCAAAGAATGGTTGCTAAAGCAAAGCAGATGTTCGTTGGTCTTACATCCAATAGCGAGAAGAGTAGATGCCATCTTCCATTTAAGGAGGTCTTACACTATCTCTTAGAAATGTCAATGTGGATATGTTGGTTTTGGAATAGGAATGCATATAAGACTTATATCCTATCCAAAGAATGGTTGCTAAAGCAAAGCCGATGTTCGTTGGTCTTACATCAAATAGCGAGAAGAGTAGATGCCATCTTCCATTTAAGGAGGTCTTACACTATCTCTTAGAAATGTCATTGTCAAAATGTGGATTTTGGAATAGGGATGTGTATGAGGCTTATATCCTATCCAAAGAAAGATTAGCAAGGAAAGCCGATGTCCGTTGGTCTTACATCCAATAGCGAGAAGAGTAGATGCCATCTTCCATTTAAGGAGGTCTTACACTATCTCTTAGAAATGTCAATGTCAAAATGTCGATTTTGGAATAGGAATGCATATAAGACTTATATTTATCCAAAGAAA
This sequence comes from Papilionanthe hookeriana x Papilionanthe teres, assembly GCA_022702705.1. Lineage (NCBI taxonomy): Eukaryota > Viridiplantae > Streptophyta > Magnoliopsida > Asparagales > Orchidaceae > Papilionanthe > Papilionanthe hookeriana x Papilionanthe teres. Next base: position 67,813,310 of record CM040432.1, on the reverse strand, counting down.
GGTTGCTAAAGGAAAGCCGATGTCCTTTGGTCTTACAACCAATAGCGAGAAGAGTAGATGCCATCTTCCATTTAAGGAGGTCTTACACTATCTCTTAGAAATGTCAATGGCGATTTGTCGGTTTTGGTTGTTTGTTTCCCAGTTTACAAAACTAGTCATCCATTTTTGTTTATGTCATATATTTTTTTAAATACTACCCATTGATTGGGTGTATTATGTTTTCTTGGTAGTCTGTCAACTGAAAGGATGTCCCCAAATGTGTCTTCTTAACAAACATATGGTCCCTCCCATGAGGATAGGTGTTTCAAGTCCTAAATCCAAATCCCTGATCTGAGTGTCCTAGGGTGAACGAATTTATCATGGGCCCGTACAATGCTTGCTAGTCTTCCAAGCTTCCAAGTTCTCTGAGTTGTAATTTCATTTTTTTTGTCTGATGATGTCATTTATAGGTAAGATTATTGGACTTCAAGTGGAAGCACAGCTTAGGGCCCGTTCTTTAGAGATGTTGTTCATGTAGGTTCATAAAGCTTCCATTAATCACCAATTCTATAAAGATCATTCAGATTGTCCTTCAAAAATCACTTTAACATTTCCAAATTGGGATTGGGTTGGATCTTTGGAAAATTATGACTTCAGAGTATAATTTCCAATAACAAAGCTATTTACCTTAGTTCTTTCTTTCTGGGTCTAAGGAATTTTTCAAAAATGTGATCAAAATATCTTTTATCTTCTAAAGATATGTCTGAACCAATTAATAGTCAACCAAAAGACGAGATCACTTAATTCTTTCCTGAATATAATATCGAAAAATTTTCCTTAAGACGTTTTTCAAGATTTATCAATTAGGGGAGAATTTGAACACCAATTTTTAATTTTATGTTCACCTCAAGCTTCTTCTCAAGGAATTACTGTATCTGGTGGAGCATGTTAAAGATTTTGAATTTTTGAATTGAGACACCAATTTTTGATTTTGTGCCCACCTCAAGTTTCTTTTCAGAAACATCTTTTTTTTTCTTTTCTTTTTTTTTGTTTCTTTTTTTTTTGGTAGGGCACACTTAATGATTTTGAATGCCTGAACTCAAACACCAATTTTTGATTTGCTACTCACCTCAAGCTTCTTCTCAGAGAATTACTATATCTGGTGGAGCATGTTTTAAGGGTTTTGAATGTCCAAACTCTCCTAATTAATAATTCTCAAATATTTCTTAAGACGAATTCTGAGATATTATAACTCATTCAGAAGTCAGGACCCAATCACATGGCAGAAGATTAAGAGGCTCGTGACATCTTTAGTCAATTATTTGCATTTTGATCACAATATTTTATTTTTCATTTAGGATCCAGAATGAAAATTTAAGATAAAGGGCCCAGTTATTAGGGCATTAATTTCATTTTCCCCTTGAAATCATAATTTTCTTGTCAAAATGCCAGATTTTTTTTTTTGTCTTGAATTCTTCCTTTTTGAGTTGTCTTTTTGTCAATAGGTGAATGAGAAGAACATTTCCAAAGATATTAAATCCAAAGATTTCAAATTTCATCCCTCGTCACAGATCAATTTTCATTTCTCCACAAAGGACATGCTAGTTGACTAGTCCTAGAACTAGACTAAACATAGATCAGATTTTTGCTCCAGTTGATTTCTTTCTTTCTACAAAGCTGTCCTAAGGGAAACCCTTGATGGAATTCATCCAAAAGTGATAGTCTTCCCAAAATTTGATTAATGATTTTTATTTTTAGAGTCTTTGGTAGATTGACAAATAAGAACCTTGAGGGTAAGAAAAAGATCAACCAGATGAGTGGTTCAGAGGCTGTGAAAAACATAACCATGAAGAATAGATTCATAGGCCATAAAAAGCATAACCTAGGGGAGTGATTCAGAGGCTGTAGAAAGCATAACCATGAAGAATAGGTTCAGAGGCCATAAGGGCATAACCTAAGGGAATGGTTTAGAGGCCGTAAAAAAGCATAACCACGAAGAATAGGTTCAGAGGCCATAAAGGCATAACCCATGGAAATGGTTCAGAGGCTATAAAAAGCATAACCACCAAGCCAGATAAACTGAACATGTTTGGCTGAGAAAGTATTTGCCTGAACTTATTCAAAACGGCAATATCGGTCTGTCTGACAACAGAATTGATGAACACTCCGTATCTGGGTGGGAAGGGAGGGAACACATGTTGTTTTTGTATGTCTTTTATGTCATTTTGGTCTGTCGACTATGGAAATGTAAGACTCTAGGATTTGTTTGTCGTGAACAAATCTTTGAATCGAAGAGGTATTAGTTCTATTTTACTCGAGATCGAGTAAGATATAGAACTAAAGAAATGATTATTTAATCTTTCAAAAGACAAATTGTCATAGTCATGAGGACAAATTGATTAACCAAAGATGGGGAGAGAGAATGTCCCCAGCGGAGTCGCCACTCTTTGATGGCGATGAAACATATGTGGTGGATCGCATGTCGTCGCCGTCAATTCCTGTATCATGTCAATGTCAAGGAGTCGCCACTCTCTTTCTCTATCCATTACCTTAATTCTTGTTCTACTTAGACTTATTGTCAAAAGTCTTTGGAGAATTTGAAGAAGGATTAATCATGATAGAGATTGAGAGAAAAAGAAATCAAATGATAATCTCATAGAAAAAGTCTTCAGATTGTGTAATTACTGAAGTGTTTCATATAAGAAGATCACATGAAGATCTTGGATAACCAGAGAGGTCTTGTAGGTAAAATACCTATCCTGAGTTCTTTAAGCTCCTATAGTTAATTACATCCCGAGCAAGTAATATTGCCTAGGAAAACACCCGATTAAGGTTAACATTTATCCTCGAAAAAGTGTGAGTGTTGTCGTGGTAGTGTGTTTTGTCTTGTTGTTAATTTCGTTGTTTTGTTGAAAAGTTTCAGGTTATATGTCTAACCTAAAAGTTTGTTTTGTTTTTTTGTCAATATTCCGTCATCGATGTCCTGCAAAACAGAGTTAGCACACCCTATAACATGCAAAGAAAATCTAAACGAAATTTCTTGTCTTCATCCTGCAAAGAAAATATTGTCAGAAATAATGTCACAGAATATTTTTTTGAATGTCAAGTTATTTTGAAATGTCAATTTCATGTTAATCATGTTGTTTTATTTTTGAAATGTCAAATTTTTGTTGATTATGTCAACATCAGATTTATGTCGGTTATGTCGATTTTGGTTTGAAATGTCAAATTTATGTCGGTTATGTCGATATTCGTTTGAAATGTCAAATTTATGTCGGTTATGTTGATTTTTGTTTGAAATGTCAAATTTATGTCGGTTTTGTCGATTAAATGTTCGGAATGTCAAATTTATGTTGATTATGTCGATTTGAGTTCAATTTTATCGATTTAAGTTCAATTTGGGTTGAACCTAAAATTTATGTCGATTTAGGTTCAATTTGAATTGAATCTAAGGTTTATGTCGATTTAGATTCAATTTGAACCTAAGGTTTATGTCGATTTAGATTCAATTTGGGTTGAATCTAAGGTTTATGTTCAGTTTAGTAGAGTTATGTTCATTGTTGGTTGAACCTAAGGTTTAGATTTGGATTTAAGTTCAATGTAGGTTGAACATAAGTTAGGTTTTGGTTTAGGTTCAAGTTGAGTCGAACCTAAGGTTTAGGTTTGGACTTATGTTCTATGTAGGTTGAACTTAAGTTAGGTTAAGATTAGGTTCATGTATGCTGAACCTAAGGTTTATGTCAAGCTAAGCTGAGTTAGGTTCACTGTCAGTTGAACCTAAGGTTTCAATATAAGTCGAGCTTAAGTTAGGTTTAGGTTAGACTTAGGTTCATGTCATGTTAAACCTAAGTATGATTTGACTTAAGTCTAATATGGGTTAGACTTAAGTTAGGTTTGTGTTAAACTTAGGTTCATGTCAGGTTGATCCTAATTATGGTTTGACTTAAGTCTAATATGGGTTAGACTTAAGTTAGGTTTAAGTTAGACTTAGGTTTATGTCAGGTTAAACCTAAGTATGGTTAAGTCTAATATGGGCTAGACTTAAGTTTGTTTAGGTTAGACTTAGGTTCATGTCAGGTTGAACCTAAGGTTTGATGTTTGAATTAAGTTCAAGTTAGGGTTGAATCTAGACTTAAGATCGACTTAAGTTCAATACGGGTTGAACTTAAGTTAAGTTTTGAGTTTAGGTTAAGTTAGATTCAAGTCAGGTTGATCCTAGACATAAGGTCGATTTAAGTTCAATATGGGTTGAACCTAAGTTAAGGTTTGACTTAGATTAAATTAGGTTCTAGTTGGATTGAACTCAAGTTTAGTTCAGTTTAGGTTAGGTTCAATATGGGTTGAACCTAAGGTTTCAAGTTAAGTTAGGTTTGATGTGGGTTGAACCAAAGGTTTAGGTTAACTGGAGTTCAAGTTAGATTGGACTCAAGTTATGTTAGGTTTAAGTTAGTGTTGACCTCATTTTTGATGAGGTCTTCTCTTCTTCTCTTTAGTACTTAGGATCTAGCCTTAGGCTTTTCCTTTGACTATCTTAGAGGACTAGAATTGGGACCCACCCTCTAGAATTTCAAACCATTTCTTAACTCCCCGCAAACTCCACAAACTTGACCGTAGACCCCTAATCACCTGAGGGTTGAAATAAAATGTGGAAATTTAAAGGATGGGTTCCTATAGGACTTTTGGCCTTAGGATCGCCTCGGTGAACCGGTCCGGTGAAGGGGCCGACTTACACACACACTACACTCATACACTACACTTTCACACACCTCCTAAAACCACACCCATACCTAACTTGACCTCTCGACTCATGTAGGTGATTCACATGGATGGTCCTTAACCCTTAAGCCTTTGGCTAAGAGGGTTAGGAACAACATAGTGAATGCCTCAAATGAGTCCCTTCATGGCTCATGTGGGCTTGATATGACTTCATGGCTCAACCAAAATGATTTCGTTCCACTCAAATTCACCCAATCTTCAATTTTCCAAATTTTCAATTTTCCAAATTTTCAATTTTTGACCCCCGGGACCCTACACCCGCTTAGCCTACCCAAACCCCTTGAAACTACCCAAATTTCTCAAAAATTTCCAAATCACCCAAAATCCCCCAAATTCAATTCCAAACATTTCCACATCACTCAAATTGACCATCCATACCCAAAAATATCAAAAATTCCAAGAAAACCTCCCAATACCCTCCAAATACCCAAAATACCCCTCTTGACCCAAAAATCCAAAAATTCAGAAAATTCCCAAAAAATTTCAGAAAATCCCAAATATTGACAATTTCATTTTGTTCAACTACACCATGGGCCAATTTTGTCAATTTACCCTACTTTTGTTAAAACCCCCAATTTGACCCATTTTAACACAAAGTGAACCCAATGTGAACCCAATGTCAAACCAAACCTATCCAATTGACCCAAATTCTGGTCCAATTCAATTCTAAACTTCAATTAAGCATTCCCAACACCAATCTAGACCAAATCCAAGTCCAATTTGATTGACATTTGGATCCAATTTCACTTTTGGCCTTAAAGCCCAATTTGGACCCACGACCCAAACCTAACCCAAACTCACCCAATTCAACTCCAATTAACCCCAAATCTTTTCTAAATCTTCCTTAGCATCCCCACAAGCAAAACACTAACATGATTTGCCCAAAATTTAGACCCAAAACCCACTCAAATTCAACCCAAAGCTAAAAGGCCCAATTTTGACCTAAACCCAAACCTAACCCAAATGAGCCCAAACCCCAAAATCAAAGCCCAATCAAAGTCAAAACCTTTTTGAAACACTCCCATAAACATTTCTCAACATTAATTTTACATCAATTTCAACCCTAGCCCAACATTGGCCCAACTTGGCCCACTTGGACCTATATTGACCCATTCACCAAAAGAACCCAAATTCAACCCAATTCAAACCCAAATCACCCCCAATTTGCTTCAAGTCACTCATGACACATCCATGAGCTAAGCCCAACAATTATTTGGCCCAAGCCTTTACCAAAATTTTATCCCAAAATCCATTTTAAAATTCAAAAGCCCACTTTCCTTAAACCATTTTAAAAGCCCATCTAAAACCATTTCAAAAAGCCCAAAATCTACCCTAAAGCCCACATGACATCTCCACTTGCCATCCACTTAATAAAAGCCATTCCCTAAGTCCTAAATTCATCATCAAATCATTCCAAATCAAGTTTCATACAAATTTCCATCAAATTACCAAAAATTCCTAAAATCTATTTCCATGAAATTGACTCCACTTTTCCCAAGCCAAAGGTGAGTCATGCAAGCCATGGACAAGCCACATGAAGCCATGGAAGGCTTGACATGTGATCAAGTCATTAATGGCAAAAGGAGGGCCCCCTTTCCTAATCCTTCTTAAACCCTTTTTACCTTAAGCATGTCACACACTAAACCATGCTTAGCCACCTCATCATGGATGGAGACCACACCATTCTCTCTTGGCCGACCCAAGTGATCCTTTTCAGCCCAAGACCAGGCCTTGGGTGGTGAACCTAGCCCAAAACCATGGGTTGACTCATTTGAACCCAAAATGGTCTTCCCCCATTCCATTTCAATCCAAGCTCTTTACACATGGCATTTGCCAATTGCTTGCACCAAGTCCCGCCCCCGACCCACCCGACCTCGAGGGTGACCCATGCTCGGCCGGTCGGCCACCGTGCCGCCGGAAAACACCATGGCCGAGAGCTCACATGTGAGCCAACTTTGGAATTCTCCCTTGCCGAGCTGCCCCATCCCCGCTGGCCATCGTAGACATGTTCTTCTCTTGCCAAGAGCAGCTGATCCCAAGCCCTAACTCTCCCTGGGAGGCCCTCCAACCTCTCCTATTTAAACACCACCCCTCTCGGCCATGAGAGGTGCTAAAACAAACCTTAAGGAAACTCTACTAAAACTGTTCCAGACTACTCCCCATACACAGAGCACTTGATCCCCACTGAAATCCCCCTGCCATTTCTACTCTGTGAGCTCAATTTCAGAGTTGAAATCCAAGCCCAAAACCAGGACACTTCTCCACAGTGAGCCAATCCCCAAATTGATTGGTTCTACACCTTCACCAGACCAAGGGAAGGTGTCCACCAGCAAAAGCCCCATCTCCAGGCCACCCAGTTGCTCCAGCCTCCAAGCTTTGTGATCGGCTGTGGTCGAAATCCCACCTAGGCAATTCACCAGACCAGGAGACTTCATCTGGAGCTTGCTGGGATCCAATCGAAGGTGCAACAACCCTCAGATCGAAGCCACACTTCTCTGAGCAAAGGTATGGCCTCACTCTTCTTCCCGAGCTTCTGAACATTCTCCATTTCTATTGCGTAAATTTCATCCCACATAAACCGTATGGATGTATTCGTCTTCTCAAGACGAATCCATAGAGCATAAGAACATGAAAATTCATTGAGTATCGAGTGAGATCTTATGGATTTAGTCTGGACGGCTCTCGGGTGAGGACGCTCGGGGACGATGAACGGATGCCGTCCATTCAATACACGCGCGGATGGACGGCTCAGATGGCGTCGGACCGAGAGACGGTATGTGAACCGCGGGGCCCGGCCGCCGACTCAAGCGGCGGCGTCGAATGGGAGCGCGACGCGTGTGCGTTCGGAGATGCCGAGGATGACGCGGCGCCGACTCGGATAAATAGAAAATTAGGGGTATTTTCTATTTATTTAATTCCCTAAACTTGGAAAATTCATAACTTTGTGTAGGAAAATTATAAAAATAAAATAAAAATACCCTCTTGCTCAGTGAACAGAGGAGAATAATGTGGAAAAGAAATCATTTAAATTTCATCAAGTATTTTATTTTTAATAATTTATTTACTCTCTACATATTTTTAATTCTCCATGCATGTGTACAATTCACCATGGCATGAGACCATAGGGCTTTTGAAGCCTCTGAATTTGGGGACATTCCCTGAATTTTCCAAAGTCAGAGGCCATCCCTATGAAAAGTTATTGATTTTTCAAATTCATGTTACTGTTTTGAGTATTTTAATTCCAATAAATAGCATGTTGTGAAATAAATTCTAGAAAAATTTGGTGATGTTCCTTATGACCAGAGGACCCTAGGAAAAATAGGTTTTGAGTTAATTCATTTAAAACAACCCTAATTGGCTTAAACACCCAAAATGGATCTCTAATTAATTAGAGCTAACCATACATCAAATTGACTTGAAATCAATTCTCCACTGACCTTTAGGATCAGAGGAACCCACCATAAAAATTTGAGGTCAATCGGACTTGAGTTAGCCCTACTAAATGGGTTGATTAAGCCACTTAGTCATTTTAAACTTTAAAAATTCATAACTTTCAAAATATCTTTCAAAAATTAACCAAATTGGTTTTGGAGCCTCTCTGATATCAGGGGAATTTAAGAAAATTAAAATTTCAATTTTCTAAAAAAGTTGATTTTTAATATTATTTTAATATTTTTATAATTAAAAAATAATAAAAATAATAAAAATAATAAAATTCACCAAAATGTCATATTTTGAATTTTAATCACTTAGGAACAAACCCCATATTTTTCTTAGGTCTATTTAATGAGGTATGAAATTTTAAAGCCCTAGGGTAATTTTAAAATTAAAAAAATGTATTTTCTAGCATCAGAAAATTGTAAAAATTGATTCTCTGATTTCCTTGATATCAGAGAGATTTTTGAAAAATATAAAATTTATTTTTCAACCTTTATTTTATTTTTAAATTAATTAATACTCCAAAACTTAAAATAATTATAATAAAAATAATATAATTCAAAAAATCACCAAAATTGGTCCAAGTGGTCCTCTGGTCTTTAGGAATGTCCCTTAATTTTCTTAAGGATAGAAACTTTCCCTTGGTCATGTTGTTAAATTTTCCTTGGAAATCTCTATTTTCTACCAAAAATAATTATATAAATAAATTAAATACAGAAAAATCACATTTTTTCCTCTCATGTCTTTATTGACATATGAGTGAAGTCACATAAAAATTTCAAGTTCATTTGAGTTCAATTTAATGAGTTATGAAATTATTAAGCTTAAAGGGTAAAGTGGTAATTAAAATTTTAATCCTTAATTAAAACTTTAGGTTTAATAAAAAAAATTAACAAGTAAAACATTTGATCCTAATCTGATTTGGATGATTGAAATTTAAATAATTAAAGGGTAGAAATCCATTAAGCAATTCAAAATAATTAAACCTTAATTAAATAATTGATTAAATTTGGAAGAATAATAAAATTGGAATTATTAAAAAAGGGATATTATTAGGACGAGATTTATTCTTTAATTTAAAAATCCCTAAATTAATTATCTCATTAATATTTAATTCTTAATTGAAATGATAACTCAAATTTAAAATACTAAAAGACTTAATCATTAAACTAAAGTTAAATTATTAAACTCTTTTAAAGTGTCAATTAAAATTAAAAGTTAAATTAAATTAAAAATTAAATTAAATTAAGTAAATTAAATTGAATTAAATTAAATTAAATTAAATTAAAATTAAAAGTTGAATTAAATTAAAGATTAAATTAAATTGAATTAAATTAAATTAAATTAAATTAAAATTAAAAGTTGAATTAAATTAAAGATTAAATTAAATTGAATAAATTAAATTAAATTAAATTAAATAAATAAAATTAAAGTTAAATTAAGTTAAATCAAATTAAAGATTAAATTAAATGAATAAATTAAATTAAAATAAATTAAATTAAATTAAATTAAATTAAATTAAAACAAATTAAATTAAAATTAAATCAAATCAAACTAAATTAAGTTAAACCAAACTAAATTGAATAGAATTAAAATTAAATTAAATTAAATTAAATTAAATTGAATTGAATTAAATATAGCATCACCAAAGACATAAAGAATTTAAAATAAATCTAAAATAACTTGAACACTATTCCAAATTTAAACTCATTAATTGAAATTGAACTAAATCACAAACCATTTGAACATCAATTTACCCTCGAAAGCTTTAGTTATCATAACTCCTAAACAGAATATTAAATGAAATGTTACTTCACTTATAGGACATTCAAACATCCTAGTTCATCGAGTAAGATAATAACAAAACTTAACTAAACCTCGGACGATTAATTCATTGGTGTAATTGAATTCATTTGGACTTAAAACAATCCTAGAAATATTGAAAAGATGTTTATGATTCTTCTTAAACACTTTCTCAATATGATAGGATGTTTATAAGAACAATTGAACTTAATTGTTCTTTAATGAAGAAAATCGTCTTCAAACAAAAACTTAAGGAACCTAGACATCATAAGAAATGACTAGCTATAGGATTAGGAATTTGGTAGAAAACCATAACCCTTACCTTAGCTTTAACTAGGAACTTGCTTAAATATTATAATTGTGTTTTAAGTGCAGCTTGGAATGACGGGAAGACCCTCCAGGTACGCTTTTATTTTATTGCAATTTACTTTCTTGCAATTTACATTATTGTAATTTATTTAACCGCATTGCACTTACTTTTTTTGCATGATAAACAATTGTTGCATGAAAACCCACACCTTTAGGATAGTCCCTAAAACTGAAACCAAAACTAAGTTAAAAGTCATTGCAAGATAAAATTTACCGCCACAACATTTCAGAATATAAAACAACTCAAAATTTAATCACAAACAGTAACACAAAACTATAATTACAACTAAATTAAAACGTCCCGTTGGATGATCGGGAATACCTCGGATGATGTAACCTACGTGTTGCTAACGGGAGTTCCCACGGTCTAAATGAAAGTGTGGAACTCATTCAGTTGAGCTTAGCAAATTCATCTGGACTAAGTGAATCCGATAAAAATAACGATGCCGGAAGGATGGAACCGTGGGATCTTAACCGGTGTTGTTATAATCAACTTTAAGATTTGTTTTAATTGAAACATAAAAAACACTTGGGAATTAAGAATTTCTCTAAACCAAAACACTTTTCTCATCCCCTGATTTATGATTTCTAAAACTAAACCTCTGCAACAACAAGGAGCTCGGAGCATGGTGGGCAGCACGGCCATCGTCATCACAGAAACCTCGAGTCTACTTCAAGAAACTTTCCTAGAATTAAATAACCCAGCCGTAGGACTTCGAGGTAGTTTGCCTAGTGTAACATAAACCCTCAACCTTTGTTAGGCATTTGCATGATCAGGTCATGTAAATTAAGGCCTAACCGGTTTTAGGATTCTGAGGTAGTCGTCCGATACGACATAAACCCTCATATCTTCGAGGCTATTTGTATGATTTTACCATATAAATATAAGCCCTAATTAATTAAAATTGGCAAGATTAAAAAATTAAATAAACATTAGGACTTTCCTAAATCTAAGCCAAACAATAGGATAGTCGGAAATTACCGAAGTTCACTTTGAATCCGTGATTTCTCCTACCTTTCTTCCTTTGAATTCTCAAAACAAAATGTTCTAAACTTGATCCATTCCCTATTGAAATTCCAAAATTCAATCCTTTCGAAAACTTAAACTTTGAAATTCTCGAGAGCAGAATTATTGATTATTATCGAGAGTTTTCTTAGGTGATTCCTGTCACTTAAGATGTAATTAACTATAGGGGCTTGCCCTTATAGGGAATTTTAAAGAACCTGTGTAATATAAACCCCGTTTAATGCTTTCATATTAAGCGGGGAATTTGTCGGCTTATAAAATTGGTTCGCGGACCAAACGAATGTCACAAATCTTCTAGTTTATTTAATCGAGCCCCACCATCAAGCGAGTGTGTCTATCCTTAGGGATAGATACACGGTTCGTGGTGCGGTGCTCGTTTATATAAACTATTTGGGATGTGAGATCGGTTTAATCTTATATCTTAAAACCTTCAAATTTAAAATTATTTTCAAAATCAAATACTACTTTTCAAAATTATTTATTTAAACTAAATTAAGAATTCGCCGACATACTTCTGTTAGGCGACCCCCTTTTCAAAATAAAACACACAACCTAAAATATGCTGACAACTTTTGGCGACTCTGCTGGGGACAATTCCTCTCTCCATTTCAATCAGATAATTCTGCTTTCAAAATCGGTAGTGTATCCATGTCCCTTGTGGATCAAACTACCCTTCTTTCCGTTGGAATACTATGTTCATTTCTACCTTGAATAAGTATAGCCAACATTCTCTCGGATTTAGGAGCCACTGTTTAGACACCCCTAAACAGAGAGGTTCCGAGATCCTTTTACCTCATTTTCGAGGTGGGGTGGACCCCCATAAGTGTTAGTTAGGAGTGATCCTTCGAGTCGAGAAGTCTTGCATAAGACTTTCTTCTCCTTTCCAACTCTGAATCGGATTCCTTACCTTCTCTACACCTTTGAACATTCTGTTCTAAATAAACAAACCCTTTTAAAGAATAAATCTTTTAACAAATAACCCCTTCTTATAAATACATGAACAAGAATGAGTTCGGACTCTTTTTGATTCCTTTATTTTCGTCTTGATGAGAAGAAGCATAACTTGGGACTAACAACCAGAATCTACCCTGCAGAAATGGAAGCCCCAAAGCTGATTTTCTCCTTCACCAATGGACTGAACTTCGCTGTTTATAAGGATGAGCTGCCCGGCAATGGGATCATCCTGTTTAGACAAGGGTTCGAGAACACGAATGTCAAGATCACCGATGTTTCCCTTTTCGCGCTGACAAACAAAGTATCTGAAGCTAAGAAGCCGCTGATTGAGTTCAACCTTAGGTCAACCCAAGAGTTTCCTCCCCTGCAAAAGATCCCGACTGAGAGGAGTACTCGCCGTCCGCAGGAGGATTGTTCTTACTACCCCCACCGGTCTAGTTGTTTCGCACCTACCCCGACTTCGCGAAATTAAAGGGGAAAGAAATCCGTAATTATGGTGAACCCGTTACCGTGGAGGGTACGGATCTTCTCGTGAGACCTTCGTTTTCGAAATCGGGTCTAGCTCAAGAATTCCATCACCGACAAGGATCCAAAGAAGAAACAAGTAGAAGGATCGCTAGAGAAGCCAGAGCTGCTGAAATTGCTTTCCTGGAGGAAATCCCAGAACTGCCTGAATATACACCACTGCCTAAATACATACCACTTTTGGGAGGAAGCAGGTTCCATCCCCTCTCCGCCGCAGAGGATAAAGAAAATGTTCGCAAGATTGCTGCCGCATTGCCTCAGCCCGCATATTACAACGATAGCCGCAAGAAAAGGACTAGAACTACGCCGTTTTCTCGACTGCAAACTTTGATAGAGAAGTTAGCAAAAAAGGAAAAGTGCCCCGTATCGGAGATTCTACGAAGGATAGGGCGGGTGCCAGTCAAATCCCGTCTTGGGCCCCGAGTAGAACCCGCCATCAAGACAGAAAAGCCAAGTAAAAGAATGAAGGCTAGTCCGCCTGTCGTCGTCTCAAGATTACAGATTAGGGAGGATACCACCTTCCAACATTCGGCTGACAGACCATCTGGTCCTAGACCTTCTGCTGCTAGAAGGATGGTATGGCGTCCCACTACTGGGAAGTTAAGATTGAAACAACAGACCGAGAAGGAAAGTCTCGTCAGGAGACTTGAATCTGAAGAAAGCGCCACTGCGGTAAAGGGGACTCGTGAGAAGGGGACCCGGCAGCTATCGCACGACAACCGCGAGGATGCACAGAAAGGCCCGCTAGAAGATGCCATGGAAAAATTGAGAACTGATATCCGACGATTAGCAAAAGAAAGATAAGAGAAATTCGGAGACGAGATTGATTCATCGGAATTCATGGACGACGAATATGCAGAAATCAACATGGTCGAAACACGAGCTTCATCGCCTTCACAAGGTGCTCCCTGCAGCCCGCGAAAGAGAGGAGCCGAACCGATGAGAAGGCAGACTTCAAGAGAAAGACGACACGATCGCCCAAATGGCGAAAAGGATGGAAGAGATGGTCGTAGCTCTAGCCACTCTCCGCAGTCAAGTGCAACCACAAAGAGAGACACCCCGGCAGGTCATTCACATTGTAGACGGAGGAAAGGAAATTACATCCGTCAACGGGGATGATCACTCGAAAAGGATACGACACAAAGTATGATCCCCGAAAAGGATATCAAGAGCTTGGTAGAACAAGCAAGTGCGAGAAGCCTTAGCACAATCAAAGAGCGGGACATCCATTCGGACGGGCAGACCTTACCCGGAAGAATTCGACGCTGTCCAAGCACCCAAAGGCTTCGTACCACCTCTCGTTCAAGACCTTCGATGGAACCGGGAACCCCCGACAACATGTTGCGCACTTTCGTGCCGCTTGTTGCAATGCCGGCGGGAGCGATGCACTACTCTTCCGACAGTTCGTCAGCAGCCTGTCAGGGATCGCCTTCGACTGGTATGCAGAATTACCAAATGGTTCGGTGAAGACGTTCTCAGAACTAGAGAACCTCTTCATCAAGCGATTCGCCGGAGCTCAGCACCACATCACTATAGGCGATTTAGTGGTAGAGAAACAAAAGCCGAACGAAACTTTGGTGGATTACATACTTCAATGGAGGAACTTAAGCATGAAGTGTGAACCACAATTACAAGAAAAACATGCAATCGACATCTTGCTTAAAAGCATTCACGGCCCGATAGCACTTCTCCTTAAAGCATTCACTATTAAGACTTTCGAGAAGTTGTTAAGCAAGGCCGGGAGCTTGCAAGAGGAGGCGAAGCAATTAAGTTTCGCCGACAAGACGGACAAGTAAAAGCCTCGTGAAGACTTTCGAAAAGAAATCCGGATCGTTGCAGCTAGCCGACAAAGGCAAGCAACCGATACAAATATCGTCCGAATGGCCGCGAAGAACCTCAACAGAATTACCAAGAACCCCGACCCAGCTATCGATCATCTCCACAAGTATGAACAACCGCCTCGTCCGCAATGTACATTAAGGGAGCTTCTGAGCAGGGAATATCCATTCAAGAATGAAGCAAAGGCCGAAAATGTTTCGTAGTCTGATGAAGACTCCAGATTTCCAGCTGCCAGAGCCTAAAAGACCAGAGGAAGTCAACAAGAAAGGTGATCCCAACTATTGCCCCTACCACCGGATGCTTCGGGCACAAGATGGAAGATTGCATTACCTTCAAAAGTTGGCTCAATGACAACCTTCGGAAAGGGAATATAACGATGCCGAAGGAGTACATGAAGGAACCCCATAAAGGAGGTTCCGTCAATGTTATCTCAACCGATCCCATCATTCCGATAGATCCCTATACGACCGACGATGGATGGACTACCGCTTGGACAAGGTCTTCGAAAAGATTTTAGACAAGCATCCAAACCGCTTCGGTGCGAGCTTCAATTCGTAGTTCGAAACCTCGCTAAGTCGGCACTATCACTTGAGATAGAAGAACCACCTCAACGAGGAGACGATTGAAGAGAAGAAGAAAATCGACGAAGAAGAGAGGACCGAGACTCCTAAGGCTAGACTAGGGGCCGCTTATCCTAGGATAGTTGTTTCTGATTCGGGGAGAAATCCCTCGAACCTCCGACTCGTATGATTATCTCGCTCACTTCGGTGGGATCATATAATGATAAGGGTGATGGCGTTGGCTACGTTTTGACTGTTTCTAACGATTACGTAACTAGCGACAATCCGGACATCGATTTCAATACCAACGACAATTCTCAAATCATACACAATCTCGACGATCAAAATAACGAAGAAGACATCCATCAAGGAGGCTACGAGAGTTTAACAAGCAACGAATCTATCTGCGAGTTTCGAGGAGCTCCATTCACAATAGAGTTAGAACCTTCAGACTCTGAAGCTAATCCAGAAGAACCTGTCATTCCAATTCAAGAAGAAACACCAGCGAGCTCAACACTAGATTCAGAAGAGATTACAGAAGTTAACTTAAGAAGTGGAAGAGTTCTACCTCATAGAATGGGTCCAAAGGACAAAGGAAAGCAGGTGGTTGTCCAAGAAGAACCAACCCCAGCAGAAGAAATACCCATTCGAGAAGAAGCCGAGACACATGGAAATAAAGTGGACTACAACGTGCTAGCCCATCTTAGGAAACTACCGACAAACTGAGCATCTACGACGCTCTCATCTTATCAAAGGAGATGAGAGAAGCTCTGATCAAGGCCTTACTTGATCCAGAAATTTGCTTGGCTCAAATGGCCGGAGATTCCTTAGATGAGGTTTGCTCGTTAAAGGAACAGCGAGGTGTTACCTTCACGGACAATGACCTACTACTTGGGACAGCAGACCACAACCGACCGTTGTACATTTCAGTTACAATCGGGAAGTTTACGCTCTCCAGAGTATTGGTGGATCCAGGAGCATTAATCAATATAATGAGTCTTCGAACACTAGCATATTTGGAAATTAATGCCCGAAACTCGAAGCCGACAAATTGTTATTAAGAGGATTCAACCAGAAAGGAGAAAGAGCCCTCGGGTCAATAACACTACTAATGAAGACAGGTGACTTAGCAAAGACAACCGCAAAATTTCACATAATTGATTCAGAAACATCGTTCAATGCTCTACTGGGCCGACCATGGATACATGAAAACAGGATGGTACCATCATCTCTACATCAGTGCATCAAATACTACGATGGAGGGGAGCAGTGCATCAAAGGTGACTTACAACCATTCTTCGTACATGAGATTGGAATCCATGAAGACGCAGCTTATTATGCACCGCCGAAGAAAACAATCTTCTCCAGAGATACCGTAACAAATGAAGCAAAGAAAGTTCGGGACAACGAAGAACCTGAAGTTCTAGTCCAATAGTCACTCACCACTCCCTTCCGGCGAGATGGTGAAGGTTTCTCCACAACTCGCATCCGAGGTCGAGGCCGGGGACGAGGCCGTGATAGAGACGCTAGGACAGTTGGACAGAGGAAACCAGCCATCGATGTTGACTGGGAAGACAGTTCTGAAGAAGAAAAAGAAATCAAACAAGAAGCAGCGACAATAAGTCAGAAAAAGCCGCAATTCAAGATCTCTCTCGAAGATGAGAAGAATGAAGAATATAAATCGATGTACGAGAAGATTAACCACTACATACATACTATGACCCTAACCCTAATCCATTCTAATAAGATCGAGGGTATGGTGGTCAAAGCGGTATGTAGCGGCGGTGCAAAGCCAATCAAATTCTACCATGGTGCTTCTTCCTCCAAAACTGAAAATAATGTACAATTCGAAGATGTCACTTCATCAGAATTAATGGAATTACCTTTTGAGTGGTACTCTCCCTGTGTTCAAAATTTAATGCAGCGTGGTTTTTTACCTCGACAATGGACAAAAGGCCAATCGCAACATTTTGAAAAATTATGGAATAACTCCGGTCGTCCACCCAATTCAAAGCATGGTCTCGGATTCGGCACAGTAGGATCAGTTGACGATACTGAATTTTGCTTGGTTGTCACTTGCGAGTCTAATGAAAAGTGCATGGAAACTACAAACGAATTTGAAGATTTACAAATTGGAGACGCTCCACCAGAATTCGAAGAAGAGATTAAATCTACAATAGATGAACTAACAGAAGTTAACTTAGGTACTAGTGAAGAGCCTAAACCTACCTTTGTTAGCTCCTTACTCAATAAAGAAGACTCCGAAGAAATAATCAAGTTATTAATGGAATTTAAAGACTCGTTTTGCTTGGAACTATGACGAGATGCTAGGATTAGCTCCGAGGTCGCGATCCATAAGCTAGGAGTGGATCCTACTTCTGTCCCAATCAGACAAGGTCCCAGAAGAATGCGTCTAGAAATTGAACAACAAGTCATAGCTGATGTTAAAGAGCTAATAGAAGCTAAATTTGTCCGTGAAGAACAATACCCGACTTGGCTAGCCAATGTAGTGCCGATCGTAAAGAAGAATGGTCGGATCGGAATTTGTGTGGACTTCGGAGATTTAAACAAGGCATGTCCAAAGGATGAATTCCCTCTACCGATCCCGTAATTAATGATCGACATTGCTTCGACACATGAGATATTCTCATTCATGGATGGATCTTCGGGATACAACCAGATAAAAATGGTTCCGGAAGATGAAAAGCTTACAAGCATTCGTAACGCCGATCGGAGTATATTGCTACACACAGTGATGCCATTTGGACTGAAGAACGCAGGAGCAACATACCAGAGAGCGATGACAAGAATTTTTGATGATCTCATCCACAATCAAGTCGAATGCTACGTGGACGATGTAGTCATCAAAAGCAAAGTAAAGGAAAACCACCTGTTTGATTTGAGAATTGTTTTCGAACGATTAAGGCAATTTAACCTTAAGATGAATCCCTTAAAATGCGCCTTCGGCATTACCTCCGGGAAATTCTTAGGATTCGTTGTTCGACATCGTGGAATTGAAATCGACCTGGAAAAGATTAAAGCTATCTTAGAAATGCCGCCTCCCAAAACCTTAAAACAACTACGATCTTTTCAAGGGAAGCTGGCATATCTTCGACGCTTTATCTCAAACTTGTCGGTAGGTGTCAGCCTTTCTCGGCACTAGTTAAAAAGGACGCCAAATTTATTTGGGAAGAGAAATGCCGTAAGGCCTTCGAAGACATTAAACAATATTTAATGACACCTCCCGTCTTAGCAGCTCCGAGCCTCGGGTAGACCGCCGATACTTTACACCGCGGCTTTAGACGACTCTCTCGGAGCCCTGTTAGCCCGTGTCAATGATGAGGGAAAAGAAAATGCTCTTTACTATCTAAGCCGTCGTTTACTTCCGACGGAAATAAGGTATCCCGCAATCGAAAAGCATTGTTTGGCCCCGATCTTCGCCGCTCAAAAGCTCGTGCACTACATGCTTTCTCATAAGGTCAATCTCGATCTCGAAGTTTAATCCATTGCAATACTTGATGACTCGTCCAACGCTTTCGGCGGACTTGCCGGATGGTCAATGATATTATTGCAATTCGATATAACTTTCGTGCCTCTTCGTGCCGTAAAGGGACAAGTCTTAGCAGACTTCCTCGCAAAGACACCCCTTGTCGGCAGAATCTCCTCTCAATGACGATTTGCCAGATGAACAAATAATGAGCCTAGAAGACCCTGATGATCGACGTTGGGAATTATACTTCGACGGAGCATCTTCAGCACACAAAGACGAAGAATCGCAAGTGATAGTGCCCGGTAAGGCAGGAATCGGGCTAATCTTTATAACACCGGAACGGGGGATGTTAAGATACTCCTACCACTTGACAGAACCATGTATAAACAACGAAGCAGAATACAAAGCCCTCATAACGGGACTCGGAATTAGCTATTCAAATGGGGATAACGTACATCAACATCTACGGAGATTCGCAGTTCATCATTCAACGGATCGCCGGACAAGACAGAATTCTAAAACCAAGACTCGAGCAATACTTCCAAGTATGCCATACGATTGTTGGAACAAATTCCAAATGTGACGATCTACAAAATTCCTGAAAAGAAAATGCCTTAGCAGATGCGTTAGCTCGCCTCGCAAAAGAATTTGCCTGTTTGCAAGATGAATAAGTGGAAGTGTCAGTTCACAGACGTCAGGTCCTATCACAGCTCGACATAGACACGATACATAAATCAGGAAAAGAAAAAGGATCAGTTGCAACAGTGAAAAACACAGAAGATTGGCGACAGCCATTGATGGACTACCTGCAAACAGGAAAGCTACCAGACGATAGGTCGCTAGCCCATCAGATCAAGAAAAGAACTCTGTCCTACGCATTAATAAACAACACATTGTACAGAAGGTCTTTTGATCAAATGTGGCTAAGGTGCCTAAGCGGGTCCGAGGCCCGTGAAATTATTAAAGAGGTGCATTCAGGACTCTGTGGCGCTCACCAGTCGGGTCCGAAGATGAAAATGAAAATTAAAAGACTAGGGTACTACTGGCCCTCGATGATGACCGACCGCATGAAAATCGCCAAGAGCCGTCACCAATGCCAAGTACACGGAGTGGTTCTACACCAACCTCCAAATGTGCTACATCCGACAATTGCGTCGTGGCCATTTGAATGTTGGGGCACAGATATAGTGGGCCCGATAGAACCACAATCTCCGAAAGGACATCGCTTCATTCTTGCGGCTACAGATTACTTTTCCAAGTGGGCAGAGGCAGTTCCACTTAGAGAAGTGAAAGCACACCACGTGCTATAGTTTTTCAAGAACCAAGTTGTCTACCGTTTCGGAGTGCCGCGCGAGATTATCTCCGACAATGGGTCAGCATTCGAAGCACGCAAATCAACAATTTTGTCGGAGACACCGGATTGACTGGCGATACTCAATAATTTATTACCCAAGAGCAAACGGCCTCGTCGAGGCTTTTAACAAAACTCTCGTTCAAATCTTAAAGAAAACCTTGGACGATAATAAGAGAAATTGGCACGAGAAGTTATTAGAAGCCTTATGGGCCTACCGGACAACCTTCGAACTCCTACTCAAGCTACACCTTATGCTCGGTGTATGGGTCCGAGGCAAGTATTACCTTTAGAGGTTCAGCCTTCCTTCACTCGAATTGCAGTATGCAAACAAGATCACGACGAAGAGAACGCCAAGTTACGACTCGAAGAATTAGAAAGCCCGGAAGGGAAAGGCTTGCAGTCGCAACAGAATTTAGAACTATACCAAGCTAAGATGGTTCAAGCCCATGACAAACCGGGTCCACCCAAGAACCTTCAAAGTTGGTGACTTAGTTCTCGTTCTCAAGAGACCTATTCTCGCACACCGCAAGATAGGGGAAAATTCGAACCCACTTGGGAAGGACCGTTTCGTGGTCGAAGCAGTATACTCAGGAGGCTCCTACCAGCTAGTGAATTGCTAGGGAGAACGACATATGCTTCCGATCAACGGACGATACTTGAAAAAGTATTACGCTACCTGATGTTTCGAAGGAATGAATTCTTCATCCCTAAGAAACACGGGCGAAGTAATTACTTATGACTGGGTCCGAACCCAAAAATAATAAAAATGTTCTAAAATAAATAAGATCATGATAATAAAGTTTTCCTTGTTTTCTTTTCCAAATCAAAATCTCTTTTCTGATCTTATCCCGCTTCATTCCTGTTAAATTTGAAAGTACAAAAAAATATAATATAAAAAAAAAGAATTTCTTTAATAAACATTTTCTTAATGTTCTTGTTCTTAGTACAGCCCCTAATCCTTTTCCTTGTCTTTTCGCAGGGAAATGTCTAACGGGCGGTTGGTCCTAAACTTTAGAAATGGCGTAAGCCTTGCACTCGATGAAAAGAGGGTGAAAGATGGAGCGATAATCGAGATTGACTCGGATTTCGCACCAGCAGGCCTACAGTACGAGGAAAGTGACTGGGTCCCAGTTGACCGAGAAGAACTGCCCGAGCAGACAGTGATGAAAGTGGGTGGCCCAAGCCACCAATCCAGCAGCAAGAAAAGAAAGGCAAACACTGAAGAAGATAAGAAAATGAAGTCTGTAGTCGCTACAGCAGAGGGCAGGCTTGTCAGCGCCGCGCCCACAGAGATTCAAGAAGTTCGAAGAGCTACTCTCACAGCAACGCAACGAAGAAATAAGAATCGCCGCATCCGCAAGATGTTGACCAAACTAGCAGCGGACCAGCGCGACGAGACAATTGCTACTGCCAGCACATACACTTCAAGGACACCGGTTCACCAGGAACCTGAAGAAAGGAGGCCAGCTCCTAGGATAACAGAAAGGACCAGGGAAATCTCACGAAGATCAGAAGAAAGAAGACTACCACGCTACCAGATAGAACCACCAGTGATGCATGACCTTGTTGCAGAAGCAACCCCGGGGGATGTCCCGACGGACATCATCCCCGAGGAGCCGAGGTATGCAGGAGAACGTGAAGGGATTGAGCCGTATATCCCACAATACGTCACCAGGCCTCGCCATTTGCAAATTATTCCAGAGTACGAGCTGGAAAGAATGCAGAATGTTGAAAAGAAAACCTTTGAATACTTCGAGAGAATCAGAGGCAGAAGGATAAATATACTAGAAGGCCTCGAACTACATACAGACGTATTCTTAGAATATGAACAACAAAAAATCGTGGATTGCATCCGGGATTTGAAAAGAATGGGCCGAGCGGGCCACCTAAGGGAAAACACCTACTCAGAACCCCGGAGATGGATGCCAGGGAAAGGTAGAATTACAATACAATGCGGATGTCGTCACAACTTTGCGGAGGACAGGAAGGGAAACCCACCGGAATACTCCGTCATGGGCAAGTGGATCCGATGCCATTAGTCATCAAGAGAATGGTAAAGAGATTGATAACATGGAGGGTACCGCAGCAGATTGCATACCCAATAGCCGCATTATTAACATCTACAAACAGGTGACTCGCATACCCCCACACATAGATCACCACGACTTTGTCGACCTTTCGCACAGCTCTCTTTCCCGAACGAGTGTAACATCATGTTCGGATCCGACCTCCGGATAGCAGGCCCGTGTGAGTTTAGAGGGCCGTTGAAGATACCATTACCGGTAGGTTCCGTCATGATACCGAAGGGCAACGGAGCAGATATCGCTAAGCATTGCATACCGGGAGTACCGATGAAGCGAATCTCGGCTACTTTCGAAGGATGGACGACAGGAAGACACCTTACCATTTCCAGCCGGACCCGTAGCTAGAGAGCCTCCGGCCTTACGAGTTGTGAGTTACATGGAAAATATCACACCTCCAATGTACATCCATACGACATCCTTGCCAAGGATGGCTTGGAAGGTGATGTTATTGACCATGTACCCCACTATTCAGACATGGATTTTGACAGATGCTTCTTTGGATGGATTGACGAAGATCATACATAGTCCGTTTTGCGTCTACATGGATTGTATGAAATATATTCCAGATCAAGTTGTATGATGTATCTTCGACATGATTGGAATGAAAGTGACCATGTCACATTTTTGGCCTTCACCTCTTTTGTGCAAATCGATCGGAAAACGCCATTAAAGTTAAATGAACTTCGAACAAAGAACAGAAAAAGAAAAAAAAAGAATAAAAGAAAACTTTCCTTAAAAATCTAAAAATGACGAACACCAAATTCACATGAACATTAAATAAACGATAAAATAAAATTTGAATCATTAAAAGACAAACAAAATGAACATAAATTTCAAATCAAATCTTAAATCAAATTTCAATCGAGTTCAAACTCATCCTTCCAAATTTCAAATTCGATCTTTCCAGATTCCAAATCAAATCTCAATCAAATTTCAAATTCAATCTTTCCAGATTCCAAATCAAATCTCAATCAAATTTCAAATTCAATCTTTCCGCATTCCAAATCAAATCTCAAACAAATTTCAAATTCAATCTTTCCAGATTCCAAATCAAATCTCAATCAAATTTCAAATTCAATCTTTCCAGATTCCAAATCAAATCTCAATCAAATTTCAAATTCAATCTTTCCAAATTTCAAATCAAATCTCAATCAAATTCAAACTTTTGGAGTCGAGGATTTTACATCCGAGACTGCATTGCTTTAGGATCATTTCCCTATCGCAATGAAATACATCAAATTCAAACTTTTGAGGTTGAGGATTTTACATCCGAGACTGCATTGCTTTAGGATCCTTTCCCTATCGCAATGAAATACATCAAAATTCAAACTTTTGGGTCGAGGATTTTACATCCGAGACTGCATTGCTTTAGGATCCTTTCCCTATCGCAATGAAATACATCAAATCAAATTTTTGGGTCGAGGATTTTACATCCGAGACTGCATTGCTTTAGGATCCTTTCCCTATCGCAATGAAGTACATCAAATAAAACTTTTGGGTCGAGGATTTTACATCCGAGACTGCATTGCTTTAGGATCCTTTCCCTATCGCAATGAAGTACATCAAATCAAACTTTTGGGTCGAGGATTTTACATCCGAGACTGCATTGCTTTAGGATCCTTTCCCTATCGCAATGAAGTACATCAAATCAAACTTTTGGGTCGAGGATTTTACATCCGAGACTGCATTGCTTTAGGATCCTTTCCCTATCGCAATGAAATACATCAAATTCAAACTTTTTGGAGTTGAGGATTTTACATCCGAGACTGCATTGCTTTAGGATCTTTTCCCTATCGCAATGAAATACATCAAATTCAAACTTTTTGGAGTTGAGGATTTTACATCCGAGAATGCATTGCTTTAGGATCTTTTCCCTATCGCAATGAAATACATCAAATTCAAACTTTTTGGAGTTGAGGATTTTACATCCGAGACTGCATTGCTTTAGGATCTTTTCCTTATCGCAATGAAATACATCAAATTCAAACTTTTTGGAGTCGAGGATTTTACATCCGAGATCGCATTGCTTTAGGATTCTTTCCCTATTGCAATGAAATACATCAAAATTCAAATTTTTTGGAGTTGAGGATTTTACATCCGAGACTCGTATCGCTTTAAGATTCTTTCCCTATCGCAATGAAATACATCAAATTCAAACTTTTTGGAGTTGAGGATTTTACATCCGAGACTGCATTGCTTTAGGATTATTTCCCTATTGCAATGAAATACATCAAAATTCAAATTTTTTGGAGTTGAGGATTTTACATCCGAGACTGCATTGCTTTAGGATTCTTTCCCTATTGCAAAGAAATACATCAAAATCAAACTCTTGAGGTTAAGGATTTTACATCCAATACCGCATTGCTCTGAGATCTCTCCTCATTGTAATGATTCAATCCAATCGATTCAATTCTCTTTTGAGGTTGAAGATGTTACATCTAAAACCACGAAATTCTAATTTTCATTTCAAATCAAATCCCTTCAAATTAATTTTGACAAACTTCAATCTAAATTGAAACTCCAAATTGAAATCTAAACTCACACATCATAACTTAAACTAAAACAAAATAAAATCTAAATCGAAATTCCCCGCATCATCGTGATTTGGAATTCGACCTTCTTTTCCTTTCCCTGCCGAGAGTTCAGGAATCTCCGGTCTCGAAGGTATGCTTGACACTCCCCGACGGAAATTCTTCTACTTCGTCCTAAGTTTGTCACTTGGACATCCGTGTTGGTTTTGTTGATCCGTTCGGTCAACGCCAATACGCGCGGTGTGCTCCGTTAGCTCACCACACCTATCGGGAGTCCATTTGTTGACCTCATTTTCGATGAGGTCTTCTCTTCTTCTCTTTAGTACTTAGGATCTAGCCTTAGGCTTTTCCTTCGACTATCTTAGAGGACTAGAATTGGGACCCACCCTCTAGAATTTCAAACCATTTCTTAACTCCCTGCAAACTCCACAAACTTGACTGTAGACCCCTAATCACTTAGAGGGTTGAAATCAAATGTGGAAGTTTAAAGGATGGGTTCCTATAGGACTCTTTGGCCTTAAGACTGCCCTGGGTGACCTGGTCTGGTGAAGGGGCTGACTTACACACAAACTACACTCATACACTACACTTTCACACACGCCCTAAAACCACACCCATACCTAACTTGACCTCCTGACTCATGTAGGTGATTCACATGGATGGTCCTTAAACCCTAAGCCTTCGCTAAGAGGGTTAGGAACAACATAGATGAATGCCTCAAATGAGTCCTTTCATGGCTCATGTGGGCTTGATATGACTTCATGGCTCAACCAAAATGATTTCATTCCACTCAAATTCACCCAATCTTCAATTTTCCAAATTTTCAATTTTTGACCCCGGACCCTACACCCGCTTAACTTACCCAAACCCCTTGAAACTACCCAAATTTCTCAAAAATTTCCAAATCACCCAAAATCCCCCAAAATCAATTCCAAACATTTCCACATCACTCAAATTGACCATCCATACCCAAAAATATCAAAAATTCCAAGAAAACCTCCCAATATCCTCCAAATACCCAAAATACCCCTCTTGACCCAAAAATCCAAAAATTCAGAAAATTCCCAGAAAATTCCGAAAAATCCCAAATATTCCTAATTTAATTTTGTTCAACTACACCATGGGCCAATTTTGTCAATTTACCCTACTTTTGTTAAAACCCCCAATTTGACCCATTTTAACCCAAAGTGAACCCAATGTCAAACCAAACCTATCCAATTGACCCAAATTCTGGTCCAATTCAATTCTAAACTTCCATTCAACATTCCCAACACCAATCTAGACCAAATCCAAGTCCAATTTGATTGACATTTGGATCCAATTTCACTTTTGGCCTTAAAGCCCAATTTGGACCCATGACCCAAACCTAACCCAAACTCACCCAATTCAACTCCAATTAACCCCAAATCTTTTCTAAATCTTCCTTAGCATCCCCACAAGAAAAACACTAACATGATTTGCCCAAAATTTAGACCCAAACCCCACTCAAATTCAACCCAAAGCTAAAAGGCCCAATTTTGACCTAAACCCAAACCTAACCCAAATGAGCCCAAACCCCAAAATCAAAGCCCAATCAAAGTCAAAACCTCTTTGAAACACTCCCATAAACATTTCTCAACATTAATTTTACATCAATTTCAACCCTAGCCCAACATTGGCCCAACTTGGCCCACTTGGACCTATATTGGCCCATTCACCAAAAGAACCCAAATTCAACCCAATTCAAACCCAAATCACCCCCAATTTGCTTCAAGTCACTCATGACACATCCATGAGCTAAACCCAACAAATATTTGGCCCAAGCCTTTACCAAAATTTCATCCCAAAATCCATTTTAAAATTCAAAAGCCCACTTTCCTTAAACCATTTTAAAAGCCCATCTAAAACCATTTCAAAAAGCCCAAAATCTACCCTAAAGCCCACATGACATCTCCACTTGCCATCCACTTAATAAAAGCCATTCCCTAAGTCCTAAATTCATCATCAAATCATTCCAAATCAAGTTTCATACAAATTTCCATCAAATTACCAAAAATTCCTAAAATCTATTTCCATGAAATTGACTCCATCTTTTCCCAAGCCAAAGGTGAGCCATGCAAGCCATGGACAAGCCACATGAAGCCATGGAAGGCTTGACATGTGATCAAGCCATTAATGGCAAAAGGAGGGGCCCCTTTCCTAATCCTTCTTAAACCCTTTTTACCTTAAGCATGTCACACACTAAACCATGCTTAGCCACCTCATCATGGATGGAGACCACACCATTCTCTCTCGGCTGACCCAAGTGATCCTTTTCAGCCCAAGACCAGTGCCTTGGGTGGTGAACCTAGCCCAAAACCATGGGTTGACTCATTTGAACCCAAAATGGTCTTCCCCCATTCCATTTCAATCCAAGCTCTTTACACATGGCATTTGCCAATTGCTTGCACCAAGTCCCAGCCCCGACCCACCTGACCTCGAGGGTGACCCATGCTCGGCCGGCCGGCCACTGTGCCGCCGGAAAACACCATGGCCGAGAGCTCACATGCGAGCCAACTTTGAATTCTCCCTCGCTGAGCCGCCCCCATCCCCAGCGGGCCATCGTAGCTGTTCTTCTCTCGCCAAGAGCAGCTCGATCCCAAGCCCTAACTCTCCCGGGAGGCCCTCCACCCTCTCCTATTTAAACACCACCCCTCTCGGCCATGAGAGGTGCTGAAACAAACCTTAAGGAAACTCGCCAAAATTGTTCCGTACTACTCCCCATACACGCAGCACTTGATCCCCACCGAAATCCCCCCGCCATTTCTTCTCTGCGAGCTCAATTTCGCAGTCGAAATCCAAGCCCAAAACCAGGACACTTCTCCACAAAGGAGCCAATCCCCAAATTGATTGGTTCTACACCTTCACCGTACCAAGGGAAGGTGTCCACCAACAAAAGCCCCATCTCCAGTGCCACCCAGCTTGCTCCAGCTCTCCAAGCTTTGTGATCGGCCGTGGTCGAAATCCCACCTAGGCAATTCACCGCACCGTAGAGACTTCATCCGGAGCTTGCCGGGATCCAATCGAAGGTGCAACAACCCTCGCATCGAAGCCACACTTCTCTGAGCAAAGGTATGGCCTCACTCTTCTTCCCGAGCTTCTGAACATTCTCCATTTCTATTGCGTAAATTTCATCCCACATAAACCGTATGGATGTATTCGTCTTCTCAAGACGAATCCATAGAGCATAAGAACATGAAAATCCATCGAGTATCGAGTGAGATCTTAGGGATTTAGTGTGGACGCGCTCTCGGCGAGGACGCTCGGGGACGATGAACGGATGCCGTCCATTCAATACACGCGCGGACGGACGGCTCGATGGCGTCGGACCAGAGACGGTACGTGAACCGCGGGGCCCGGCCGCTGCTGACTCAAGCGGCGGCATCGAATGGGAGCGCGACGCGTGTGCGTTCGGAGATGCCGAGGATGACGCGGCGCCGACTCGGATAAATAGAAAATTAGGGGTATTTTCTATTTATTTAATTCCCTAAACTTGGAAAATTCATAACTTTGTGTAGGAAAATCATAAAAATAAAATAAAAATACATTCTTGCTCAGTGAACAGAGGAGAATAATGTGGAAAAGAAATCATTTAATTTCATCAAGTATTTTATTTTTAATAATTTATTTACTCTCTCGCATATTTTTAATTCTCCATGCATGTATACAATTCACCATGGCATGAGACCATAAGGCTTTCAAGCCTTCGAATTTGGGAACATTCCCCGAATTTTCCAAAGTCGAGGCCATCCCTATGAAAAGTTATTGATTTTTCAAATTCATGTTACTGTTTTGAGTATTTTAATTCCAATAAATAGCATGTTGTGAAATAAATTCTAGGAAAATTTGGTGATGTTCCTTATGACCAGTAGGATCCTAGGAAAAATAGGTTTTGAGTTAATTCATTTAAAACAACCCTAATCGGCTTAAACACCCAAAATGGATCTCTAATTAATTAGAGCTAACCATACATCAAATTGACTTGAAATCAATTCTCCACTGACCTTTAGGATCAGAGGAACCCACCATAAAAATTTGAGGTCAATTGGACTTGGTTAGCCCTACTAAATGGGTCGATTAAGCCACTTAGTCATTTTAAACTTTAAAAATTCATAACTTTCAAAATATCTTTCAAAAATTCACCAAATTGGTTTTGGAGCCTCTCTGATATTAGGGGAATTTAAGAAAATTAAAATTTCAATTTTCTAAAAAAGTTGATTTTTAATATTATTTTAATATTTTTAATAATTAAAAAATAATAAAAATCACAAAAATAATAAAATTCACCAAAATGTCACATTTTGAATTTTAATCACTTAGAAACAAACCCCATATTTTTCTTAGGTCTATTTAGTGAGATATTAAATTTTAAAGCCCTAGGGTAATTTTAAAATTAAAAAAATGTATTTTCTAGCATTTTCACTAAAATAATTATAATAAATCATAGAAAAATCAGAAAATTGTAAAAATTAATTCTCTGATTTCCTTGATATCAGAGAGATTTTTGAAAAATATAAAATTTATTTTTCAACCTTTATTTTATTTTTAAATTAATTAATACTCCAAAACTTAAAATAATTATAATAAAAATAATATAATTCAAAAAATCACCAAAATTGGTCCAAGTGGTCCTCTGGTCATTAGGAATGTCCCCTAATTTTCTTAAGGACAGAAACTTTCGCTTGGTCATGTTGTTAAATTTTTCTTGGAAATCTCTATTTTCTACCAAAAATAATTATATAAATAAATTAAATACAGAAAAATCACATTTTCTCCTCTCATGTCTTTATTGACATATGAGTGAAGTCACATAAAAATTTCAAGTTCATTTGAGTTCAATTTAATGAGTTATGAAATTATTAAGCTTAAAGGGTAAAGTGGTAATTAAAATTTTAATCCTTAATTAAAACTTTAGGTTTAATAAAAAAATTAACAAGTAAAATATTTGATCCTAATCTGATTTGGATGATTGAAATTTAAATAATTAAAGGGTAGAAATCCATTAAGCAATTTAAAATAATTAAACCTTAATTAAATAATCGATTAAATTTGGAAGAATAATAAAATTGGAATTATTAAAATAAGGATATTATTAGGAAGAGATTTATTCTTTAATTTAAAAATCCCTAAATTAATTATCTCATTAATATTTAATTCTTAATTAAAATGATAACTCAAATTTAAAATATTAAAAGACTTAATCATTAAACTAAAAGTTAAATTATTAAACTCTTTTAAAGTGTCAATTAAAATTAAAAGTTAAATTAAATTAAAAATTAAATTAAATTAAGTAAATTAAATTGAATTAAATTAAATTAAATTAAATTAAAATTAAAAGTTGAATTAAATTAAAGATTAAATTAAATTGAATAAATTAAATTAAATTAAATTAAATAAATAAAATTAAAGTTAAATTAAGTTAAATCAAATTAAAGATTAAATTAAATGAATAAATTAAATTAAAATAAAATAAAATAAATTAAATTAAATTAAATTAAATTAAATTAAATTAAATTAAATTAAATTAAATTAAATCAAATTAAATTAAAATTAAATCAAATCAAACTAAATTATGTTAAACCAAACTAAATCAATAAATTAAAATTAAATTAAATTAAATTAAATTAAATTAAATCGAATTAAATATAACATCACCAAAGACATAAAGAATTCAAAATAAATCTAAAATAACTCGAACACTATTCCAAATTTAAACCCATTAATTGAAATTAAACTAAATCACAAACCATTCAACATCAATTTACCCTCGAAAGCTTTAGTTATCATAACTCCTAAACATAATATTAAATGAAATGTTACTTCACTTATGAGACATTCAAACATCCTAGCTCACCGAGTAAGATAATAACAAAACTTAACTAAACCTCGACGATTAATTCATTTGTATAATTGAATTCATTCTGGACTTAAAACAATCCTAGAAATATCGAAAAGATGTTTATGATTCTTCTTAAACACTTTCTCAATATGATAGGATGTTTATAAGAACAATCGAACTTAATTGTTCTTTCGATGAAGAAAATCGTCTTCAAACAAAAACACAAGGAACCTAGACATCATAAGAAATGACTAGCTATAGGATTAGGAATTTGGTAGAAAACCATAACCCTTACCTTAGCTTTACCTAGGAACTTGCTTAAATATTCTAATTGTGTTGTAAGTACAGCTTGGAATGACGGGAAGACCCTCCAGGTACGCTTTTATTTTATTGCAATTTACTTTCTGCAATTTACATTATTGCAATTTATTTAACCGCATCGCACTTACTTTTCTCGCATGATAAACAATTGTTGCATGAAAACCCACACCTTTAGGATAGTCCCTAAAACCGAAACCAAAACTAAGTTAAAAGTCATTGCAAGATAAAATTTACCGCCACAACATTTCAAAATATAAAACAACTCAAAATTTAATCACAAACGTAACACAAAACTACAATTACAACTAAATTAAAATGTCCCGTCGGATGATCGGGAATACCTCTGATGATGTAACCTACGTGTTGCTAACGGGATTTTCCACTGGTCTAAATGAAAGTGTGGAACTCATTCAATTCGAGCTTAGCAAATTCATCTGGACTAAGTGAATCCGATAAAAATAACGATGCCGGAAGGATGGAACCGTGGGATCTTAACCGGTGTCGTTATAATCAACTTTAAGATTTGTTTTAATTAAAACATAAAAAACACTTGGGAATTAAGAATTTCTCTAAACCAAAACACTTTTCTCATCCCCCGATTTATGATTTCTAAAACTAAACCTCTCGCAACAACAAGGAGCTCGTGAGCATGGTGGGCAAGCACGGCCATCGTCATCGCAAAACCCGAGTCTACTTCAACAAAACATTCCTAGAATTAAATAACCAAGCCATAGGACTTCAAGGTAGTTTCGCCTAGTGCAACATAAACCCTCAACCTTTGTTAGGCATTTGCATGATCAGGTCATGTAAATTAAGCCCTAACCAGTTTTAGGATTCCGAGGTAGTCGTCCGATACGACATAAACCCTCATATCTTCGAGGCTATTTATATGATTTTACCATATAAATATAAGCCCTAATTAATTAAAATTGGCAAGATTAAAAAATTAAATAAACATTAGGACTTTCCTAAATCTAAGCCAAACAATAGGATAGTCGGGAAATTACCGAAGTTCACTTCGAATCTGTGATTTCTCCTACCTTTCTTCCTTTGAATTCTCAAAACAAAATGTTCTAAACTCGATCCATTCCCTATCGAAATTCCAAAATTCAATCCTTTGAAAACTTAAACTTTGAAATTTTCGAGAGCAGAATTATCGATTATTATCGAGAGTTTTCTTAGGTGATTCCCGTCACTTAAGATGTAATTAACTATAGGGCTTTCCCTTATAGGGAATTTTAAAGAACCTGTGTAATATAAACCCCGTTTAATGCTTTCATATTAAGCTGTGGAATTTGTCGGCTTATAAAATTGGTTCGTATGACCAAACGGATGTCACAAATCTGATAGTTTATTTAATCGAGCCCCACCATCAAGCAGCAGGTGTCTATCCTTAGGATAGATACACGGTTCGTGGTGCGGTGCTCGTTTATATAAACTATTTGGGATGTGAGATCGGTTTAATCTTATATCTTAAAACCTTCAAATTTAAAATTATTTTCAAAATCAAATACTACTTTTCAAAATTATTTATTTAAACTAAATTAAGAATTCGCCGACATACTTCTGTTAGGCGACCCCCTTTTCAAAATAAAACACACAACCTAAAATATGCCGACAGTTAGGTTCAATGTGTGTTAAACCTAAGGTTTAGGTTAACTTGAGTTCAAGTTAGGTTGGACTCAAGTTAGGTTAGGTTTAGGTTAGGTTCAATGTGGGTTGAACCTAAGGTTTAGGTTAACTCGAGTTCTAGTTAGGTTGGACTCTAAGTTAGGTTAGTGTTTAGGTTAGGTTCACGTGGTCGAACCTAAGGTTTAGGTTAACTCGAGTTCGAGTTAGATCGGACTCAAGTTTTGTTAGGTTTAGGTTAGGTTCAATGTGGGTCGAACTCTAATGGTTTAGGTTAACTCGAGTTCAAGTTAGGTCGGACTCAAGTTAGGTTAGGTTTAAGGCTAGGTTCAATGTGGGTCGAACTCTAATGTTTTGGTTAACTCGAGTTCAAGTTAGGTCGGACTCAAGTTAGGTTAGGTTTAGGTTAGGTTCAATGTGGGTTGAACCTATAGGTTTTGGTTAACTTGAGTTCAAGTTAGGTTTGACTCAGTTAGGTTAGAGTTTAGATTAGGTTCAATGTGGGTTAAACCTAAGGTTTAGATTAACTCGAGTTCAAGTTAGATTGGACTCATGTTAGGTTATGTTTCGAGTTTAAGTTAGGTTCGATGTGGATTGAACCTAAAGTTTAGGTTTACTTGAGTTCAAGTCGGATCGGGCTTAAGGTTAGGTTCAACGTGGGTCGAACCTAAGGTTTAGGT
Source organism: Papilionanthe hookeriana x Papilionanthe teres (assembly GCA_022702705.1). Lineage (NCBI taxonomy): Eukaryota > Viridiplantae > Streptophyta > Magnoliopsida > Asparagales > Orchidaceae > Papilionanthe > Papilionanthe hookeriana x Papilionanthe teres. The sequence goes on along the minus strand of CM040432.1, from coordinate 67,780,094 downwards.
TAACTCTGAGTTCAAGTTAGGTCGGACTCAAGTTAGATTAGGTTTAGGTTAGGTTCAATGTGGCTCGAACCTAAGGTTTAGGTTAACTCGAGTTCAAGTTTAGGTTGGACTCAAGTTAGGTTATGTTTGGCTAAGTTTGGTTTAACTTGAGTCTAATATGCGGTTAGACTTAAGTTTGGTTTGATTTTGACTTAGGTTCATGTCAGGTTGAACATAAGTTTGGTTTGATTTAAGTTTAATGTAGGTTAGACTTAAGTTAGGTTTAGGTTTAATTTAGGTTCAATGTGGATTGAACCTAAGTTTGGTTTGACCTAAGTGTAATGTAGATTAGGCTTAAGTTAGGTTTAAGTTGGATTTAGGTTCAATGCGGGTTGAACCTATATTTCGTTTGACTTAAGTCTAATGTAGATTAGACTAAAGTTAGGTTTAAGTTTGATTTAGGTTCAATGTGGGTTTAACCTAAATTTAGGTTGACTTAAGTCTAATATTGGTTAGACTTAAGTTAGCTTTAGGTTTGATTTAGGTTCATGTCAGGTTGAACCTAAGGGTTTGGTTTGACTTAAGTCTAATGTAGATTAAGCTTAAGTTAGATTTAAGTTTGATTTAAGTTCAAAGGTAGATTGGACTTAAGTTCGACTTAGATCTAACTCGCTTGATTTGGCATAAGTGTAAATGTGTTAGACTTAAGTCAGGTTTGATTTTTGTTAAACCTTGGTTAATTAAGGCTTAATGGTTTTTTTAAGTCTTAGTGTTTGACCTAATTAGGATTTGAATTTAGTTAAGCCTTAGTTAGTTAAGGCTTAATGGTTTAATTAGATCTAATGGTTAAATCTAATTGGGGTTTAGGTTTGATTAAACCTTAGTTAGTTAAGGTCTAATGGTTTAATTAGGTCTAATGGTTTAGACCTAATAAGGGTTTAAGTTTGATTAAACCTTAGTTAGTTAAGGTCTAATGGTTTAATTAGGTCTAATGGGTTAGACCTAATTAGGGTTTATGTTTGATTAAACCTTAGTTAGTTAAGGTTTAATGGTTTAATTAGGTCTAAGGGTTAGACTCTAATTAGGGTTTAGGCTCGATTAAACCTTAGTTAGCTAACGCTTAATGGTTTAATTAGTCCAAGGGTTAGCACTCTAATTAGTGGTTTGAGCTCGATGAAACCTTAGTTAGTTAAGGTTCAATGACTTAATTAGGTCTAATGGGTTAGACCTAGTTAGGGTTTAAGTTTAATTAAACCTTAGTTAGTTAAGGTTTAATGGTTTCATAAACCTTAGTTAGTTAAGGTTTAATGGTTTAATTAGGTCTAAGGGTTAGACCTAATTAGGGTTTAAGTATGATTAAACCTTAGTTAGTTAAGGCTTAAAGGTTTAATTAGGTCTAAGGGTTAGACCTAATTAGGGTTTAGGTATGATTAAACTTTACTTAGTTAAGGCTTAAAGGTTTAATTAGGTCTAAGGGTTAGCACCTAATTAGTGGTTTAGGTTCGATTAAACCTTATGTTTAAGGAGGTTAATTAAGTTTAGTATGTCTTTAAACCTAATTAAGGGAGTTTTGTTTTAATTAAGTTTAATATGTCCTTAAACTTAATTAAAAAGAGTTTAATTTTTATTAAACCTAATTTAGGTAAGGTTTAATGGGTTAATTAAGTTTAGTGTGTCCTTAAACTTAATTAAAGAAGTTTAATTTTTATTAAACCTAATTTAGGTAAGGTTTAATTGGTTAATTAAGTTTAGTGTGTCCTTAAACTTAATTAAAGGAGTTTGATTTTTGTTAAACCTAATTTAGGTAAGGTTTAATTGGTTAATTAAGTTTATTATGTCTTTAAACTTAATTAAAAGAGTTTCGATTTTTATTAAACCTAATTTAGGTAAGGTTTAATTGGTTAATTAAGTTTAGTGTGTCCTTAAACTTAATTAAAGGAGTTTGATTTTTGTTAAACTTAATTTAGGTAAGGTTTAATTGGTTAATTAAGTTTATTATGTCTTTAAACTTAATTAAAGGAGTTTCGATTTTTATTAAACCTAATTTAGGTAAGGTTTAATTGATTTAAATGTCATTTTAAGCCTTAATTGAATCTAATCTTGTCATTTTAGACTCAAGTGAGGTTTATTATTAGCCTATCATAGGCTAGAACCATTTTCAAACTTAAATTGTTGATGAAAATAGTTCAATTTTACAAAAGGTCATTTTAGGATCAAAATTATTTAATTAATAAATGCTTTTAACCCTAAATTTCCAAATGTCATTCAAGATTGTTTCTATGACTTAGAAATATTTTTCCTAGGGTCATTGTCTGTTGCGCTATCATTCCTAGTCATTTGTATTTTTATTTTCTTAATTTTCAAATTTTTATAATTATTATTTGAAATAATAACAAAGAAATTTGAAAGTTCAAGAAAAGTATCCTAGGGATGTTTTTTGTCCTTAGAAAAATTATAGAAGGTCCCTAAGAACATAAAGATAAATGCCTCAAAGTTTCATATTTTTTTTGATTTATAAATAATTTTTAATAATTAAAATACTCCAGAGAGTATTTAATTAATTAAAAATTAAATACTAAGAATAAAATTATGATTTTAGTCTCATAATTTTCTTCTCTTCAAGAGCTTTCCAGAGGTAATTTTATTTTATTTTTAGGACCTCTAGTTAAAGAGATGAATTTTTGAAGTTTAAGGGATTAAAAAAAAATTTTTTTTTAATACCGCGCCGCCGAACTCACGCCCGTTCGACGCGTGTCCTCGGACGCATAGAACAGGTGGGAAGATCTCGTGCATCTGTGGGACCACAGGGCTCCGTTCGGCGCAGATCTGCACCGTCCGTTCCAAAGGCGCCAGATCGGATGGCGCAGAAAATTCGGGATTTAATCCCGAAATTCCGTAGCCATTGAACTTCAAACATTAATATCTCACTCATTTCTTGATGAAATTGAGTGTTTTTTTTTAAATGCTAATCTAGACAAGTAGTATCAATCCATACGGTGATGATACACTTTTGAGCTAGCAAAATACATGATTTATTAAAAACATGAATTATTTTGCAAATATAAATTCCATACCTCAGCCATAAGTGGATCAAGTCAGATCGGACCCTATGGTTGTCTTCTTGGACCCCAAGAGAAGATTGTGGAAGCAGCAATTTGTTCCAGAAGTTGTGGTTGGAGAGGAATTTGGGAATTGGTCCCGATTTGGGCTGATTTTGAAAATGGCTCAAATTGGCTCAAATGGTTTAGATCTATGGCTCGGGTTTCACTCCTAAAAGATAGTGGGGACTCTTAGGAAGAACTATTATGTTGGGAGCAGGAGGATTTGGGCAGCCTATAGGTCTCACTAAATATTTTCTTCCTCCTTAGCTAGTTTCGGCGAAGGGCTCTATTTATAGCCAAATGATGGAGTTGGGTTGCCTTAGGCTGTTCTTGGGCATTACTTATCTCCCCTACATGCTGATTGGGTGATCAATTGGCAGGAGATAAGCTTAGATTTTTCTCTCTAAGTATTTCATGATGAATTTCATCTCTTTGCCTCTTGTCCATTGGCCATTGTGGGAGGTTACTTGTGAGCTGTTGTTAGGCTTGCTAAGGAGCTTACAACTCAATCCATGAGCTTAAGAAGTGATGACACATAACCTAGCCTATAGCCTAGCCTTCATCATCACCATTTACCATGGTAAAGAGGGGTTACATGTGAGGTTTTCTCCTCATTGGGTGGCTTGGGTGGTGGTCATTTTTCGACCTATGTTGGCCGGCCACCTTAAGGAGGGAATGAGGGAGGTGTTGACACCTCATTCCATGCATAACCATGGGGGTTAAGCCATGGATGATGGGCTTTAGGATGGGCTTTAGGATGGGCTTTAAAATGAACTTTAAAATGGACTTTTTATTTGTTAAAGAGGCTTTTAAAATGAATTAGCCCAATTAATTATGAAGAGCCCACTTGTATTTTCATCCCTCCCCTTTAATTTCCATTTTAATTAATTTTTTTTATTAATTAAAATTGGTGGAAATTATTTGATTAATCAATTTACTAATTGAAAATGATTTCAAATTAATTAATTGATTATTTTTGTCATTGTGGTGTTTTAAATGTGTTAGTGGGTGAAAATGTTGATTTATGGGTCAACAGATCGGTCATTAGGTCTGGTCTGACCAATTTGACCAAAGTTGACTTTTTAGGTCAAAAGGTTGACCTATGGGGTCAACAGTGTAGGTCATTAGGTCTGGTTTGACCAATTTGACCAAAGTTGACTTTTTAGGTCATAAGGGTGACCTATGGGGTCAACAGGGTAGGTCATTAGGTCTGGTTTGACCAATTTGACCAAAGTTGACTTTTTAGGTCATAAGGTATTGACCCATTGTAAAATGAGGTCAACATCTGCAGGCAAACCCTCCATGTTATCATCCTTTTCACCATCCTCTTAATGATTCTTGGCATCGGATCCACCTCACTGTGATGGAGTATATTCGGTGGATTTCCTTTTCTGTCTATGGCAAAATTGTAGCAACATCCGCATTGGATTGTAACTCTTCCTTTTCCTGGCATCCATCTTCGGGATTTTGAATATGTATTTTCTCTCAGGCGGCCAGCTCGACCCATTTTCTATAATTCGAGGATGCAGTCTACAATTTGTTGTTGCTCATAATCTGAGAATACATCTGTATGCAGCTCGAGGCCTTCCAAGATGTTGACCCTCTTGTCTCCAATTCTTTCAAAGTATTCAAAGGTTTTCTTCTCAACTAGTTGCATTTTCTCCAGCTTGTATTCCGGGATTATCTGAAGTCCTCGGTATCTAGTAACATACTGTGGGATGTATGGCTCAACCCCAGCACGTTCTTCTGCATGTCTCGGCTCCTCAGGAATAGTCTCTGTAGGGACATCTTCCGGGGTTGCTTTCGCAACATGACTCTTCAGATCCGGTACATCTGCTCGGCGTCGAGGTACTGACTCTATTTCTGCTTTTCTTGGTACTTCTTTTATCCGTTCCGACTTTCTTGGAGTTGACTTTCTTCTTTCTGGTTCCTGACAAACCGATCTCCTTGGAGCATTTGCATTAACGGTATCCACTGTCTGTTTATGTTTATCTTCTGCTAACTTGGTCAACATTTTGCAAATGCGACGATTCTTATTTCTTCGCTGGGTAGCAGTGAGAGTAGCTTTCCTTACCCCTTGAATTTCTGCTAGCGCAGCGCTGACAAGCCTACCCTCTGTTGTGGCAACCACGGACTTAACTTTCTTATCTTCTACGGTTGCATGAGCGGCGTCTGCTTTTCTTTTCTTGCTACTGGATTGGTGGCTCGGGCCACCCATTTTCATCACTGTCTAGCTGTGAAGTTCTTCTCGATCAACTGGGATCCAATCATTTTCTTCGTATTGTAAGCCGGCTGGTGTGAAGTCTGAGTCAATCTCTATCACTGCTCCATCCCTCACCCTCGTTTCACCAAGTGCTAGACTCACGCCATTTCTAAAGTTTAGAACAAACCGCCTGTTCGACATTTCCTTGTGAAAAAATAAGGAAAGGATCAGGGGTTGTACTAAGAACAAGAACAATAAGAAAAACACTTAAAAATTCTTATTCACTTCTTTTAAGTTTAAAGGAAATAGGAAGAGATGAGAAAATATCAGGAATGAATGGATTTAAAAGGATAGATTGACATTTTATTATTACGATTTCCCATGTTTTATTTTTATCATTTTCGTTGATGAGATTTTTTTATCATCCATTTTATTTTGTTTTGGGTTCAGACCCAGTCACAAAGTGATTACTTCACCCGTGTTTCTAGGGATAAGAGTCTAATTTAGAGGCCACCCTTCGAAACATCAGGTTGCGTAATACTTCTTTAAATACCGTCCATTGATTGGAAGCATAGGTCGCTCCCCACGACAATTCACTAGTTGGTAGGAACCTCCTGAGTAGACTGTCTCGACCACGAACGGCCCTTCCCATGTTGGTTCAAATTTACCACCTATCTTGCGATGTGCAAGAATAGGTCTTCTGACCACAAGAACTAAGTCACCGACTTTGAAAGTTGTTGGGCGGACCAGTTTATAATGGGCCTGGATCATCTTGGCTTGATACAGTTCCAAATTATGCTACACGGAAAGTCTTTTCCCTTCCAAGCTTTCCAATTCTTCCATTCGTAGTCTGGAATTTTCTTCTGCAGTGATCCTTTCTGCAACTGCAATTCGGAGAGATGGAAGCTGAACTTCCAGGGGCAAGACAGCCTCGGACCCGTACACTAAAGCGTAAGGCGTAGACTGAGTAGAAGTTCTAAAAGTTGTCTTGTAGGCCCATAAGGCTTCTAACAACTTCTCGTGTCAATTTCTCTTGTTATCATCCAAAGTTTTCTTTAAAATTTTAATGGGAGTTTTATTAAAAGCCTCGGCCAAGCCGTTTGCTCTTGGGTAGTAGATCGTTGAGTATCACCAATCGATCCCGTGTCTTCTGACAAAATTGTTGATCTTTGTACTTTTGAATGCAGACCCATTATTTGAAATGATCCTGCGCGGTACCCCAAAAAGGTAGACAACTTGGTTCTTGAAAAACTGTAGCACGTAGTGTGCCTTCACTTCTTTGAGTGGTATAGCTTCTGCCCATTTAGAAAAGTAGTCTGTAGCTGCAAGAATGAAGCGATGTCCTCTTGAAGAAGGCGGTTCTATCGGACCCACTATATCTGTACCCCAACACTCAAATGGCCACGACGCGATTGTCGGATGTAGCACATTTGGAGGTTGGTGTAGAACTACTCCGTGCACTTGGCACTGGTGACAACTTTTAGCAACTTTCATACAGTCGGTCATCATTGAGGGTCAGTAGTACCTTAGTCTTTTAATCTTCATTTTCATTTTCGAACCCGACTGATGAGCGCCACAAAGTCCTGAATGTACTTCTTTAAAGATTTCACGAGCCTCTGACCCGCTCAGGCATCTTAGCCACATCTGATCAAAAGACCTTCTGTATAATGTATTGCTTATTAATGCGTAAGACAGAGTTCTTTTCTTGATTTGATCGGCTAACGACTTATCGTTAGGCTAGTTTCCTGTCTGCAAGTAGTCTATTAATGGCTGTCGCCAATCTTCTATATTTTCCGTTACTGCTGTAATTGTTTCTTCTGCTTTTCTTTCTGATTTATGTATCGTATCCATGTCGAGCTGTGATAGGATCTCTCATCCTTGAATTGACACCTCAACTAACTCATCCTGCAAGCAGGCAAATTCCTTTGCAAGGCGGGCTAGCGCATCGGCGAGAGCATTTTCTTTTCTGGGAATCTTGTAGATTGTTACGTTTGGAATTTGTTCCAACAATTTCATGGCATACTGAAAGTACTGCTCGAGTCTTGGCTTTAAAATTCTGTATTGTCCGGCAACCTGTTGAATGATCAACTGAGAATCTCCGTAGATGTTGATGTCCGTTATTCCCATCTGAATGGTTAATTCAAATCTAGTTATAAGGGCTTCATATTCTGCCTCATTGTTTGTACACGGTTCTGTTAAGTGGTAGGAGTATCTTAACATTCCCCGCTCCGGTGTTATAAAGATTTGTCTGATTCCTGCCTTAACAGGCACTATCGTTTGCGATTCTTTATCTTTCTGCGTTGAGGATGCTCCATCGAAGTACAGTTCCCAACGCTGATCATCAGGGTCTTCTAGGCTCATTATCTGCTTGTCTGGCAAGTCGTCGTTGAGAGGCGATTCTGCAGGTAAAGGGTGTGCTGCAAGGAAGTCTGCTAGGACTTGCCCCTTTACGGCACGAAGAGGAATGAAAGTTAAATCGAATTGCAATAATATCATTGATCACCTGGCAAGTCTGCTGGAAAGCATCGGTCGGGTCATCAAGTATTGCAACGGATTAACTCTCGAAATAAGGTTAACCTAATGAGAAAGCATGTAATGCCTGAGTTTTTTGAGCGGCGAAGATCAGGGCCAAACAATGCTTCTCAATCGGAGGATACTTTACTTCCGTTGGGATTACACGACGGCTTAGGTAGTAGAGAGCGTTTTCTTTTCCCTCGTCATTAACCTGGGCTAGCAGGGCTCCGAGAGAGTCGTCTAAAGCTGCGGTATAAAGTATCAACTGTCTACCTGAGACTGGGGCTGCTAGACAGGAGGTGTCATTAAATATTGCTTAACGTCCTTAAAAGCCCGCTGGCATTTCTCATCCCAAACGAATTTTGCGTCCTTTTTAACCAATGCTGAGAAGGGCTGACACCTACCTGACAAGTTCGAGATAAAGCGTCGAAGATATTCCAACTTCCCTTGAAAGGATCGTAGTTGTTTCAAAGTTTCGGGAGGAGGCATTTCTAAAATAGCTTTAATCTTTTCCAGAACGATTTTAATCTCACGATGTCGGACAACAAATCCTAAGAATTTCCTGGAGGTGACACCAAGGGATTCATCTTAAGGTTGAATTGTCTTAATCGCTCGAAAATAATTCTCAAATCATACATGTGATCTTCTTTTAGTTTGTTTTTGATGACCACATCATCCACGTAGCACTTAACTTGGTTGTGAATGAGATCATCAAAAATCTTCATCATTGCTCTTTGGTATGTTGCTCCTGTGTTCTTTAGCCCGAATGGCATTACTGTGTAGCAATACACTCCGATCGGCGTTCTGAATGCCGTGAGCTTTTCGTCTTCTGGTGCCATCTTTATCTGGTTGTATCCCGACGATCCATCCATAAATGAGTAGATTTCATGCGTCAAAGCGATGTCGGTCATCAATTCTAGAATTGGTAGTGGGAATTCATCATTTGGACATGCTTTATTTAAATCTCTGAAGTCTACGCAGATTCTGATCTGACCATTCTTCTTTCTGACTGGTACCACGTTGGCTAACCAAGTTGGGTATTGTTCTTCACGGACAAATTTAGCGACTATTAGCTTCTTAACTTTGGCTGTTACTTGTTGTTCAATTTCTAGATGCATTCTTCTCGAAGCTTGTCTAACTGGAACAGCAGTGGGATCCACTCCTAACTTGTGAACTGCAACTTCTAGAGCTAATCCTAGCATTTCATCGTAACTTCAAGCAAAACAGTCCTTGAATTCCATTAATATCTCGAATATGTCTTCGGAGTCTTCTTTATTGAGTAAGGAGCTAACAAAGGTAGGCCTAGGCTCTTCGCTAGTACCTAAGTTAACTTTCATTAACTCGTCTATTGTAGATTTAATTTCTTCTTCGAATTCTGGTGGAGCATCTCCGATTTGCTGATCTTCAAAATCTTCTGAAGCTTCCAAGCAGTCTTTATTAGGTTCGCAAGTGATAACCAAGCAAAATCCTGTATCATCAACTGATTCTACTGTGCCGAATCCGAGACCATGTTTTGAATTGGGAGGCCGACCGGCATTATTCCCTAATTTTTCAAAGTGTTTTCATCGGCCTTTTGTCCATTGTCGAGGTAAGACACCACGTTGAATTAAATTTTGAACACAGGGAGAGTACCACTCAAAAGGTAATTCCATTAATTCAGATGAAGTAACATCTTCAAATTGTACATCACTTTCAGTTTTAAAAGAAGAAGCACCACAGTAAAACTTAATCGGCTTAGCACCAACATCATGCACTTCCTTGACCACCATACCCTCGATTTTATTAGAATAGATCGGGGTTAGGGTCATAGTATTTACATAATGGTTAATCTTCTCGTACATTGATTTATATTCTTCATTCTTTTCATCTTCGAGAGAAATCTTGAATTGTGGTTCCTTCTAACTTATTGTCGCTGCTTCTTTCTCAATTTCTTTTTCTTCTTCGGAATCCGTTTCTCCCAATCAACATCGATGATCGGTTTCTTCTCGTCCAATCGTTCCAACGTTTCTTCCATGTCCTCATCCCCGGCCTCGACCTCGGGTGCGAGTTCTGGAGAAATCGTCACCATCTCGCCATAAGGGAGTGGTGAGTAACTGTTGGACTAGAACTTCAGGTTCTTCATCGTTTCGAATTTCTTCGCTTCATTTGGTATAGTATTTCTGGAAAAGATTATTTTCATCGGAGGCGCATAGTAGGCTGCATCTTCATGAATTCCAATTTCGTGTACGGAGAATGGTTGCAAATCACCTTTGATGCACTGTTCCCCTTCTTCGTAATACTTTATGCACTGGTGCAGAGACGACGGTACCATTCGGTTTTCATGGATCCATGGCCGACCCAGTAGAGCGTTGAACGATTTCTTAGATTCAATTATAGGTATATGTATATATATATATATATATATATATATATATATATATATATATTTAAATAATATTATTTTTTTATTTTAAATATTTTAAGCATAATATATTATTAATAAATATAATTTAATTATAAAATTATTTAATAGTTAAAAAAATGATATATATATATATATATAATATATTTATATATAAATTTATATAATATTGTTTTTTTATTTTAAATATTTTAAGTATAGTATATTATTTTTAAATATAATTTAATTATAAAAATATTTAATAGTTAAAAAAAATTATAAATAAATAAATAAATAAACAAATATATATATATATATATATATATATATATATATATATATAACTGCATAGGTAATATATTATTTTTTTATTTTAAATGTTTTAAGTATAGTATATTATTTATAAATATAATTTAATTATAAAAATATTTTATAATTAAATAAATTATAAATAAAAACATTGGGTCAATTGTTTTGGTTAGAGATTAACTTATTGGGTCAATAATTGGTCATTAATTCAAAATTGACTATTTTGACCAAAATTAGCTTTTAGGTCAAAAGTTGACCTATTGGGTCAATGGGTTTGTCATTGGATCAAGGATTGACCATTTTGACCAAAGTTAACTTTTTTGTCAGAGATTGACTTATTGGGTCATTAATTAAAAAATTATTTATTTTGAACAAAATTGACTTTTTGGTCAAATGTTGACCTATTAGGCCAATGGGTTTGTCATTGGGTTATGGATTGACCATTTTGACCAAAGTTGACTTTTTGGTCAAAAGATGAGCTATTGGGTCAATCGGTTGGGTGTTAGGTCAAAGATTAAATATCTTGACCAAAGTTGACTTTTTGGTCAGAGATTGGTTTACTGGGTCAAAAATTGATTATTTTAATTAAATTTGACTTTTTGGTCAAAAGTTGACCTATTGGGTCGATGAGTTGGTCTTTGGGTTAAGGATTGACTATTTTGACCAAAGTTGTCTTTTGGTCAAAATTTGACCTATTTAGGTCAATGAGGTGGTTAGTAGGTCAAAAATTGTCAATTTTGAGCAAAATTGACTTTTTGGTCAAAAGTTGACCTATTGGGTCAATAGGTTGGTCATTGGGTCAAGAATTAAGCATTTTAGCCAAAGTTGACTTTTTAGTCAAAAGTTAACAAATTAGGTCAATTGGTTGGTCATTGGATGAAGGATTTAACATTTTCGCCAAAGTTGACATTTAGGTCATTGTGTCAGAAATTGATCATTTTGACCAAATTTGACTTTTGGTCAAAAGTTGACGTTTTGGGTCAATGAGGTGGTCATTAGGTCAAAAATTGATAATTTTGACCAAAATTGACTTTTTTGTTCAAAAGTTGACCTAATGGGTTAATAATTGGTAATTATGTCAAAAATTTACTATTTTGACCAAAATTGACTTTTTGGTCAAACGTCGATCTATTGGGTCAGTGGGTTGGTTATTGGGTCAAGGATTGACAATTATGACCAAAGTTGACTTTTTGGTCAAAGATTTACTTATTGGGTTTATAATTGGTCATTAGGTAAAAAATTATCTATTTTGACCAAAAAGTTGACTTTTTGGTCAAAATTTGACCAATTTGGTCAGCGGGTTGGTCATTGGGTCAAAAATTGACCATTTTGACCAAAGTTAACTTTTTGGTCAAAAGTTGACATATTTGGTTAATGGGGGGTCATTAGGTCAAAATTTGACTATTTTGACCAAAATTGACTTTTTGGTAAAAAGTTAACATATTGGGTCAATGAGTTGGTTATTGGGTCAAGGTTTGACCATTTTGACCAAAGTTGACTTTTTGGTCAAAAGTTAACCTATTGGGTCATCGGTTGGTCATTGGGTCGGAAATTGACCATTTTAACTAAAGTTGACTTTTTGGTCAGAAGTTCACCTATTGGGTCAATGGGTTTGTCATTGGGTCAAAGATTGACCATTTTGACTAAGGTTGACTTTTTGGTCAGAGATTGGTTTACTGGGTCAATTATTGGTCATTTGGTCAAAAATTGACTATTTTGACCAAAATTAAATTTTTTGTCAAAAGTTAACCCATTGGGTCAATGGGGTGGTCATTGGATCAGGAATTAACCATTTTGACCAAAGATGACTTTTTGTCAAAAGTTGACCTTCTGGGTCAATGGGTTGGTCATTAGGTCATGGATAGACCATTTTAACCAAAGTTAACTTTTTAGTCAGAGATTGGCTTACTGGGTTAATAATTGGTCATTAGGTCAAAAATTGATTATTTTTACCAAAACTTATTTTTTGGTCAAACATTGACCTACTGGGTCAATGTGTTGTTCGTTGGGTAAAAAAATTGATCATTTTGACCAAAGTTGACTTTTTGGTCAAAAGTTGACCTATTGGGTCAATGGGTTGGTCATTGGGTCAAGGATTGATCATTTTGACCATAGTTGACTTTTTGTTCAGATATTGACTTATTGGGTCTAAAATTGGTTATTAGGTCAAAAATTGTTTATTTTGACCAAAATTATAATTTTTGCCAAAAGTTTACCCGTTTGGTCAACGGGGTGGTTATTAGGTCAGAAATTGACCATTTTGACCAAAGTTGACTTCTTGGTCAATAGTTGACCTATTTTTTCAATGAATTGGTAATTGGGTCAAGATTTGACCTTTTTGATCGAAGAAAACTTTTTAGTCAAAACTTGGTATATTGAGTCAACGGGTAAGTCTTAGGGTCAAAAATTGACCATTTTGACCAAAGTTGACTTTTTGGTCAAAAGTTGACTTATTGGGTTAATGGGTGGTCATTAGGTCAAAAATTGACTATTTTTACCAAAATTGACTTTTGGTCAAAAGTTGTCCTGTTGGGTCAATTTGTTTGTGATTTCTTTGACAAAAATTAACTTTTTGGTTAGAGATTGATTTATTTGGTCATTAATTGGTCATTAGGTCAAAAATTGACTATTTTGACCAAGATTGAATTTTTGGTCAAAAGTTAACCCATTGGGTCAAGGGGGAGGTCATTGGGTTAGAAATTAACCATTTTGACCAAAGTTGACTTTTTGGTCAAAAGTTGACATATTTGGCCTACGTGTTGGTAATTGGATCAAGAAGTTAACCATTTTTACCAAAGATGACTTTTTTGGTCAAAAGATGACCTATTGGGTCAATGGGTTGGTCATTGGGTCAAAAATTGTCCATTTTGATCAAAGTTAACTTTTTGGTCAAAAGTTGACATATTGGGTCAATTGGTGGTCATTTGGTCAAAAATTGATTATTTTGACCAAAAATGGCTTTTTGGTCAAAAGTTGACCTATTGGTTCTATGGGTTTGTCATTGGATCAAGGATTGACCATGTTGACTAAAGTTGACTATTTGGTCAAAGATTGACTTATTGGGTCAATAATTGGTCATTAATTCAAAATTTTTTTATTTTGACCAAAATTGACTTTTTGGTCAAATGTTGACCTATTAGGCCAATGAGTTGGTCATTAGGTCAAGGATTGATCATTTTGACCAAAGTTGACTTTTTGGTCAAAAGATGTCCTATTGGGTCAATGGGTTGGGCATTAAGTCAAAGATTAACCATCTTGACCAAAGTTGACTTTTTGGATAGAGATTGGTTTACTGGGTCAAAAATTGGTCATTAGGTCAAAAATTGACTATTTTAATAAAAATTGACTTTTTGGTCAAAATTGACATATTGGGTCAATGGGTTGGTCATTGGGTTAAGGACTGATAATTTTGACCAAAGTTGTCTTTTGTTCAAAATTTGACCTATTTAGGTCAATGAAGTGATCAAGAGATCAAAAATTGAAAATTTTGAGCAAAATTAACTTTTTGGTCAAAGGTTGACCTATTGGGTCAATAGGTTGGTCATTGGGTCAAGCATTAACTATTTTGGCCAAAGTTAACTTTTTAGTCAAAAGTTAACAAATTGGGTCAATGGGTTGGTCATTGGATGAAAGATTGACCATTTTCACCAAAGTTGACATTTTGGTCATTGTGTCAGAAATTGACTATTTTGACCCAATTTAACTTTTTAGTCAAAAGTTGACCTTTTTTTGTCAATGAGGTGGTCATTAAGTCAAAAATTGCCAATTTTGACCAAAATTGACTTTTTTATTCAATAGTTGACCAATTGGGTCAATAATTGGCAATTATGTAAAACATTTACTACTTTGACCAAAATTGACTTTTTAGACAAAAGTCGATCTATTGCGTCAGTGGGTTGGTTATTGGGTCAAGGATTTACCATTTAGACGAAAGTTATCTTTTTTTCAAAGGGTGACATGTTGGGTCAATGGGTTTGTCATTAGGTCAAGGATTGATAATTATGACCAAAGTTGACATTTTGGTCAGAGGTTTACTTATTGCGTTAATAATTGGTCATTAGGTCAAAAATTGTCTATTTTGACCTAAAAAGTTGACTTTTTGGTCAAAATTTGACCAATTTAGTCAATGGGTTGATCATTGCGTAAAAAATTGACCATTTTGACCAAAGTTCACTTTTTGGTCAGATATTAACTTATTGGGTCAATAATTGGTCATTAATTCAAAAATTGACTATTTTGACCAAAATTAGCTTTTTGGTCAAAAGTTGACCTATTGGGTCAATGGGTTTGTCATTGGATCAAGGATTGACCATTTTGACAAAAGTTAACTTTTTGGTCAGAGATTGACTTATTGGGTCATTAATTCAAAAGTTGTTTATTGTGAACAAAATTGACTTTTTGGTCAAATGTTGACCTATTTGGCCAATGGGTTAGTCATTGGGTCAAGGATTGACCATTTTGACCAAAGTTGACTTTTTGGTCAAATGATGTCCTATTGGGTCAATGGGTTGGGCATTAGGTCAAAGATTAACTATCTTGACCAAAGTTGACTTTTTGGTCAGAGATTGGTTTAGTGGGTCAAAAATTGGTCATTAAGTCAAAAATTGATTATTTTAATCAAAATTGACATTTTGGTCAAAAGTTGACCTATTGGGTCAATGAGTTGGTCATTGGGTTAAGGATTGACTATTTTGACCAAAGTTGTCTTTGGGTCAAAATTTGACCTATTTAGGTCAACGAGGCGGTTAGGAGGTCAAAAATTGAAAATTTTGAGCAAAATTAATTTTTTTGTCAAAAGTTGATCTATTGGGTTAATTGGTTGGTCATTGGGTCAAGGATTAAGCATTTTGGCCAAAGTTGACTTTTTAGTCAAAATTTAACAAATTGGGTCAATTGGTTGGTCATTGGATGAAGGATTGAACATTTTCACCAAAGTTGACATTTAGGTCATTGTGTCAGAAATTGACCGTTTTGACCAAATTTGACTTTTGGTCAAAAGTTGACCTTTTGGGTCAATGAGGTGATCATTAGGTCAAAAATTGACAATTTTGACCAAAATTGACTTTTTTGTTCAAAAGTTGACCTAATGGGTCAATATTGGTAATTATTTTAAAAATTTACTATTTTGACAAAAATTGACTTTTTGGTCAAAAGTCGATCTATTGGGTCAGTGGGTTGGTTATTGGCTTAAGGATTGACAATTATGACCAAAGTTGACTTTTTGGTCAAAGGTTTAATTATTGGGTTTATAATTGGTCATTAGGTAAAAAATTATCTATTTTGACCAAAAAGTTGACTTCCTGGTCAAAATTTGACCAATTTGGCCAGCAGATTGGTCATTGGGTCAGAAATTGACCATTTTGACCGAAGTTAACTTTTTGGTCAAAAGTTGAGCTATTTGGTTAATGGGGGGTCATTAGGTCCAAATTTGACTATTTTGACCGAAATTAACTTTTTGGTCAAAAGTTAAAATATTGGGTCAATGGGTTGGTTATTGGGTCAAGGTTTGACCATTTTGACCAAAGTTGACTTTTTGGTCAAAAGTTAACCTGTTGGGTCATGGGTTGGTCATTGGGTCGGAAGTTGACCATTTTAACTAAAGTTGACTTTTTGGTCAAAATTCACCTATTGGGTCAATAGGTTTGTCATTGGGTTAAAGATTGAGCATTTTGACTAAGGTTGACTTTCTGGTCAGAGATTGGTTTACTGGGTCAATTATTGGTCATTTGGTCAAAAATTGACTATTTTGCCAAAATTGAATTTCTTGTCAAAAGTTAACCCATTGGGTCAATGAGGTGGTCATTGGATCAGGAATTGACTATTTTTATCAAAGATGACTTTTTATCAAAAGTTGACCTACTGGGCCAATGCGTTGGTCATTGGGTCAAGGATAGATCATTTTAACCAAAGTTGACTTTTTGGTCAGAGATTGGCTTATTGGGTTAATAATTGGTCATTAGGTCAAAAATTAACTATTTTGACCAAAATTAATTTTTGGTCAAACGTTGACCTACTGGGTCAATGTGTTGGTCGTTGGGTCAAAATTGATCATTTTGACCAAAGTTGACTTTTTGGTCAAAAGTTGACCTATTGGGTCAATGGGTTGGTCATTGGGTCAAGGATTGATCATTTTGACCATAGTTGATTTTTTGTTCATATATTGACTTATTGGGTCTAAAATTGGTTATTATGTCAAAAATTGATTATTTTGACCAAAATTAAATTTTTTGTCAAAAGTTTACCCATTGGGTCATCGGGTGGTCATTGGGTCAAAAATTGACCATTTTGACCAAAGTTGACTTTTTGGTCAATAGTTGACCTATTTGGTCAATGTGTAGGTAATTGGGTCAAGATTTGACCATTTTGACCAAAGAAACTTTTTGGTCAAAATTTGATATATTGGGTCAACGGGTAGGTCTTTGGGTCAAAAATTGACCATTTTGACCAAAGTTGACTTTTTGGCCAAAAGTTGACTTTTTGGCCAAAAGTTGACTTATCGGGTTAATGGGTGGTCATTAGGTCAATAATTGACTATTTTGATCAAAATTGACTTTTTGGTCAAAAGTTGTCCTATTAGGTCAATGTGCTTGTCATTGGGTGAAGGATTAATTTCTTTGACAAAAAATTAACTTTTTGGTTACAGATTGACTTATTGGTCATTAATTGGTCATTAGGTCAAAAATTGACTATTTTGACCAAGATTGAATTTTTGTTCAAAAGTTAACCCATTGGGTCAACGAGGAGGTCATTGGGTCAGAAATTGACCATTTTGACCAAAGTTGAATTTTTGGTCAAAAGTTGACATATTTGGCCTATGTGTTGCTAATTGGATCAAGAAGTTGACCATTTTTACCAAAGATGAGTTTTCTGGTCAAAAGATGACCTATTGTGTGGGTCAAAAATTGTCCATTTTGACCAAAGTTGACTTTTTGGTCAAAAGTTGACCTATTGGGTCAATGGGTGGTCATTTGGTCAAAAATTGACTATTTTGATCAAAATTGGCTTTTTGGTCAAAAGTTGACCTATTGGGTCTATGAGTTTGTCATTAGATCAAGGATTAACCATTTTGACTAAAGTTGACTATTTGGTCAGAAATTGACTTATTGGGTCAATAATTGGTCATTAATCCAAAAATTTTTTATTTTAACTGAAATTGACTTTTTGGTCAAATGTTGACCTATTAGACCAATTTGTTGGTCATTAGGTCAAGGATTGATCATTTTGACCAAAGTTGACATTTTAGTCAAAAGATGTCCTATTGAGTCAATGGGTTGGGCATGAGGTCAAAGATTAACCATCTTGACCAAAGTTGACTTTTCGGATAGAGATTGGTTTACTGGGTCAAAAATTGGTCATTAGGTCAAAAATTGACTATTTTAATCAAAATTGACTTTTTTGTCAAAGTTGACATATTGGGTCAATGGGTTGGTCATTGGGTTAAGGATTGACAATTTTGACCAAAGTTGTCTTTTGTTCAAAATTTAACCTATTTAGGTCAATGAGGCGGTTAGTAGATCAAAATTGACAATTTTGAGCAAAACTAACTTTTTGGTCAAAAGTTGACCTATTGGGTCAATAGGTTGGTCATTGGGTCAAGGATTAACTATTTTGGCCAAAGTTGACTTTTTAGTCAAAAGTTAACAAATAGGGTCAATGGGTTGGCCATTGGATGAAAGATTGACCATTTTCACCAAAGTCGACATTTAGGTCATTGTGTCGAAATTGACCATTTTGACTCAATTTGACTTTTTGGTCAAAAGTTGACATCTTTTGTCAGTGAGGTGGTCATTAAGTCAAAAATTGCCAATTTTGACCAAAATTGACTTTTTAATCAAAAGTTGCCCTATTGGGTCAATAATTGGCAATTATGTAAAAAATTTACTATTTTGGCCAAAATTAACTTTTTAGACAAAAGTCGATCTATTGGGTCAGTAGGTTGGTATTGGGTCAAGGATTTACCATTTTGACCAAAGTTATCTTTTTGTTCAAAGGTTGACATGTTGGGTCAATGGGTTTGTCATTGGGTCAAGGATTGATAATTATGACCAAAGTTGACTTTTTGGTCAGAGATTTACTTATTGGGTCAATAATTGGTCATTAGGTCAAAAATTGTCTATTTTGACCTAATTTTAACCTAAAAAGTTGACTTTTTGGTCAAAATTTGACCAATTTAGTCAATGGGTTGATCATTGGGTCAAAAATTGACCATTTTGACTAAAGTTCACTTTTTGGTCAAAACTTGACCTATTTGGTCAATGAGTGGTCATTAGGTAAAAAATTAACTATTTTGACCAAAATTGACTTTTTGGTATAAATTTAACTTATTGGGCAAAGGGTTTGTCATTGGGTCAATAATTGGTCATTAATTCAAAAAATTGACTATCTTGGTCATTAGGTCAAAAATTAATTATTTTGACCAAAATTAAGTTTTTGGTCAAAAGTTGAGTCATTGGGTCAACGGTGAGGTCATTATGTCAGAAGTTGGCCATTTTAAAATTAACTTTTTTGGTTAAAAGTTGACATATTTTGGTCAAAAGTTGACTTATTGGTCAAAAGTTGACTTGTCATTTGACCAAAGTTGACTTTTTGGTCAAAAGTTGACTTCTTGGGTCAATTGGTGGTCATTCGATCAAAATCGACTATTTGGTCAAAAGTCGACCTATCGGGTCAATGGGTTTGTCATTGGGTTAAGGATTGAATATTTTGACCAAAGTCGACTTTTCGGTCGAGATTAACTTATTGAGTGAATAATTGGTCATTAGATATAAAATTAACTATTTTGACCAAAATTTACTTTTTGGTCAAAAACCGACCTATTGGGTCAATGGGTTGGTCTTGGGGTCAATGGGGTGGTCATTGGGTCAGAAATTGACCATTTTGACCAAAGATTGGTTTTTGGTCAAAAGTTGACCTATTTTGACCAAAATTGAATTTTTGGTTAAAAGTTAACCAATTGGGTCAACGGGGTGGTCAATGGGTTAGATATAGACTATTTTGACCAAAGTTGACTTTTGGTCGAAAGTTGACCTATTTGGTAAATGAGTTGGTAATTAGGTCAAGAATTGAACATTTTGATCAAAGATGACTTTTTGGTCAAAAGTAGACCTATTGGGTCATTGGGTTAAAAATTGACCATTTTAACCAAAGTTAACTTTTTGGTCAAAAGTTGACCTATTTCGCTAATGAATTGGTATATTTATGTATACATACATAAATATATATCCGTAAATTTATGTATATATATTATATAAACATATATATATATATATATATATACATAAATTTACATATATATATAATATTATTTTTTAATTTAAATAGTTTTAGTAAATTATATTATTTATAAATAAAATTTAATTATAAAAAGATTTAATAATTAAATAAATTATAAATAAATATATATATATATATATATATATAAATTTATTTACTATTTTTTTTGTGTTTTAACTATTTTAAGTATAATAAATTATTTATAAATATAATTTAATTATAAAAATTATTAATAGTTAAATAAATTATAAATAAAAAAATATATATGCGTGTGTATGTGTGTGTATGTGTGTGTGTGTGTGTGTATAATTATTTTTTTATTTTAAGTATTTTAAGTATAAGTATATTATTAATAAATAAAATTTAATTATAAAAATATTTAATAGTTAAAAAAATTATAAATAAATAAATAATATAATATTATTTTTTATTTTAAAAATTTTATGTGTAGTATATTATTTGTAAATATTATTTAATCATAAAAATATTTTAAAAATAAATTAATTATAAATAAATAAATAACTAAATAAATAAATATATATATAGGTATATAAAATATTATTTTTTTTATTTTAAATGTTTTAACTACAATATATTATTTATAAATATAATTTAATTTAAAAAGTAATTAATAATTAAATAAAATATAAAAAATATATATATTTATATATATATATATATATATATAATATTTTTTTTATTTTAAATGTTTATGGTATAGTATATTAATTACAAATATAATTTAATTATAAAAATATCTAATAGTTAAATAAATTATAAATAAATAAATATATATGTGTATATATAAATATATATATTTATAAACATATATATTTATATTTATGTAAAATTATTTTTTTATTTTAAATGTTTTAAGTATAGTATATTATTTATAAAAATAATTTAACTATAAAAATATTTAATAATTAAATAAATTATAAATAAATATATATGTATATATATATATATATATATATATATATATATATATGTAGGTATATATATATATATATGTAGGTATATATATATATATATGTAGGTATATATATATATATATGTAGGTGTATATATATATATATATATATATATATATATATATATATATATATATATATATATATATATATATATATACATACATATATATAAATTTATTTAATATTCTTTTTTATTTTAATTATTTAAGTACTATATTATTTATAAATATAATTTAATTATAAAAATATTTAATAGTTAAAAAAATTATAAATAACTAAATAAATAAATATATATATATATATATTATGTTTTAATTTTAAATATTTTAAGTATAGTATATTATTTATAAAAATAATTTAATTATAAAAATATTTAATTGTTAAATAAATTATAAATAAATAAATAAATATATATAATAATTTTTTTATTTTAAATGTTTGAAGTATAGTTTATTATTTATAAATATAATTTAATTATAAAAATATTTAATAGTTAAGTAAATTATAAATAAAAATATATATAGGTATATATAAATATATAAATTTATATATATATATATATATAATTTTATTCATTTATTTAAAATATTTTAAGTATAGGATCTTATTTATAAATATAATTTAATTATAAAGTTTTTTTATATATAAATATATACATATATGTATATATAATTTTAATAATATTATTTTTTTAATTTAAATATTTTAAGTATGGTATTTTATTTTTAAATATAATTTAATTATAAAATCATTTAATAGTTAACAAAATTATAAATAACTATATATATATATATATATGTATATATATATATATATATTTGTTTAATATTATTTTTTAATTCTAAATATTTTAAGTAAAGTATATTAATTATAAATATAATTTAATTATAAAAATTTTAAATAACCTATATATATATATATTTAATTATTATTTATTTAATTATTAAATCTTTTATAATTAAATTTTATTTATAAATAATATACTTTACTAAAAAAATTTAAATTAAAAAAATAATATTATATATATATATAAATAATATATATATATATACATATATATAAATATATACATAAATTTTCATATATATGTATATTTATGTATTTATACATAAATATACCAATTCATTAACCAAATAGGTCAACTTTTGACCAAAAAATCAACTTTAGTTGAAATGGTTAATTTTTAGCCCATTGACCCAATAGGTCTACTTTTGACCAAAAAGTCATCTTTAATCAAAATGATCAATTTTTGAACCAATTACCAACTCATTGACCAAAAAGGTCAACTTTTGACCAAAAGTCAACTTTGATCAAAATAGTCAATATCTAACCCAATGACCACCCCGTTGACCCAGTAGGTTAACTTTTGACCAAAAATTCAATTTTGGTCAAAATAGGTCAACTTTTGACCAAAAGGTAATCTTTGGTTAAAATGGCCAATTTCTGACCCAATGACCACCCTATTGACCCAAAGACTAATCCATTGACCCAATAGGTCGGTTTTTGACCAAAAAGTAAATTTTGGTCAAAAGAGTTAATTGTAGATCTAATGACCAATTATTCACTCAATAAGTGAATCTCTGACCAAAAAGTCAACTTTGGTCAAAATATTCAATCCTTAACCCAATGACAAACCCTTTGACCCAATAAGTCAACTTTTGACCAAATAGTCAATTTTGGTCAAAATAGTCAATTTTTTACTGAATGACCACCAATTGACCCAATAAGTCAACTTTTGACCAAAAAGTCAACTTTGGTCAAATGATAAGTTAACTTTTGACCAATAAGTCAACTTTTGACCAAAATATGTCAACTTTTGACCAAATAGTTAATTTTAGTCAAAATGGTCAACTTCTGACATAATGAACTCCCCGTTGACCCAATGACTAAACTTTTGACCAAAAATTTAATTTTGGTCAAAATAATTAATTTTTGACCTAATGACCAATATAGTCAATTTTTTGAATTAATGACCAATTATTGACCCAATAAGTCAATCTCTAACCAAAAAGTCAACTTTGGACAAAATGGTCAATGATTGACCCAATGACCAACCCATTGCCCAATAAGTCAAATTTATACAAAAAGTCAATTTTGATCAAAATAGTCAATTTTTGACTTAATGACCACCCATTGACCAAATAGGTCAAATTTTGATCGAAAAGTCAACTTTGGTCAAAATGATCAATTTTTGACCCAATGACCAACCCATTGACTAAAGTGGTCAAATTTTGACCAAAAAGTCAAATTTTTAGGTCAAAATAGACAATTCTTGACCTAATGACCAATTATTGACCCAATAAGTAAATCTCTGACCAAAAAGTCAACTTTGGTCATAATTATCAATCCTTGACCGAATGACAAAGCCATTGACCCAACATGTCAACCTTTGAACAAAAAGATAACTTTGGTCAAAATGGTAAATCCTTGACCCAATAACCAACCCACTGACCCAATATGTCGGCTTTTGTCCAAAATGTCAATTTTGGTCAAAATAGTAAATTTTTTACATAATTGCCAATTATTGACCCAATAGGGCAACTTTTGAATAAAAAGTCAATTTTTGTCAAAATTGGCAATTTTTGACTTAATAACCACCTCATTGTCACAAAAGGTCAACTTTTGACCAAAAAGTCAAATTGGGTCAAAATGGTCAATTTCTGACACAATGACCTAAATGTCAACTTTGGTGAAAATGGTCAATCTTTCATCCAATGACCAACCAATTGACCCAGTTTGTTAACTTTTGACTAAAAAGTCAACTTTGGCCAAAATAGTTAATCCTCGACCTAATGACCAAGCTATTGACCCAATAGGTCAACTTTTGACCAAGAAGTCAATTTTGCTAAAAATTGTCAATTTTTAATCTACTGACCGCCTCATTGACCTAAATAGGTCAAATTTTGACCAAAAGACAACTTTGGTCAAAATTGTCAATCCTTAACCCAATGACCAACCCATTAACTCAATATGTCAACTTTGACCAAAAAGTCAATTTTGATTAAAATAGTAATTTTTGACCTAATGACCAATTTTTGACCCAGTAAACCAATCTCGATCCAAAAAGTCAACTTTGGTCAGGATGGTTAATCTTTGACCTAATGCCCAACCCATTGACTCAATAGGACATTTTTTGACCAAAAAGTTAACTTTGGTCAAAATGATCAATCCTTGACCCAATGACCAACCCATTGGCCTAATAGGTCAACATTTGACCAAAAAGTCAATTTCAGTCAAAACAAAAAAATTTTGAATTAATGACCAATTATTGACCTAATAAGTCAATCTCTGACCAAATAGTCAACTTTAGTCAAAATGGTCAATCCTTGATCCAATGACAAACCCATAGACCCAATAGGTCAACTTTTGACAAGAATGTTAATTTTGGTCAAAATAGTCAATTTTTGACCAAATGACCACTCATTGACCCATAGGTCAACTTTTGACCAAAAAGTCAACTTTGGTCAAAATGGACAATTTTTGACCCAATGACCAACCCATTAACCCAATAGGTCATCTTTTGACCAAAAAAGTCATCTTTGATAAAAACGGTCAGCGTCTTAGTCCAATTACCAACACATTGGCCAAATATGTTAACTTTTGACCAAAAAGTCAACTTTGGTCAAAATGGTTAATTTCTGACCCATTGATCTCCCCGTTGACCAAATGGGTTAACTTTTGACCAAAAATTCAATCTTGATCAAAATAGTCAATTTTTGACCTAATGACCAAATAAGTCAATCTTTGACCAAAAAGTTAATGTTTGTCAAAATAATCAATCCTTCACCTAATGACAAACATATTGACCCGACAGGGCAACCTTTGACCAAAAGGTCAATTTTGACCATTTTGACCAAAGTTGACTTTTTTGTCAAAAGTTGACCTATTTGGTCAATGAGTTCGTAATTGGGTCAAAATTTGACTATGTTGACTGAAGAAAAGTTTTTGGTCAAAATTTGATATATTGGGTCAACGGGTAGGTCATTAGGTCAAAAATTCACCATTTTGTCCAAAGCTGACATTTTGGTCAAAAGTTGACCTATAGGGTTAATGGGTGGTCATTAGGTCAAAAATTGACTATTTTGACAAAAATTAACTTTTTGGTCAAAAGTTGTCCTGTTGGGTCAATGTGTTTGTCATTGGGTGAAGGATTAATTATTCTGACAAAAATTAACTTTTTGGTCAGAGATTGACTTATTTGATCATTAATTGGTCATTAGGTCAAAATTGACTATTAAACATTTTTATAAATAAATTATATTTATAAATAATATACTATACTTAAAATTTTAAAATAAAAAATAATATTATATAAAATTATATATATATATATATATATATATATATTTATATATACCTAAATATATTTTTATATATAATTTACTAACCTAATAAATATTTTTATAATTAAATTATATTTATAAATAATAAACTATACTTAAAACATTTAAAATAAAAAATTAATTATATATATATATATATATATATACATATATATAAATATATATAGATAATTTATTTAACAATTAAATATTTTTATAATTAAATTATATTTATAAATAATATACTATACTTAAAATATTTAATATTAAAAAATAATATTAAATATATATATATATATATATATATATATATATATATATATATAGTTATTTATAATTTTGTTAACTATTAAATTTTTTTATCATTAAATTATATTTAAAAATAATATACTAAACGTAAAATATTTAAAATAAAAAATAATATAAAATAAATTGATATAAATATTTATTTAATTATTAATATAGTATATTTATTTAAATAAAAAATAATATTTAATATTAATATATATATAGATATATATATATATATATAATTTATTTTACAATTAAATATTTTTATAGTTAAATTATATTTATAAATAATATGCTATACTTAAAATATTTTAAATTAAAAAATAATATTAAATAAATTTATTTTTTATAATTTATTTAACTACTAAATATTTATATATCCCTATATATATTTTTATAATTAAATTATATTTATAAATAATAAACTACACCGAAAACATTTAAAATAAAAAAACAATTATATATATATATATATATATATATATATATATAATTTAAAAATTAAATATTTTTATAATTAAATTATATTTATAAGTAATATACTACACTTAAAATATTTAATTTAAAAAATAATATTAAATATATATATATATATATATATATATATATATATATATATATATATATATGCATTTATATATACCTATATATATTTTTATTTATAGTTAATTTAAATATTAAATATTTTAATAATTTAATTATATTTATAAATAACATACTATACTTTAAACATTTAAAATAAAAAAATAATTATATATATATATATATATAGATATATATATACACACACAAATATATATATAATTATATATATATATACATATATATACATATTTATTTATTTATAATTTATTTAACTATTAAATAATATTATAATTAAATTATATTTTCAAATAATATACTGTACTTAAAATATTTTAAATTAAAAAATAATATTAAATAAATTTATATATATATATAAAAAAAATATATATATATATATATATATATATATATATATAGTTATTTATAATTTTTTTAACTATTAAATTTTTTTATAATTATATTATATTTAAAAATAATATACTATACTTAAAAAATTTAAAATAAAAAAATAATATTAAATATATATATATATATATATATATATATATATATATATATATATATGTATAAATGTATATATATATGTATAAATGTATATATATATATGTATAAATGTATATATATATGTATATATGTATATATATATGTATATATAGATATATATATGTATATATATTGATACATATATATATATATATATATATATATGTATGTATATATACATATAGATATATACATATATATACATATATATACATATATATACATATAGATATATACATATACATACATATAGATATATACATATATATACATATACATATATATATATACATACATATATATATATATATATATATATATATATATATATATATATATATATATATATATATATATATATATATATATTTATATTTATAATTTTTTTAACTATTAAATATTTTAGTAATTAAATTATATTTAAAATAATATACTATACATATAATATTTAAAATAAAAAAATACCGTTATATAAATTTATATATATATATATATATATATATATATATAATTTTTTTAATTATTAAATATTTTTATAATTAAATTACATTAACAAATAATATACTATACTTAAAATATTTAAAATAAAAAATAATATTAAATAAATTTTTTGTATATATAAATATGTATTTATGTACCTCTATATATATATATATATATATATATATATATATATATATATATATATATATATATATATATATATATATATATATATTTATTAATTTTTATTTTTCTTATTTATTAAATAGTTTTTTAGTTAAATTATATTTATAAATAATATACTATACTTAAAATATTTAAATTAAAAAAATAATTTTAAATAAATTTATATATATATATATATTATTTATAATTTATATAATTATTAAATATTTCTGTGATTAAATTATATTTATTAATAATATACTATTTTTAAAATATTTAAAATAAAAAAGTAATATTAAATAAATTTATTTACATATATACCTATATATATATATACCTATATATATATATACCTATATATATATATATGTACCTATATATATATATATATATATATATATATATATATATATATATATACCTAAAATATATTGTTATTTATAATTTTGTTATAAATATTTATAATATACCTAAATTTATTTACCTAAATTTATTTACTTAAATATATATATACCTAAATTTAATTACATTTTTATATATATGTAGTTATTTATAATTTTGTTAACTATTAAATATTTGTATAATTAAATTATATTTATGAATAATATACTATACTTAAAATAGTTAAAATAAAAAATAATATTAAATAAATTTATATATATACATTTATATATACCTTTATATATGTTTAATTATAATTTATTGAATTATTAAATATTTTTATAATTAAATTTTATTTATAAATAATATACTATACTTTAAACATTTAAAAAAAAGTATTATATATAGTTATATATATAAATAAATAAATATATATATATATATATTTATATAACTATATATATATATATTTTTTATTTATAATTTATTTAATTACTAAATATTTTTATAATTAAATTATATTTATAAATAATATATTATACTTAAAACATTTAAAATAAAAAAATAATATAATATATATATATATATATATATATTTATATTTATATATAGCGATATATATTTTTTATTTATAATCTATTTAATTATTACTATACCTATATATATATTTTTATTTATAATTTACTTAACTGTTGAATATAAATGATCAATCCATGACCTAATGCCCAAACCATTAGCACAATAGGTTAACTTTTGACCAAAAAGCCAATTTTGTTCAAAATAGTCTATTTTTGAATTAATGACCAATTAATGATCCAATAGTCAATCTCTGACAAAAAAGTCAACATTGGTTAAAATGGTCAATCCTTGACCTAATGACAAACTCATTAACCAAATAGGTCAACTTTTAACCAAAAAGTCAATTTTGGTCAAAATAGTCATTTGTTGACCTAATGACCACCCTTTAAACCAATAGGTCAACATTTGAACAAAATGTAAACTTTGGTCAAAATGGTCAATTTTTGACACAATGACCAACCCATTGACCCAATAGATCAACTTTTTGACTAAATAGTCATCTTCGGTCAAAATGGTCAAATCTTGACCCAATTACAAACTCGTTGACCAAATAGGTCAACTTTTGACCAAAAAGTCAACTTTGGTCAAAATGGTCAATTTTTAACCCATTGACCCAATAGGTCTACTTTTGACCAAAAAGTCATCTTTGGTCAAAATGGTCAATTCTTGACCCAATTACCAACTCATTGACCAAATAGGTCAACTTTTGACCAAAAGTCAACTTTGGTTAAAATAGTCAATATCTGACCCAATGACCACCTCGTTGACCCAATAGGTTAACTTTGTACCAAAAATTCAATTTTGGTCAAAATAGGTCAACTTTTGACCAAAAAGTAATCTTTGGTCAAAATGACCAATTTCTGACCCAATGACCACCCCATTGTCCTAAAGACCAACCCATTGACCAAATAGGTCGGTTTTTGACCGAAAGTAAATTTTGGTCAAAATAGTTAATTTTTGATCTAATGACCAATTATTCACTCAATAAGTTAATCTCAGACCAAAAAGTCAACTTTGGTCAAAATATTCAATCCTTAACCCAATGATAAACCCATTGACCCAATAAGTCAACTTTTGACCAAATAGTCAATTTTGGTCAAATAGTCAATTTTTGACTGAATGACCACCAATTGACCCAATAAGTCAACTTTTGACCAAAAAGTCAACTTTGGTCAAATTATAACTCAACTTTTAATCAATAAGTTAACTTTTGACCAAAATAGATCAACTTTTGACCAAAAAAGTTAATTTTAGTCAAAATGGTCAACTTCTGACATAATGACCTCCCCATTGTCCCAATGGCTCAACTTTTGACCAAAAATTTTATTTTGATCAAAATAATTAATTTTTGACCTAATGACCAAAATAGTCAATTTTTTGAATTAATGACCAATTATTGACCCAATAAGTCAATCTCTGACCAACAAATCAACTTTGGACAAAATGGTCAATGATTGACCCAATGACAAACCCATTGCCCAATAAGTCAAATTTTGATCAAAAAGTCAAATTTGGTCAAAATAGTCAATTTTTACCTAATGATCACCCATTAACCAAAAAGGTCAACTTTTGACCAAAAAGTCAACTTTGGTCAAAATGGTCAATTTTTGACCCAATGATCAATCCATTGACTAAATTGGTCAAATTTTGACCTAAAAGTCAACTTTTTAGGTCAAAATAGACAATTATTGACCTAATGACCAATTATTGACCCAATAAGTAAATCTCTGACCAAAAAGTCAACTTTGGTCATAATTATCAATCCATGACCCAATGACAATCCCATTAACCCAACATGTCAACCTTTGAACAAAAAGATAAATTTGGTCAAAATGGTAAATCCTTGACCTAATAACCAACCCACCGACCCAATAGATTGACTTTTGTCTAAAAAGTCAATTTTGGTCAAAATAGTAAATTTTTTACATAATTGCCAATTATTGACCCAATAGCTCAACTTTTGAACAAAAAACCCAATTTTGGTCAAAATTAGCAATTTTTGATCTAATGACCACCTCATTAACCCAAAAGGTCAACTTTTGACCAAAAAGTTAAATTGGTCAAAATGGTCAATTTCGACAGAATGACCTAAATGTCAACTTTGGTGAAAATGGTCAATCCTTCATCCAATGACCAACCAATTGACCCAATTTGTTAACTTTTGACTAAAAAGTCAACTTTGGCCAAAATAGTTAATCCTCGACCCAATGACTAACCTATTGACCCAATAGGTCAACTTTTGACCAAAAAGTCAATTTTGCTCAAAATTGTCAATTTTTGATCTACTGACCGCCTCATTGACCTAAATAGGTCAAATTTTGACCAAAAGACAACTTTGGTCAAAATTGTCAATCCTTAACCCAATGAGCAACCCATTGACCCAGTATGTCAACTTTGACCAAAAAGTCAATTTTAATTAAAATAATCAATTTTTGACCTAATGACCAATTTTATACCTAGTAAACCAATCTCGATCCAAAAAGTGAACTTTGGTCAGGATGGTTAATCTTTGACCTAATGCCCAACCCATTGACCCAATAGGACATCTTTTGACCAAAAAGTCAACTTTAGTCAAAATGATCAATCCTTGACCCAATGACCAACCCATTCGCCTAATAGGTCAACATTTAACCAAAAAGTCAATTTCGGTCAAAATAAAAAAATTTGAATTAATGACCAATTATCGACCTAATAAGTCAATCTCTGACCAAATAGTCAACTTTAGTCAAAATGGGCAATCTTTGATCCAATGACAAACTCATAGACCCAATAGGTCAACTTTTGACCAAAAAGCCAATTTTGGTCAAAATAGTCAATTTTTGACCAAATGACCACCCATTGACCCAATAGGTCAACTTTTGACCAAAAAGTCAACTTTGGTCAAAATGGACAATTTTTGACCCAATGACCAACCCATTGACCCAATATGTCATCTTTTGACCAAAAAAGTCATCTTTGGTAAAAACGGTCTACTTCTTGATCCATTTTCCAACACATTGGCCAAATATGTCAGCTTTTGACCAAAAAGTCAACTTTGGTCAAATGGTCAATTCTTGACCCAATGACCTCCCCGTTCACCCAATGGGTTAACTTTTGACCAAAAATTCAATCTTGGTCAAAATAGTCAATTTTTGACCTAATGACCAATTAATGACCAAATAAGTCAATCTCTGACCAAAAACTTAATTTTTGTCAAAATAATCAATCCTTCAACGAATGAAAAACACATTGACCAAACCGGACAACCTTTGATCAAAAAGTCAATTTTGGTCAAAATTGTCAATTTTTGACCTAATGACCACCCATTAACCCAATAGGTCAACTTTTGACCAAAAAGTCAACTTTAGTCAAAATGGTATGTATATGTATATATATATATATATATATATAATATTATTTTTTTTATTTTAAATATTTTAAGTATAGTATATTATTTATAAATATAATTTAAATATTAAAATATTTAATAGTTAATTAAATTATAAATAAAATATAAATATATGTATATATAGATAAATAAATAAAAATATATATACACATATATATATATATATAATAATTTTTTTTATTTTAAATTTTTTAAGTATAGTATATTATTTATAAATATAATTTAATTATAAAAATATTTAATAATTAAATAAATTATAAATAAAAATATTAGAGTCAAGGATTGACCATTTTGACCAAAGTTCACTTTTTGGTTAGAGATTAACTTATTGGGTCAATAATCGGTCATTAATTAAAAAATTGACTATTTTGACCAAAATTGGCTTTTTGGTCAAACGTTGACCTATTGGGTTAATGGGTTTGTCATTGGATTAAGGATTGACCATTTTGACCAAAATTAACTTTTTGGTCAGAGATTGACTTATTGGGTCATTAATTCAAAAATTGTTTTTTGTGGCCAAAATTGACTTTTTGATCAAATATTGACCTATTAGGCCAATGGGTTGGTCATTGGGTCAAAGATTGACCATTTTGACCAAAGTTGACTTTTTGGTCAAAAGATGACCTATTGGGTCAATGGGTTGAGCATTATGTCAAAGATTAACCATCTCGACCAAAGTCGACTTTTGGTCAAAGATCGTTTCATCGGGTAAAAATTGGTCATTAAGTCAAAAATTGACTATTTTAATCAAAATTGACTGTTTAATCAAAAGTTGACCTCTTGGGTCAATGAGTTGCTCATTGGGTTAAGGATTGACTATTTTGACCAAAGTTATCTTTTGGTCAAAATGACAACTTTGGTCAAAATATGATCTATTTAGGTCAATGAGGCGGTCAGTAGGTCAAAAATTGACAATTTTGAGCAAAAATTGACTTTTTAGTCAAAAGTTGACTTATTGGGTCAATAGGTTGGTCATTGGGTCGAGGATTAACCATTTTGGCCAAAGTTGACTTTTTAGTCAAAAGTTAACAAATTGGGTCAATTTGTTGGTCATTGGATGAAGGATTGAACATTTTCACCAAAGTTGATATTTAGGTCATTGTGTCAGAAATTGACCATTTGGACCAAATTTGACTTTTGGTCAAAAGTTGACCTTTTGGGTCAATGAGGTGGTCATTAGGTCGAAAATTAACTTTTTTTTCAAAAGTTGACCTAATGGATCAATAATTAGTAATTATGTCAAAATTTACTATTTTGACCAAAATTGACTTTTTATGTAAAAGTCGATCTATCGGGTCGATGGGTCAAGTTATTCGATCAAGGATCGACAATTAGGACTAAAGTTGACTTTTTAGTCAAAGATTTACTTATTAGGTTAATAATTAGTCATTACGTCAAAAATTATCTATTTTGACCCAAACGTTGACTTTTTTGTCAAAATTTGAACAATTTGGCCAGCGGGTTGGTCATTGGGTCAAAAATTGTCCATTTTGACCAAAGTTGACTTTTTGGTCAAAAGTTGACCTATTGGTTAATCGGGGTCATTAGGTCAAACAGTATATATATATATCATTTTTTAACAATTAAATAATTTTATAATTAAATTATATTTATTAATAATTTATTATACTTAAAATATTTAAAATAAAAAATAATGCTAATTAAATTTTATAATATATATAAATATATATTTATGTACCTCTCTATATATATTTTTAATCATAATTTTTTTAATTATTAAATATTTTTATAATTAAATTATATTTATAAATAATATACTGTACTTAAAATATTTAAAATAAAAAAGTAATATTAAATAAATTTTTTTATATATAAAAATATATATTTATGTACCTCTATATATATTTTTCTATTTATAATTTTCATAATTATTAAATATTTTTATAAATAAATTATATTTATAAATAAAATACTATACTTAAAATATTTAAAATAAAAAAATAATATTATATATATATATATATATATAAATTTATTAATTTACAATTTATTTAACTATTAAATATTTTTATGATTAAATTATATTTTTAAATAATAAACTATACTTAAAATTTTGAAAATAAAAAAATAATATTATATATATATATATATATATATATATATATATTTATACACCTATATATATATATTTTAATTTATAATTTATTTAATTATTATGTATTTTTTAAATTAAATTATATTTATAAATAATATACAGATACTTAAAATATTTAAAATAAAAAAATAATATTATATAAATGTTTAAAAAAATAATATTATATATATATGTTTATATAAATGTTTAAAGTATATAATATTATTTTTTTATTTTAAATGTTTAAAGTATAATATATTTTTTATAAATATAATTTAATTATAAAAATATTTAACTATTAAATAAATTATAAATAAAAATCATATATATAGGTATATATAAATTTATTTCATATAATTTTTTATTAAAAATATTTTAAGTATAGTATATTATTTATAAATATTTTTTAATTATAAAACTATTTAATAGTTAAATAAATTATTAATAAATATATATAGGTATATATATATATATATATATATATATATATATATATATATTTATATAATATTATTTTTTTGTTTTAAATATTTTAAGTATAATATATTATTTATCAATATAATTTAATCAAAAACAAATTTAATAATTAAATAAATTGTAAATAAAAATATATATAGGAATATATTAATAAATATACTTATATATATATATATATAAATTTATTTAATATTATTTTTTATTTTAAATATTTTAAGTGTAGTATATTATTTAAAAATATAATTTAATTATACAAATAATTATTAGTTAAAAAAATTATAAATGAAAAAATGTATATAGAGTTACATAAATATATATTTATATTTATAAAAAAATTTATTTAGCGTTATTTTTTTATTTTAATAATTTTAAGTATAAAAAATTATTAATAAAGATAATTTAATTAAAAAATCATTTAATAGTTAAAAAAAGATAATAAATAAATATATATTTATTAATATTTATATATATATATATATATATATATATATATATAATTTATTTATATATATAGATTTATTAATTTAAAAGTATTTTTTTATATAATATATATATAGGTTTATATAAATAAATATATTGATATATATATATTTATTTAATATTACCTTTTTATTTTAAATATTTTAGGTATTTTATATTATTTTTAAATATAATTTAATTATAAAAATATTTAAATGTTATAAAATTATGAATATATTTATTTTTAATTAATTTATTTAATATTATTTTTTTTATAAAATATCTATATAGGTATATATATATATATATATATATATATATATATATATATATATATTTAATATTACTTTTTGATATTAAATATTTTAAGTATATTATATTATTTAAACTTATAATTTAATCATAAAAATATTTAATAGTAAAATTAATTATAAATAAATAAATTTATATTTGTGTATATATATATATATATATATATATATATATATATATATATATAATATTATTTTTTTTATTTTAAATATTTTAAGTATAGTATATTATTAATAAATATAATTTAATTATAAAATTTTTAATAATTAAAAAAATTATAAATAAAAAATATATAGAGGTAGATATATATGTATATATATATATATATATATTTATATTTATATAAAAATTTATTTAATATTATTTTTTATTTTAAATATTTTAAGTATAGTATATTATCTATAAATATAATTTAATTATAAAAATATTTAATAATTTAAAAAATTATAAATAAAAAATATATATATAAGTGGTACATAAATATCTATTTATATAAATAAAAAAATTTATTTAATATTATTTTTTTATTTTAAATATTTTAAGTATAATATATTATTAACAAATATAATTTAATTATAAAATTATTTAATTGTTAAAAAAATGAAAAATTTATATATCTAGAGGTACATATTAATATATATATATATATATTTATATATATATACACACACATACATATATATATTTAATATTATTTTTTATTTTTAATATTTTAAGTAAAGTATATTATTTATAAATATAATTTAATTATAAAAAAAAAGTAATAGTTAAAAAAATTATAAATTAAAAAATAAAGAGGTACATAAATAAAACTTTATATATATAAAAAAATTTATATAATATTATTTTTTTATTTTAAATATTTTAAGTATAATATATTATTAATAAATATAATTTAATTATAAATTTATTTAATAATTAAAAAATGATAAAATGATAATGTGTGTTCTGAAAGCCGTATTTACTTCGTCTTCCGAAAACATTTTTATTTCGATTATATCCCGATGATCCATCCATGAAAGAAAATATCGCATATTTTGATGCAATATCAACCATTAACTCGTGAATTGGTAAAGGAAATTCATCTTTTGGACATGCTTTGTTCGAGTCCCCGTAGTCTTTGCGGACTCTTATTTGTCCATTTTTCTTTTAACCGGCACCACATTGGCTAGCCATGTTGGATAGTTTTCTTCTCGTATGAAGTCACCTCTATCAATTTCTCGACTTCTGCAATGACTTGTTGCTCTATTTCGACACGCATCCTTCTTGGAGCTTGTTTAACCGGGTTTATGATTCGGTCTATCCCAAGTTTATGATCGCAACTTCGGAGATAAACAAGTCTTTATATTCCATCAACAATTGAGTTATGTCTTTTATTTCTTCATCATTAAGGAATGAACTAATAAAAGTCGGTTTTGGATTTTCATTAGTTCCTAAATTTATTTCTTTTAGTTCATCAATTGTCGATTTAATTTCTTCTTCCAACTCCGAGGGAGCATTTTCAATTAGGAGATCAGGTAATGTTTCAGAATCACATTCTTCTGTGACAGTCAAACAAAATTCTGTATCATCTAATAGTCCCAAAACTCCTAATCCAACACCTTTTTTAGAGTTAGAATTTTGTTTATTATCATTCCACATTTGTTCAATGAAATGCGGTTGTTTTAAAGACCATTGTTTGAGCATTAAACTATTTTGAATGAATTTTCGTGCCCAAGGAGAATACGGCTCAAAAGGAATTTTCATTAATTGTGGAAGATTTCCATCTTCTATTTTTACATCATCTTTAGTACAAGAAGAAGTAGAGCTAAGTCTAAACTTAATTGGCTTTTTGTAATCATTATATACTTCTTTGACTATTAAATTCTCAATCTTAGAAGTGGAGACTGGAGTTAGAGTCATAGAATGTATATAATGATTGATTTTGTCATACATAGATTCAAATTGTTTCTCTTTGTTTTCTTCTTCTAAAGATATTTTGAATTGGGGTTCCTTTGCAACCACAAATGTCGTTTCTTCTTCAGAATCCAGGTGGATTTTGAACTTCAATGGTTTCTTCATTGTGACAATTGGATCTTCTCTCCTTCGTCCTCGTTCTCGGCCTCGACCTCGTGTGTGAGTTTGACGGAAATTAGCCTCTTTTGTCTTTATTGAAGAAAAATTCTTTTCATTTATTTTCTTTTCTTTGTTCTTTTCTTCCATATTTACTGTTGTCTCTTTGGAAGATATTGTTTTATATATAGGAGCATAATATGCTGCATCTTCATGTATACCGATTTCATGGATTGAAAACGGTTGCAGGTCTCCTATAATACGAAATTCTTGTCCTTTTCGTAAATATTTGATACATTGATGTAGTGAAGAGGGAACCATTTTATATTCATGGAGCCATGGTCCGCCAAGTAAGGCATTAAAAGAGGTGTCCGAATCAATAATATGAAATTTTGTCGTCGTTGCCAAGTCGGCTATTTTTAAGAGCAATGTTATTGATCCAAGGGCCCGTTCTCCTTGTTGATTGAATCCTCTTAACATCATCGTATCCCTTGATAGTTGAGAGGCATCAATGTCTAAGTATACAAGAGTTCTCAGATTCATAATGTTGATTGAAGCACCTAGGTCAATAAGAACTCTCGAAAGTATCGTGTCATTGATGTTTACTGTAATATATAGTGGACGATTTTGTTCAGTTGTTTCGAGCAACAAGTCAATGTCAGAGAAGGTAATATTTGTTGATTCCTCTAATGAGTAGGCTTCGTTTTGGGTAGTACTAGCAAGTTGAGTTTGTTGACCTCATTTTACAATGAGTCAATAACCTTATGACCTAAAAAGTCAACTTTGGTCAAACTGGTCAGACCAGACCTAATGACCTACCATGTTGACCCCATAGGTCACCCTTATGACCTAAAAAGTCAACTTTGGTCAAATTGGTCAGACCAGACCTAATGACCTACCATGTTGACCCCATAGGTCACCCTTATGACCTAAAAAGTCAACTTTGGTCAAACTGGTCAAACCAGACCTAATGACCTACCATGTTGACCCCATAGGTCACCCCTATGACCTAAAAGTCAACTTTGGTCAAACTGGTCAAACCAGACCTAATGACCTACACTGTTGACCCCATAGGTCACCCTTATGACCTAAAAAGTCAACTTTGGTCAAATTGGTCAAACAAGACCTAATGACCTACACTGTTCACCCCATAGGTCAACCTTTTGACATAAAAGTCAACTTTGGTCAAACTGGTCAAACCAGACCTAATGACCTACACTGTTGACCCCATAGGTCACCCTTATGACCTAAAAAGTCAACTTTGGTCAAATTGGTCAAACAACACCTAATGACCTACACTATTGACCCCATAGGTCAACCTTTTGACATAAAAGTCAACTTTGGTCAAACTGGTCAAACCAGACCTAGTGACCTACACTGTTGACCCCATAAGTCACCCCTATGACCTAAAAAGTCAACTCTGGTCAAATTGGTCAAACCAGACCTAATGACCTACACTGTTGACCTCGTAGGTGACCCTTATGACCTAAAAATTCAACTTTGGTCAAACTGGTCAAACCAGACCTAATGACCTACACTGTTGACCCCATAGGTCACCCTTTTGACCTAAAAAGTCAACT
Source organism: Papilionanthe hookeriana x Papilionanthe teres (assembly GCA_022702705.1). Lineage (NCBI taxonomy): Eukaryota > Viridiplantae > Streptophyta > Magnoliopsida > Asparagales > Orchidaceae > Papilionanthe > Papilionanthe hookeriana x Papilionanthe teres. The sequence continues at coordinate 67,741,646 of CM040432.1, read as the reverse complement.
TTAGTCAAATTAGTCAGACCAGACCTAATGACCAGTCATGTTGACCCATAAATCAACCTTTTCACCCACTAACACATTTAAAACACCACAATGACAAAATCACAGACATTGGACATCTTAAAATCAATTTGACCAATTTGGGCTAACTTGGGTCAACCCAAGTCAAAATTGGTCAACACTTATCTATTTTAATTAAAATAGATAAAAAATGACATAAAGATAACAAAATTAATCAAATAGTTAATTTCAAAATTATTTTGATTAATTAAAATGATTAATGATTTAATTTTCAACATTTTGATTAAATGACATAATTAAAATGAAAATTAAATTAAAAATCATAAAATGACATAAAATGACAAAAATAATCAATTAATTAATTTGAAATCATTTTTAATTAGTAAATTGATTAATCAAATAATTTCCACCAATTTTAATTAATTAAAAAAATTAAATAAAATTGAAATTAAAGGGGAGGGATGAAAATACAAGTGGGCTCTTCATATTTAATTGGGCTAATTCATTTTAAAAGCCTCTTTAACATATAAAAAGTCCATTTTAAAGTTCATTTTAAAGCCCATCCTAAAGCCCATCATCCATGGCTTAACCCCCATGGTTATGCATGGAATGAGGTGTCATCACCTCCCTCATTCCCTCCTTAAGGTGGCCGGCCAAAATAGGTCATAAAATGACCACCACCCAAGCCACCCAACGAGGAGAAAACCTCACATGTAACCCCTCTTTACCATGGTAAATGGTGATGATGAAGGCTAGAGCTATAGAGCTAGGTTATATGTCATCACTTCTCAAGCTCATGGATTGAGTTGTAAGCTCCTTAGCAAGCCTAACAACAGCTCACAAGTAACCTCCCACAATGGCCAATAGACAAGAGGCAAGGAGATGAAATTCATCATGAAATACTTAGAGAGAAAAATCTAAGCTTATCTCCTGCCAATTGATCACCCAATCAGCATTTAGGGGAGATAAGTAATGCTCAAGAACAGCCTAAGGCAAGCCAACTCCATCATTTGGCTATAAATAGAGCCCTTGGCCGAAACTAGCTAAAGAGGAAGAAAATATTTAGTGAGACCTATAAAGCTACCCAAATCCTCCCTGCTCCCAACATAAAAGTTCTTCCTAAGAGTCCCCACTATCTTTTAGGAGTGAAACCTGACCATAGATCTAACCCATTCGAGCCAATTTGAGCCATTTTTAAAATTAGCCCAAATCGGGACCAATTCCCAAATTCCTCTCCAACCACAACTTCTGGAACAAATTGCTCGCTTCCACAATCTTCTCTTGGGGTCCAAGAAGACAACCATAGGGTCTGATCTGACTTGATCCACTTGTGGCCAAGGTATGGAATTTATATTTGCAAAATAATTCATGTTTTTAATAAATCATGTATTTTGCTAGCTCAAAAGTGTATCATCACTGTATGGATTGATACTACTTGTCTAGATGAGCAATTTAAAAAAAAATCACTCAATTTCATCAAGAAATGAGTGAGATATTAATGTTTGAAGTTCAATGGCTACGGAATTTCGGGATTAAATCCCGAATTTTCCGCGCCGTCCGATCCGGCGCCTTTGGAACAGACGGCGCAGATCTGCACCGAACGGAGCCCAGCGGTCCGACAGCTGCACTGGATTTTCCCGCCCGTTCGACGCGTCCGAGGACACGCGTCGAACAGGCGTGAGTTCGGCGGCGCGGTATTAAAAAAAAAATTAATCCCTTAAACTTCAAAAAATCATATCGCTTTAACCAGAGGTCCTAAAAATAAAATAAAAATACCTCTGGAAAGCTCTTGAAAAGAAGAAAATTATGAGACCAAAATCATAATTTTATTCTTAGTATTTAATTTTTAATTAATTAAAAACTCTCTGGAGTATTTTAATTATTAAAAATTATTTATAAATCAAAAAAAATATGAAACTTTGAGGCATTTATCTTTATCTTCTTAGGGACCTTCCATAATTTTTCTAAGGACAGAAAACATGCCAAGGATACTTTTCTTGAATTTTCAAATTTCTTTGTAATTATTTCAAATAATAATTATAAAAAATTTGATAATTAAGAAAATAAAAATACAAATGACTAGGAATGATAAGGCAACAGACAATGACCCTAGGAAAAATATTTCTAAGTCATAGAAACAATCTTGAATGACATTTGGAAATTTAGGGTTAAAAGCATTTATTAATTAAATAATTTTGATCCTAAAATGACCTTTTGTAAAATTAAACTATTTTCATCAACAATTTAAGTTTGAAAATGGTTCTAGCCTATGATAGGCTAATAATAAACCTCACTTGAGTCTAAAATGACAAGATTAGATTCAATTAAGGCTTAAAATGACATTTAAATCAATTAAACCTTACCTAAATTAGGTTTAATAAAAATCAAACTCCTTTAATTAAGTTTAAGGACACAATAAACTTAATTAACCAATTAAACCTTACCTAAATTAGGTTAACAAAAATCAAACTCCTATAATTAAGTTTAAGGACACACTAAACTTAATTAACAAATTAAACCTTACCTAAATTAGGTTTAATAAAAATTAAACTTCTTTAATTAAGTTTAAGGACACACTAAACTTAATTAACCCATTAAAACTTACCTAAATTAGGTTTAATAAAAATTAAACTCTTTTTAATTAAGTTTAAGGACATATTAAACTTAATTAACACAGAACTAAACTCCTTTAATTAGGTTTAAAGACATACGAAACTTAATTAACTTCCTTAAACATAAGGTTTAATCATACCTAAACCCTAATTAGGTATAACCCTTAGACCTAATTAAACCATTAAGCCTTAACTAACTAAGGTTTAATCAAACTTAAACCCTAATTAGGTCTAACCCTTAGACCTAATTAAACCATTAAGCCTTAACTAACTAAGGTTTAATCATACCTAAACACTAATTAGGTCTAACCCTTGACTCTAATTAAACCTTTAAGCCTTAACTAACTAAGGTTTAATCATACCTAAACCCTAATTAGGTCTAACCCTTAGACCTAATTAAACCTTTAAGCCTTAACTAACTAAGGTTTAATCAAACTTAAACCCTAATTAGGTCTAACCCTTAGACCTAATTAAACCTTTAAGCCTTAACAAATTAAGGTTCAATCAAACTTAAACCCTAATTAGGTCTAACCCTTAGACCTAATTAAACCTTTAAGCTTTAACTAATTAAGGTTTAATCAAACTTAAACCCTAATTAGGTCTAACCCTTAGACCTAATTAAACCTTTAAGCCTTAATTAACTAAGGTTTAATCAAACTTAAACCCTAATTAGGTCTAACCCTTAGACCTAATTAAACCTTTAAGCCTTAACTAATTAAGGTTTAATCAAACTTAAACCCTAATTAGGTCTAACCCTTAGACCTAATTAAACCTTTAAGCCTTAACTAACTAAGGTTTAATCATACCTAAACCCTAATTATGTTTAACCCTTAGACCTAATTAAACCATTAAGCCTTAACTAATTAAGGTTTAATCAAACTTAAACCCTAATTAGGTCTAAACCTTAGACCTAATTAAACCATTAAGCCTTAACTAACTAAGGTTTAATCAAACTTAAACCCTAATTGTAGTCTAACCCTTAGACTCTAATTAAACCTTCAAGCCTTAACTAACTAAGATTTAATCATACCTAAACCCTAATTAGGTCTAACCCTTGACCCAATTAAACCTTTAAGCCTTAACTAACTAAGGTTTAATCAAACATAAACCCTAATTAAGTCTAACCCTTAGACCTAATTAAACCATTAAGCCTTAACTAACTATGGTTTAATCATACCTAAACCCTAATTAGTGTCTAACCCTGGACCTAATTAAACCTTTAAGCCTTAACTAACTAAGGTTTAATCAAACATAAACCCTAATTAGGTCTAACCCTTAACCTAATTAAACCATTAAGCCTTAACTAACTAAGGTTTAATCATACCTAAACCCTAATTAAGTCTAACCCTATAACTCTAATTAAACCTTTAAGCCTTAACTAACTAAGGTTTAATCAAACTTAAACCCTAATTAGAGTCTAACCCTTAGACCTAATTAAACCTTTAAGCCTTAACTAATTAAGGTTTAATCAAACTTAAACCCTAATTAAGTTTAACCCTTAGACCTAATTAAACCTTTAAGCCTTAACTAACTAAGGTTTAATCATACCTAAACCCTAATTAGGACTAACCCTTAGACCTAATTAAACCATTAAGCCTTAACTAATTAAGGTTTAATCAAACTTAAACCCTAATTAGGTCTAACCCTTAGACCTAATTAAACCATTAAGCCTTAACTAACTAAGGTTTATTCAAAATTAAATCCTAATTAGGTCTAAACCTTAGCACCTAATTAAACCTTTAAGCCTTAACTAACTAAGGTTTAATCATACCTAAACCCTAATTAGGTCTAACCCTTAGACCTAATTAAACCATTAAGCCTTAACTAACTAAGGTTTAATCAAACTCAAACCCTAATTAGGTCTAACCCTTAGACCTAATTAAACCATTAGACCTTAACTAACTAAGGTTTAATAAAACTTAAACCCTAATTAGGTCTAACCCTTAGACCTAATTAAACCATTAAGCCTTAACTAACTAAGGTTTAATCAAACTCAAACCCTAATTAGGTCTAGCCCTTAGACCTAATTAAACCATTAGACCTTAACTAACTAAGGTTTAATCAAACCTAAACCCTAATTAGATCTAACCATTAGATCTAATTAAACCATTAAGTCTTAACTAACTAAGGCTTAACTAAATTCAAATCCTAATTAGGTCTAAACCTTAAACTTAATGAGACCATTAAGCCTTAATTAACCAAGGTTTAACAAAAATCAAACCTGACTTAAGTCTAACCCATTTAGACTTATGTCAAACCAAACTTAGTTAGATCTAAGTCAAACATAGGTTTAACCCACATTGAACCTAAATCAAACCTAAAACTAACTTAAGTCTAATCTACATTAGACTTTAGTCAAACCAAACTTAGTTCAACCCACACTGAACCTAAATTAAACCTAAACCTAACTTAAGTCTAACCTACATTAGACTTAAGTCAAACCAAACTTAGGTTCAACCTGACATGAACCTAAGTCAAAATCAAACCAAACTTAAGTATAACCCATATTAGACTCAAGTTAAACCAAACTTAGCCAAACCTAACGTAACTAGAGTCCAACCTAACTTGAACTCAAGTTAACCTAAACCTTAGGTTTAACCCACATTGAACCTAACCTAAACCTAACATAACTTGAGTCCAACCTAACTTGAACCCAAGTTAACCTAAACCATAGGTTCAACCCACATTGAACCTATCCTAAACCTACCTAACTTGAGTCCAACCTAACTTGAACTCAAGTTAACCTAAACCTTAGGTTTAACCCACATTTAACCTAACTTCAACCTAATCTAACTTGAGTCCAACCTAACTTGAACTCAAGTTAACCTAAACCTTAGGTTCAACCTACATTGAACCTAACCTAAACCTAACCTAACTTGAGTCCAACCTAACTTGAACTCAAGTTAACCTAAACATTAGGTTAAACCCACATTGAACCTAACCTAAGCCCAACCCAACTTGAACTCAAGTTAACCAAAACCTTGGGTTCAACCCACATTGAACCTAACTTAAACCTAACATAACTTGAGTCCAATCTAACTTGAAATCAAGTTAACCTAAACCTTAGGTTCAACCCACATCGAACCTAACTTAACTTGAAACCTTAGGTTCAACCCATATTGAACCAAACCTAAACTGAACTAAACTTGAGTTCAATCTAACTAGAACCTAATTTAATCTAAGTCAAACCTTAACTTTGGTTCAACCCAAATTGAACTTAAATCGATAAAATTGAACTCAAATAGACATAATCAACATAAATTTGACATTCCGAACATTTAATTGACAAAATCGACATAAATTTGACATTTCAAACGTTTAATTGACAAAATCGACAGAAATTTCACATTTCAAACAAAAATCGACATAACCGACATAAATCTGATGTTGACATAATCAATGAAAATTTGACATTTCAAAAATAAAACAACATGATTAACATGAAATTGACATTTCAAAATAACTTGACATTCAAAAAAATATTCTGTGACATTATTTCTGATAATATTTTCTTTGCAGGATGAAGACAAGAAATTCCGTTTAGATTTTCTTTGCATGTTATAGGGTGTGCTAACTCTATTTTGCAGGACGCCGACGACGGAATATTAGCAACAAAACAAAACAAAACTTTTAGGTTAGACATATAACCTGAAACTTTTCAACAAGACAACAACATTAAAAACAAAACAAAACTTTTTGGTTAGACATATAACTTGAAACTTTTCAACAAGACAACGACATTGAAAACAAAACAAAACTTTTAGGTTAGACATATAACCTGAAACTTTTCAACAAGACAACAACATTGAAAACAAAACAAAACTTTTAGGTTAGACATATAACCTGAAACTTTTCAACACAACAACGACATGACAACAAAACCAAAACCTTTAGGTTAGACATAATACCTAAAGTATTCAATAACATGATATAACGACATTTGGGAGTGATAGTGGGTACATCTCTCCTTAAAATAAATCTTTTAGAAAACAAATGATTAACATTAATCAGAAGTTTTCATAAACAATCGAGAATTTTTTAAGATGCAATTAACTATAGAGGCTTACCTCTATAGGAGATCTGAAAGAACCCAAAACAGAAATATCTGGTTTACCATGATTTTCTTAATATGAAAATTCTAGAATACGTTATTCTAGAATATCCTCATATAAGAATTATCATAAACACCTTTTTCTACAATTAGTCCTAAAAATTCTCTAAATCCTTCATAGGATTTATACGAATAAAACTAGGCTAATATTAGATGGCGACTCCTTAACATTGACATGATATATTGGATGGCGATGACATGATGACATCATCATCATCAACCAATGACATCAAATATTTCTTCCCATCGCCACCAGAGTTAAACAAATGTCAGGGTCTGAAAGAACCTTTATTAACGATTCTCTCATTTCCTTGGAAAGTATGAGAGCGTCATAGATGCTTAATTTTGCAGGTAATTTTCTCAAATGAGCCAGTACATTATAATCCACCTTATTGTGAAGATCATCCTTACTTCCTTCAGAAGTTCGAGGATATATTGCAGGAATGATCTTATCTGGTGTAATTATTTGTTTTTCTTTTTCTTGTGGAGTTATCCTAGGTGGTAAGATTTTTCCACTTCTCAAGTTAATTTCAACTATTTCTTCAAGTTGATTATCCGATTCATTCGTTTCTGAGTCCGAGGACTCCAATCCTATAGAAATCGGAATTCTTTGTAATTGAAGCGTAGCAATGTCAGCTTGATTTGTGTCATTGTCAGATTTCTCATTTTCATTTTCATTAGTTTGGTTGTCTTTAGATCATATACGATTTGAGCATTGTCTATAGGGTTAGAATTCAAATGGTCATTCTCAGAAGCATCATCCAGAATGGACAAGATGTATGCAAACCTAGGATTGTTATTATTCATGATAAAAAGAAAGTCATACAAAGTTATTGGCTTGAGGAATTTTCGTCCTTCGGCCGACATAACTATCCTTAGTACAAGAGTGAAATGAACTAGAAGGTACAAAAGGAGTTGCGACCCCGATGTCCGGAAGACCTCTAATCTTTTCCATTTTCTTGATTTTCTTTTTCTTTTCTTTCTTGGGAGATTTTGTAACTTGGTATTTAGCAAAGATCTCTTCAGAAATGCTATCCTTGTTTTTAGGATTAATTTCCTCTATCGAAACCATATTGACTGATCCCTTTTCAGGTTCTTTCAAGTATTCTTTTGGAATGACTATATTTCCATCTTTGAAATTACGCTCTAACCAGTCTTTGAAGACAAAACATTCTTCAATTTTATGTCCGAGCATCCTGTGATAGGGATAATAATTAGGATTGTCCTTCATATCAATATCTGCTGGCCTTTTAGCTTCTGGTAGCTTAAATTCAGGTATTTTAAGCAAGCTAAGAAATATTTTACCGACGGCTTCTGTTTTAAATGAATATACTTTATTCATTCTTTGAGCCATTGTTTTCTTCTCAGTTAATACTGGGATTGATTGTTGAAGTTGTAATTGAGGTGATGTCTGTGATGTCGAAGGATTTTGTCGTTGCTTCTTTTGCTCCGGTTGGATTTGCATCACCTGTTTGCCTTTTTCTGCAATATTCCTGGGTTTCTTTTCAAAAGTTTTGATAGTTTTTGTCTTTTCAGTTTTCTCCATTACACTCATCTGCTTAACCTCTTCCTGAAGATTGGCAGCTTTACTGAGTAATTTTTCAAAAGTTTTTATCGTAAATCCTTTAAGCATGAATGCTATAGGACCATGGATATTTTTGAGCAGTATTCCAACAACATGTTGTTGTTGTAATTGTGGTTCACATTTCATGCTGAGATTTCTCCAGCATAAAATATAATCTACCAAGGTTTCTCCTGGTTTTTATTTTTCTACCACCAGATCACCAACAGTGGTGTGATGTTGTGCTCCTGCAAAGCGTTGAATAAAAAGGCTTTCAAGCTCTACAAAAGTTCTGACAGATCCGTTGGGAAGTTCTGCATACCAGTCGAAGGCAACTCCTGTGAGACTGTTAACAAATTGTCGAAATAGGAGAGCGTCATTTCCTCCAGCATTACAGCAGCTTGCCCTAAAATGTGCCAGATGTTGTCAGGGATTTCCCGTCCCATCGAACATTTTAAAGACAGGAGGAACAAAACCTTTAGGATATTGAACAGAATTAAATTCCTCTGGGTATGGCCTACCCTTTAGAGTTAATGCTCCAGCTTTTGCGAGAGGCATTGTTTCTTTAATCTTTTGTTCCACTATTTTTGTAATATCCTTTTCTGGAGTTTCGTTATAAGGAGAATTCTTTCCTTTTCGAGTACTTTCCTCGACATCCATTAGTTCTTCTCTGCTTTCAAGGATGTGAATAACCTCCGGTCTAATGATTTCAATAGCTGAGAAGGGCCGGCTGGTGGTTTTTGCAAAGTCGCTACCAATTCTTCCATTCTTTGTTCAAGACGACATATTTGTTCATCTCGTTGTCGTATCACCTCTCGCAATTCCTCTTCATTTGATTCTCGTTCTAAGGAAGCAGATCGGGTTTCTACCATGTTAACGCTAGCAACATTCTCATTGGAACTTTCAGAAGTATTTTTCCTTTCTTGTCTTGAAAGTTGTTTAATATCTTCTTTTAATTTCTTTAATCTCTCCTGAAATGATTTTGTAGAATGTTTTCTGCAAATCTCTTCCTGTGAATTATTTGCAGGCGTGTTGGTGGTATCAGAATTTCTTTCAGACGATTTTCGTCTCCATACATTATTTTCAAGTATAGGGTAAGAATTCTCAGGTGGTGTATCATATTCAGTATAAGGATAATTTGCTTTTTGTAGCATCTGGACCAAGTCTGTCATTTTAGCAGTTGTATTTTCTGCTTCTGACATTAAATTGTCATATCGAGTTTTGTCATTGGTGACCACTACATCTCTTATTCTAGGGCCCAATCGAAATTTTACTGGCACTCGAACACAATGTTCATCAATTGGGAATTGATAATCAGTTTCTTGATAATCAGAATTTCCCATTGCTAAAATTCTCCTTTTCATGGTGTTGGAGACTGCACAACCCATTTTATCTAATAACTTAGATACTGAACATTTTTTTTTCGTGCTAATCTCTTAAACACTGAATGTACAGCACAAAATGGGGGAGATCTTTTAGGTTGAAAGGAATTGTCAGTGTATTCAACAGGAATTGGAATATATTGATTTTCCTCTAAAAAGGAAGGATTTCCAAAAATATTCCGTTGAAATTCAGGTGTTTCAAAATTATTGTTTTCATTCCACCTTTTCTTTCTTTTAAATGAAGAAGTTTCATGAACGTTCCTTGAAGAAGATCTGATCTCATACATAGATGATGGTGGAACATCATCTTCCTCGTAAACTTGTTTTCCTTTCTTATCACTCTGTCTTTTCATTTCTTCAAGGATGTAAGGTTCTTGGGGTATATATTCAGGTAAATTGTCTGTAAAATTCAGAAAGTCTTCATAAGGTTGCAAGCAAAATTCATGAAAAGATTGAGAATCAGTTTGATATGGATTACCTAATATGAATTCCGTTTCACTAAATAATTCATAATCATTATGATAAAAGGGAGGATTTTCCTCTATTGGTATGTCAAAGTCTTGAAAGTAAGAAAAGATCGAATTCGGAGAATCCATTGCGATTTTTCTGTAATTTCAAGAAAAACGAATATTATTGACTTATTTATAAACTGGGAACTTTTATTTTCAAAATTTTGAAATGAAAACAAATGATAACAAAAGATGAGAAGAAAGATTTCCCCAGCGGAGTCGCCACTCTCTTGGTGGCGATGGAAAGAAGAAATATCATGGCATTTGATGATGATGTCATGTCATCGCCATCCAATATATCATATCAATGTCAAGGAGTAGCCATCTAATATTAGCCTAGTTTTATTCGTATAAATCCTATGAAGTATTTAGAGAATTTTTAGGACTAATAGAAGAAAAAGGTGTTTATGATAATTCTTATATGAGGATATTCTAGAATGACGTATTCTAGAATCTTCATATTAAGGAAATCATGGTAAACCAGAGATTTCTGTTTTGGGTTCTTTTAGATCTCCTATAGAGGTAAGCCTCTATAGTTAATTATATCTTAAACAATTCTCGATTGTTTAAGAAAACTTCTGATTAATGTTAATCATTTGTTTTCTAAAAGTTTATTTTAAAGAGAGATGTACCCACTATCACTCCCAAATGTCGTTATATCATGTTATTGAATACTTTAGGTATTATGTCTAACATAAAGGTTTTGGTTTTGTTGTCATGTCGTTGTTGTGTTGAAAAATTTCAGGTTATTTGTCTAACCTAAAAGTTTTGTTTTGTTGTCAATGTTGTTGTCTTATTGAAAAGTTTCAGGTTATATGTCTAACCTAAAAGTTTTGTTTTGTTTTGTTGCTAATATTCCGTCTTCGGCGTCCTGCAAAACAGAGTTAGCACACCCTATAACATGCAAAGAAAATCTAAACGGAATTTCTAGTCTTCATCCTGCAAAGAAAATATTGTCAAAGATAAAGTCACAGAATATTTTTTTTTGAATGTCAAGTTATTTTGAAATGTCAACTTCAAGATAATCATGTTGTTTTATTTTTGAAATGTCAAATTTTCGTTGATTATGTCAACACCAGATTTATGTCGGTTATGTCAATTTCAATTTTAGAATGTCGAATTATGTCAGTCTTGATCTGAAATGTTGAATTGATCTTGAGTTTGAACTTAAATTTTGGGTTCGTGTCTATTATTGAATTCATGTCTGTCGAAAGATTTAAAGTTAAATTCAATATTGAATGAACTAACTTGGGTTCATGTCTGGTTGAACCTAAGTTAAATTCAATGTTGATTGAATTTAATTAACTCGAGTTCATGTCTGTCTGAACTTAAGTTAATAGGTTTAAAGTTAAATTCAGTATTGGTTGAATTAACTTGGATTCATGTCTGATTAAATTCAATGTTGATTGAATTTGATTAACTTGAGTTCATGTCTGTCTGAACTTAAGTTAAAAAGGTTTAAAGTTAAATTCAATATTGGTTGAATTAACTTGGATTCATGTCTGGTTGAACCTAAGTTAATAGGTTTGATTTAGGATGGACTTAATTAAATTTTAAACCATGTTTAAATAGGATTTAAAGGTTAATCAAGCCTAATAAATTAGACTTAACTAGAATTATCGATCATTCAAATCCATTTTAGGTAAGGTTTAAGTCTTAATCAAGTCTTTTTTGTTGGACCTAGATTTAGGATTGTCATAAGTTCATTAGGGGTTGAACTCAAGTTCAGTTTGATTTAAGTCTAATGTAGATTAGACTAAACTTTGGTTTGGGTCGAATTTAGGTTCAATGTGGATTGGACCTAAGATTTAGATTAACTTGAGTTCAAGTTGGATTGAATTCAAGTTAGGTCATGTTTGAGTTTAAGTTAGGTTAAATATGGATTGGACCTAAGATTTGGGTTAACTTGAGTTCAAGTTGGATTGAACTCGAGTTAGGTTATGTTTGAGTTTAAGTTAGGTTCAATGTGGATTGAACCTAAGATTTGGGTTAACTTGAGATCAAGTTGGATTGAATTCAAGTTGAGTTATATTTGAGTTAGGTTCAATGTGGATTGAACCTAAAGTTTAGGTTAACTTGATTTCAAGTTAGGTTGGACTCAAATTAGGTTAGGTTTAGGTTAGGTTTGATGTAGGTTAAACCTAAGGTTTAGGTTAACTTGAGTTCAAGTTAGGTTAGGTTTAGGTTAGGTTCAATGTGGGTTGAACCTAAGGTTTAGGTTAACTTGGGTTCAAGTTAGGTTGGACTCAAGTTAGGTTAGGTTTAGGTTAGGTTTGATGTAGGTTGAACCTAAGGTTTAGGTTAACTTGGGTTCAAGTTAGGTTGGACTCAAGTTAGATTAGGTTTAGGTTAGGTCCAATGTGGGTTGAACCTAAGGTTTAGGTTAACTTGGGTTTAAGTTAGGTTGGACTCAAGTTAGGTTAGGTTTAGGTTAGGTTCAATGTGGGTTGAACCTAAGGTTTAGGTTAACTTGGGTTCAAGTTAGGTTGTACTCAAGTTAGATTAGGTTTAGGTTAGGTTCAATGCGGATTGATCCTAAGGTTTAGGTTAACTTGGGTTCAAGTTAGGTTGGACTCAGGTAATATTAGGTTTAGGTTAGGTTCAATGTGGATTGAACTTAAGGTTTAGTTTAACTTGGGTTTAAGTTAGGTTAGGTTCAGGTTAGGTTCAATGTGGGTTGAACCTAAGGTTTAGGTTAACTTGAGTCTAAGTTAGGTTGGACTCAAGTTAGGTTAGGTTTAGGTTAGGTTTGATGTAGGTTGAACCTAAGGTTTAGGTTAACTTGGGTTCAATATGGGTTAGACTTAAGTTTGGTTTGATTTTAACTTAGGTTCATGTCAGGTTGAACCTAAGTTTGGTTTGACTGAAGTCTAATATAGGTTAGACTTAAGTTAGGTTTAGGTTTAATTTAGGTTCAGTGTGGGTTGAACCTAAGTTTGGTTTGACTTAAGTCTAATGTAGATTAGACTTAAGTTAGATTTAGGTTTGATTTAGGTTCAGTGTAGATTGGACTTAAGTATGACTTAGATCTAACGAAGTTTGGTTTAACATAAGTCTAAATGGGTTAGACTTAAGTCAGGTTTGATTTTTGTTAAACCTTGGTTAATTAAGGCTTAATAGTCTTATTAAGTCTAAGGTTTAGACCTAATTAGGATTTGAATTTAGTTATGCCTTAGTTAGTTAAGGCTTAATGGTTTAATTAGATCTAATGGTTAGATCTAATTAGGGTTTAGGTTTGATTAAACCTTAGTTAGTTAAGGTCTCAATGGTTTAATTAGGTGCAATGGGTTAGACCTAATTAGGGTTTAGGTTTTATTAAACCTTAGTTAGTTAAGGTTTAATGGTTTAATTAGGTCTAAGGGTTAGACCTAATTAGGGTTTGAGTTTGATTAAACCTTAGTTAGTTAAGGCTTAAAGGTTTAATTACGTCTAAGGGTTAGACCTAATTAGGGTTTAGGTATGATTAAACCTTAGTTAGTTAAGGCTTAATGGTTTAATTAGGTCTAAGGGTTAGACCTAATTAGGGTTTGAGTTTGATTAAACCTTAGTTAGTTAAGGCTTAATGGTTTAATTAGGTCTAAGGGTTAGACCTAATTAGGGTTTACGTATGATTAAACCTTAGTTAGTTAAGGCTTAATGGTTTAATTAGGTCTAAGGGTTAGACCTAATTATGGTTTAGGTATGATTAAACCTTAGTTAGTTAAGGCTTAATGGTTTAATTAGGTCTAAGGGTTAGACCTAATTAGGGTTTAGGTTTGATTAAACCTTAGTTAGTTAACGTCTAATGGTTTAATTAGGTCTAATGGGTTAGACCTAATTAGGGTTTAGGTTTTATTAAACCTTACTTAGTTAAAGTTTAATGGTTTAATTAGGTCTAAGGGTTAGACCTAATTAGGATTTGAGTTTGATTAAACCTTAGTTAGTTAAGGCTTAAAGGTTTAATTAGGTCTGAGGGTTAGACCTAATTAGGGTTTAGGTTTGATTAAACCTTATGTTTAAGGAGGTTAATTAAGTTTAGTATGTCTTTAAACCTAATTAAGGGAGTTTAGTTTTGTGTTAATTAAGTTTAATATGTCCTTAAACTTAATTAAAAAGAGTTTAATTTTTTTTAAACCTAATTTAGGTAAGGTTTAATGGGTTAATTAAGTTTAGTGTGTCTTTAAACTTAATTAAAGAAGTTTAATTTTTGTTAAACCTATTTTAGGTAAGGTTTAATGGGTTAATTAAGTTTAGTGTGTCTTTAAACTTAATTAAAGGAGTTTGATTTTTATTAAACCTAATTTAGGGAAGGTTTAATGGGTTAATTAAGTTTATTATGTCTTTAAACTTAATTAAAGAAGTTTAATTTTTATTAAACCAAATTTAGGTAAGGTTTAATGAGTTAATTAAGTTTAGTGTGTCTTTAAACTTAATTAAAAGAGTTTAATTTTTATTAAACCTAATTTAGGTAAGGTTTAATGGGTTAATTAAGTTTAGTGTGTCCTTAAACCTAATTAAAGGAGTTTGATTTTTATTAAACCTAGTTTAGGTATGGTTTAATGGGTTAATTAAGTTTAGTGTGTCTTTAAACTTAATTAAAGGAGTTTAATTTTTATTAAACCTAATTTAGGTAAGGTTTAACGGATTTAAATGTCATTTTAAGCCTTAATTGAATCTAATCTTGTCATTTTAGACTCAAGTGAGGTTTATTATTAGCCTATCATAGGCTAGAACCATTTTCAAACTTAGATTGTTGATGAAAATAGTTCAATTTCACAAAGGGTTATTTTAGGATTCAAAATTATTTAATTAATAAATGATTTTAACCCTAAATTTTCAAATGTCATTCAAAATTGTTTCTATGACTTAGAAATATTTTTCCTAGGGTCATTATCTATTGCCCTATCATTCCTAGTCATTTGTATTTTTATTTTCTTAATTTTGAAATTTTTATAATTATTATTTGAAATAATTACAAAGAAACTTGAAAATTCAAGAAAAGTATCCTAGCCATGTTTTCTGTCCTTAGAAAAATTATGGAAGGTCCCTAAGAACATAAAGATAAATGCCTCAAAGTTTCATAATTTTTTGATTTGTAAATAATTTTTAATAATTAAAATACTCCAGAGAGTATTTAATTAATTAAAAATTAAATACTGAAAATAAAATTATGATTTTAGTCTCATAATTTTATCCTCTTCAAGAGCTTTCCAGAGGTATTTTTATTTTATTTTTAGGACCTTTGGTTAAAAAGATAGGAATTTTTGAAGTTTGAAGGGTTAAAATGGATTTTTTTTTAAATATCCCGCCGCCAAAACCCCTCGCTGTCGACGGGTATCCTCGGACGTGTTGAAAGGGTGGGAAGATCTCGTGCAACGGGTCGGAAGGCGGATGGCGCGAAGCGGGATCTGGGCCGTCCATCTCAAACAGCGTGCGATCGGAGGGCTGAGAATATTCGGAATTTTTTTCAAAAATTCTGAAACCGTTAAACTTCAAATGTTAATATCTCACTCATTTCTTGACAAAATTGAGTAATTTTTTTTTAAATGCTCATCTGGATGAGAAGTATCTATCCATACGGTGATGATACACTTTTGAGCTAGTATAGTACCTGATTTATCAAAAACATGATTTATTTTGCAAAGATTAATTTCATACCTTAGCCACAAGTAAATCAAGCTAGATCAGACTTTATGGTTGCCTTCTAGGACCCCAATAGAAGATAGTTGCTGCAGCAATTTGTTCCGGAAGTCGGGCTTTGGGAGGAATTTGAAAGAGATGCCTAATTTGGGCTGTTTTTGAAAATTGATCAAATTGGCTCAAATGGGTTGAAACTAAGGCTTGGAATTGATCCTAAAAGATTGTGGAAGCTCCTAGGAAGAAGTTTTATGTTGGGAACAAGAGGGTTTGAGCAGCCTATGGACCTCCCTAAATATTTTTCTCCTCCTTGCTAGTTTCGGCCATGGGGTCCTTTTATGGCAAGGGAATGGTGTTGGCTTGGCTTAGGTTGTTCTAGAGGATTACTTACCTCCTCTATTAGCTGATTGGGTGATTAATTGGCTGGAGATAGGCTTGGATGCTTCTCCTTAAGTTTGTCATGATTAATTTCTTCTCTTTGTCTCTTGTCCATTGGCCATTGTGGGAGGTTACTTGTAAGCTATTGTTTCACTTGCTAATGAGCTTACACCTCACTTCTTAGGCTTGGCAAATGGTGACACATATGCCTAGCCTTCATCATTACCATTAACCATGGTAAGGGGGGTTTCATGTGTAGTTTTTCTCCCATTGGGTGGCTTAGGAGGTGGAGAAAATAGCCTTGTGTTGGCCGGCCACTTCATGGAGAGAATGTGTTTAGAGTGAAGGAGGTGGTGACACCTCATCCCATGCATAACCATGGATGTTAAGCCATGGGTAATGTGCCTTAAGATGGGCTTAATTAAGTGTTAAATAAGCCTTTAAGATGGTTTAGCCTAATTACTTATGAAGAGGCTAAAAGTTATTTCATTTCTTCTTTAATTCCCATTTTAATTAATTATTTTATTAACTAAAATTGGTGGAAATTATTTTATTAATTAATTTATTAATTGAATATAATTTCAAAGAAATTAATTGATTATTTTTGTCATTTTTGTTATTTTATGATTTTAATTTTCATTTTAATTATGTCATTTAATTAAAATTTTGAAAATTAAATCATTAATTAGTTTAATTAATCAAAATAATTTTGAAATTAATTATTTGATTAATTTTGTTATTTTTATTTCATTTTTATCTATTTTAATTAAAATAAATAGGTGTTGACCAATTTTGACTTGGGTTGACCCAAGTCAGCCTGAATTGATCAAATTGACTTTAAGATGTCCAATTCTTGTGATTTTGTCATTGTGGTGTTTTAAATGTGTCGATGGGTGAAAAGGTTGATTTATGGGTCAACGGATCGATCATTGTGATCTGATTCGACCAATTTGACCAAAGTTGACTTTTTAGGTCAAAAGGTTGACCTATGGGGTCAACAGGGTAGGTCATTAGATCTGGTTTGACCAATTTGACCAAAGTTGACTTTTTAGGTCAAAAGGTTGACCTATGGGGTCAATAGGGTAGGTCATTAGGTCTGGTTTGACCAATTTGACCAAAGTTGACTTCTTAGGTCATAGGGGTGACCTATGGGGTCAACAGGGTAGGTCATTAGGTCTGGTTTAACCAGTTTGACCAAAGTTGACTTTTTAGGTCAAAAAGGCTGACCTATGGGGTCAACAGGTTGGTCATTAGGTCTGGTTTGACCAGTTTGACCAATGTTGACTTTTTAGGTCATAAGGGTGACCTATGGGGTCAATGATGTTAGGTCATTAGGTCCGTTTGACTAATTTGACCAAAGTTTAATTTTTAGGTCATATGGGTGACCTATGGGGTCAACAGTGGTAGTCATTAGGTCCGGTTTGACCAGTTTGACCAAAGTTGACTTTTTAGGTTATAGGGGTGACCTATGGGGTCAACAGGGTTGGTCACTGGGTCTGGTTTGACCATTTTGACCAATGTTGACTTTTTAGGTCATACGGGTGACCTATGGGGTCAACAGGGTTGGTCACTGGGTCTGGTTTAACCATTTTGACTAAAGTTGACTTTTTAGGTCATAAGGGTGACCTATGGGGTCAACAGGGTTGGTCACTGGGTCTAGTTTGACCATTTTGACCAATGTTGGCTTTTTAGGTCATAAGGGTGACCTATGGGGTCAACAGGGTTAGTTACAGGGTCTGGTTTGATCAATTTGACCAATGTTGACTTTTTAGGTCATAGGGTTGACCTATGGGGTCAACAGGGTTGGTTACTTGGTCTGGTTTGACCAATTTAAATAATGTTGACTTTTAGGTCATAAGGGTGACCTATGGGGTCAACAGGGTTGGTTACTAGGTCTGGTTTGACCAATTTGACTAATGTTGACTTTTTAAGTCAAAAGGGTGACCTATGGGGTAAACAGGGTAGGTCATTAGGTCTGGTTTGACTAATTTGACCAAAGTTGACTTTTTAGGTCAAAAGGTCGACCTATGGGGTCAACGGGGTAGGTCATTAGGTCTGGTTTGACCAGTTTGACCAAAGTTGACTTTTTTGGTCATAGGGGTGACCTATGGGGTCAAAAGTGTAGGTCATTAGGTCTGGTATGACCAGTTTGACCAAAGTTGACTTTTTAGGTCAAAAGGTTGAGCTATGGGGTCGACAGTGTAGGTCATTAGGTCTGGTTTGACCAGTTTGACCAAAGTTGACTTTTTAGGTCACAATGTATTGACCCATTTTAAAATGAGGTCAACAATAGTATATTATTTATAAATTTAATTTAACAATAAAAATATTTGATAATTAAATAAATTATATATATATATATATATATTTATAAATATATATATTTATATATATATATAAATTTATTTTATTTTATTTTTTAATTTTAAATGTTTTAAGTATAGTATATTATTTATAAATATAATTTATTTATAAAAATATTTAATTGTTAAATAAATTATAAATAACTAAATAAATATATACAATAATTTTTTTTATTTTAAATGTTTTAAGTATAGTTCATTATTTATAAATATAATTTAATTATAAAAATATTAAATAGTTAAGTACATTATAAATAAAAATATATATAGTTATATATAAATATATAAATTTTTATATATATAAATTTATTTAACATTATTCTTTCATTGTAAATATTTTTAGTATATGATATTATTTATAAATACAATTTAATTATAAATTTTTTCTATAGTTAAATAAATTATAAATAATTAAATATATATGTGTATATATAAATATAAATATATATATATATATTTATATTTATATATATATAATTTTATTTAATAATATTTTTTTGTTTTAAATTTTTTAAGTATAGTATATTATTTATAAATATAATTTAATCATAAAAATATTTAATAGTTAAATAAATTATAAATAAATAAATTTAAATCTATATATATATATATATATAATATTATTTTTTAATTTTAAATATTTTAAGTATAGTATATTATTCATAAATAAAATTTAATTATAAAAATACTTAATATTTAAGAAAATATAATAGAAATACTTAATATAAAAATACTTAATAATAGAATATAAAAATTTAATATAAAAATACTTATTTAATATTATTTTTTATTTTAAATATTTTATGTATAGTATATTATTTATAAATTTAATTTAATTATAAAAATATTTAATAGTTAAATAAATTTTATATATATATATATATATATATAGATGTATGTATGTATATATATGTGTGTGTGTGTGTGTATAATATATATATATATATATATATATATATATATATATAAATTTATATAACATTATTTTTTTTAAATATTTTAAATATATTATATTATTTTTAAATATAATTTAATTATAAAAATATTTAATAGTTAAAAAAATTATAAATAAATAAATATATTCATATATATATATATAAATTATGTAATATTATTTTTTTATTTTAAATGTTTTAAGTATAGTATGTTATTTATAAATATAATTTAATTTTAAAAATATTTTATAATTAAATAAATTATAAATAAAAATATTGGGTCAAGGATTGACCATTTTGACCAAAGTTCACTTTTGGTCAGAGATTAACTTATTGGGTCAATAATGGATCATTAATTCAAAAATTGATTATTTTGACCAAAATTAGCTTTTTGGTCAAAAGTTGTCCTATTGGGTCAATGGGTTTGTCATTGGATCAAGAATTGACCATTTTAACCAAAGTTAACTTTTTGGTCAGAGATTGACTTATTGGGTCATTAATTCAAAAATTGTTTATTTTGACCAAAATTGACTTTTTGGTGAAATGTTGACATATTAGGCCAATGGGTTGGTTATTGGGTCAAGGAGTGACCATTTTGAGCAAAGTTGACTTTTTGGTCAAAAGATGACCTACTCGGTCAATGGGTTGTGCATTAGGTTAAAGATTAAATATCTTGACCAAAGTTGACTTTTTGGTCAGAGATTGGTTTACTGTGTCAAAATTTGGTCATTAAGTCAAAAATTGACTATTTTAATCAAAATTGATTTTTTAGTCAAAAGTTGACCTATTGGGTCAACGAGTTGGTCAATGGGTTAAGGATTGACTATTTTGACCAAAGTTATCTTTTGGTCAAAATTTGACTTATTTAGGTCAATGAGGCGGTTAGTAGGTCAAAAATTGACAATTTTGAGTAAAATTGACTTTTTGGTCAAAAGTTGACCTATTGGGTCAATATGTTGGTCATTGGGTCAAGGATTAACCATTTTGGCTAAAGTTGACTTTTTAGTCAAAAGTTAACAAATTAAGTCAATTGGTTGGTCATTGGATGAAGGATTGAACATTTTTACCAAAGTTGACATATAGGTCATTGTGTCAGAAATTGACCATTTTGACCAAATTTGACTTTTGATTAAAAGTTGACCATTTGGGTCAATGAGGTGGTCATTAGGTCAAAAATTGACAATTTTGACCAAAATTGACTTTTTTGTTCAAAATTTGACCTAATGAGTCAATAATTGGTAGTTATGTCAAAAATTTACTATTTTGACCAAAATTGACTTTTTGGTCACAAGTCGATCTATTTGGTAAGTGGGTTGGTTATTGAGTTAAGGATTGACAATTATGACCAAAGTTGAATTTTTGGTCAAAGATTTACTTATTGGGTTTATAATTGGTCATTAGGTAAAAAATTATCTATTTTGACCAAAAAGTTGACTTTTTGGTCAAAATTTGACCAATTTGGCCAGCGGGTTGGTCATTGGGTCAAAATTAACCATTTTGACCAAAGTTGTCTTTTTGGTCAAAAGTTGACATATTTGGTTAATGGGGGTCATTAAGTCAAAATTTGACTATTTTGACCAAAATTAAATTTTTGGTCAAAAGTTAACATATTGGGTCAGTGGGTTGATTATTGGGTCAAGGTTTGACCATTTTGACCAAAGTTGACTTTTTGGTCAAAAGTTAACCTATTGGGTCATGGATTGGTCATTGGGTCGGAAATTGACCATTTTAACTAAAGTTGACTTTTTGGTTAAAAGTTTACCTATTGGGTCAATGGGTCATGGGTTGGTCATTGGGTCGAAGATTGACCATTTTGACAAAGGTTGACTTTTTGGTCATAGATTGGTTTACTGGGTCAATTATTGGTCATTTGGTCAAAAATTGACTATTTTGACCAAAATTGAATTTTTTGTCAAAAGTTAATCCATTGGGTCAATGGGGTGGTCATTGGATCAAGAATTGACCATTTTGACCAAAGATGACTTTTTGTCAAAAGTTGACCTACTGGGTCAATGGGTTTGTCATAGGGTCAAGGATAGACCATTTTAACCAAAGTTGACTTTTTGGTCAGAGATCGGCTTACTCGGGTTAATAATCGGTCATTAGGTCTTTGGGTCAACGGTAGTGTCTGGGTCAATCGGCAGTCTTTGGGTCAAAAATCGACCATTTTGACCAAAGTTGACTTTTTGGTCAAAAGTTGACTTATTGGGTTCATGGGTGGTCATTAGGTAAAAAATTTACTATTTTGACCAAAATTGACTTTTTGGTCAAAAGTTGTCCTGTTGGGTCAATGTCTTTGTCATTGGGTGAAGGATTAATTTATTTGACAAAAATTAACTTTTTGGTGAGAGATTGACTTAATTGGTCATTAATTGGTCATTAGGTCAAAAATTGACTATTTTGACCAAGATTGAATTTTTTGGGTCAACGAGGAGGTCATTGGGTGAGAAATTGACCATTTTGACCAAAGTTAACTTTTGAGTTCCTTGTTGTTGCAGAGGTTTAGTTTTAGAAGGTGAAAATCAGGAGATGAGAGAAGTGTTTTTGTTTAGAAATCTTAAAATCCAAATATTTTTAATATTTTAATTAAAACAAATCTTAAAGTTGTTTAAACAGAACCGATTAAGATCTCACGGTTTCGTCATCACATCACCGTTATTTCCATCGAATTCACTTAGTCCAGATGAATTTGCTAAACTCAACTGAATGAGTTCCACACTTTCATTTAGACCGTGGGAAATCCCGTTAGCAACACGTGGGTTACATCATCCGAGGTATTCCCGATCATTCAACGAGACGTTTTAATTTAGTTACAATTGTAGTTTTGTTGTTCTGTTTGTGAGTAAATTTTGAGTTGTTTTATATTTTGGAATGTTGTGGCTGTGAATTTTATCTTGCAATGACTTTTAATTTAGTTTTGGTTTCAGTTCAGGGACTATCCTAAAGGTTTTGGTTTTCATGCAACAATTTTGTTTAACATGCAAGAAAAAGTAAAGTACAGTGCATGTAAGTAAATTGCAATAAAGTAAATTGCAATAAAATAAAATAAAAACGTACCTAGAAGGTCTTCCCGTCATCCCAAGCTGCACTTAAAACACATGTTAAGGCATTTAAACATATTCTTGCAAGAAATACCTAGGTAAAGCTAAGGAAAGGGTTTTGGTTATCTACTGAATCCTAATCCTATAACTAGTCATCTCTTATGACGTTTAGATTGTAGGTTTGGTTTAAGGATGATTTTCTTCATCAAAGAACAATTAAATTCAATTGTTCTTCTAAAACATCCCGTCATATTGAGGAAGTGCTTAGGACGAGTTCTAAACATCTTTTCAATACTTTTGGGATTATTTTGAGTCCAAGTAAATTTAATTGCACAAGTGAACTAATCAACCAGGAGTTTAGTTTAAGCTTTGTCTCTTGCTCAGTGAACTTGGGTATTTGATTACCTAATGAATGAAGTGACATCTCACTCAATACTCTATTTAAGAGTTATAATAATTAAAGCCTTTAAGAGCAAGTTGGTTTATTGAGAATTTTAATCATCCTTAATTAAAAGTTTGAGTTAATGATTTAAAGTGATTTAATTTAATTATGAGGTTTTAATTAATAATTTTAAATTTGGAATAGTGTTCAAGTTATTTTAGATTTAATTTAAATCATTACACTTTCAATTATCTTAGTATTTCAGATTGATGTTTATGTTTTAAATTTACTTAGATAGAAAGAGGTGTTGAAATTATTGATATGTTTTGATTTAACTCTTAATGATTTCATTTAGGTTTGTTTTTAAGTGATTTTAATTTAATTTAATTTAATTTAATTTAAATTTAATTTTATTTAATTTAATTTTAATTTTTAATTTTAATTTAATTTTAGTTTAATTTAATTTAATTTAATTTTAATTTAATTTAATTTAATTTTAATTTTAATATTTTAAATTAAATTTAATTTAAACTTTGACTTGACTTAATTTAATTTAATTTAATTCCAAGAGTTTAAATTTGATTTTAATTATTGGACCATTTAACATTTTAAGCTTTAATTCGTTTAAGGGTTATCTTCTTTTAATTTTTAATTTATTTAGTTTGGATTATTATTTTAATTTTTAACTAAGAACTAAATATTATTGAAGTGACTTATTTAGGGATTTTTAAATTAAAGAATAAGTATCCTCTTAATAATATCCCTATTTTAATAATCCAAGTTTTAAATATATTCTTTCCAAAATTTAAATTACTTAATTAATTAGAGTTTTATTTTGATATTTTCAAAGTGTTTAATGGGTTTCTACCCCTTAATTTCCCTATGTTTAAATCATCCAAGAGAAAGTTAAGATCAAATATTTTACCCTCCATTTTGATTAAACCTAAAGTTTTAATTAAGGGTTAAAATTTTTAATTACCTTTATGCCCTTTTAGGCTTATTTATTTCATAACTCACTAAATTGAGCTCAAATAAATTTGAAATTTTTATGTAACCTCACTCACATGTCAATTAAGACATTAGAGGAGAAAATGTGATTTTTCTGAATTTAATTGATTTATATAATTATTTTTAGTAGAAAATAGGGGCTTTCAAAGAAAATTCAACAACATGACCAAGGAAAGGTTTCTGCCCTTAAGAAAATTATGAGATATTCCTAATGACTAGAGGACCACTTGGACTAATTTTGTGATTTTTTAAATTATATTTTATTTTTTATAATTATTTTGATTTTTAGAGTATTAATTAATTTTAAAATAAAATAAAAATTAAAAATAGATTTTATATTTTTCTTAAATTTCTCTGACCTCAAGGAGTTTAGAAAAAAAATTTTATAATTTTTTTATTTTTATTTGATTTATTAGAATTATTTTAGTGAAAAAGGTTGAAAATTCATTTTTTTTAGTATTAAAAATTACATTAAGCCTTTAAAATTCAATATACTTATCCTAGGGACTTAGGAAGAATATTTGGTTTGTTCCTAAGAGATTAGGAGTCAAAATGTGACATTTTTATGATTTTTAATATTTTTTGGGATTTTTATTATTTTTTAATTATTAAAATATTAAAATATTGTGAAAAATCAACTTTTTTAGAAAATTCCAATTTTAATTTTCTTGAACTCCCCTGATATCAGAGAAGCTCCAAAACCATTTTTGTTAATTTTTGAAAAGCATTTTTGGAGTTATGAATTTTTAAAGTTCCATTTTGTTTATGAGGCTTAATCAATCCATTTGGTGGGATTAATCAAGTCTAATTGACTTCAAAATTTTATGTAAGGATCCTCTAACCCTAAAGAGCAATGGAGAATTATTTTTAAGTCAATTTGGTGTGTGGTTAATCCTAATTAATTCAAATTTAATTTTGGGAGTTTAGGCCAATTAAGGTTATTATGAATGAATTAATTCAAAATATATTTTTCATAGGGTCCTCTGGTCCTAAGAAACATCACCAAATTTTCCTAGAATTTATTTTACAACATGCTAATTAATGAAATTAAAATACCTAAAACAGTGAGATGAACTTGAAAAATCAATAACTTTTCACAGAGATGTCCTCTGACCTTGAAAAATTCAGGGAATGTTCCCAAGATCAGAGGCTTCAAAAGCCCTATGGTCTCATGCCATGGTGAATTGTCTATACAAATGGAGAATCAAAACATTGGAAATAGTAAATAAATTATTAAAAATAAAATACTCATCCGATTAAGTTGATTTCTTTTCCACATTATTCTCCTCTGTTCTCTGAGCAAGAGGGTATTTTTATTTTATTTTTGTCATTTTTCTATGCAAAGATATGAATTTTTGAAGTTATGGTATTTAAATAATTCAAAAATACCCTTATTTCCTACTTATCCGACTCGACACCGCGTCATCCTACAGCGGATCGAAAGCCCACGCGTCATTCTGTGATTCAGCGTCGCCATCTGACTCAGTGCTCCAGGGGCCTGTGATTCACGTAACATTCCGCTGTCCGGCTTGATCTCGACCGTCCACTCGATACACGCGCGATCCAACGGCTCCTGTTCATCGTTTTCGAATGGTGTGCACCCGTGACCGTCCACACTCAAACCCTAATATCTCTCTCAATTCATAATGGATTTTCGAGTTCTTATACTCTATCGATTCGTCTTGAATAGAAGAACACATCCATACAGTTTATAAGCTACGAAATTAACCCAAACAAAATGGAGAATTGTTGGAAGCTCGGGAGGATGAATGAGTGCATACCTTTGCTTAGAGAAGTGCAGCTTCGATCTGAGGGTTGTGTCACCTTCGATTGAGTCCAAGCAAGCTCCAGATGAAGTCTCTGTCTCTGGGGAATTGTCTAAGTATGAAAGTGACCAAGACCGATCACAAAGCTTGGAGGCTGGAAGCAATGGCTGGTCTGGTGAGGGTGCTTTTGCTGGGGAACTTCTCCTCTTGGTCTGGTGAAGGTGTAGGGTCAATCAATTTGAAGATTGGCTCTCTTTGGTGAAGTGTCCTATTTTTTGGGTGGATTTTCAACTCAAAAATTGAGCTCTGTTAATGGGGCTTAGGGCAAAGGAACACTGGGGATCAACTGCTCTAGGTTAGGAGAAGGTCTTGGAGCAATTTTGGCAGAGTTTCCTTGAAGTCTGGTTCATCACCTTGTTTGGCCAAGAGGTGAGTGGGTTTAAATAGAGGTGGCTGGAGGGCTTGCAGGGGCAATTGGAGGTTTGGATCAAATGCTCAGGGCAAGGGAAGAACAGCTGCAATGGCCATTTAGGTTGGGATAAGTGAGCTAATTCAAATTGAATTTTTGATTCAAATTAAGCCTCTCGGCCTGGTGGTTTCCGGTGGCCGTGGTGGTGGCCGGCCGAGCATGGGTCACCCTCGTGGTCGGGGAGGTCAGTGCTTGAGTTTTGTGAGTTCAATTGGCAAATGTCAAGTGTAAAGGTCTTGAATCAAAGTGGAAGGGGGAATGATCATTTTGGGCTTGGTTCAGTCAAATGCATGGTTTTGGTTTTGGTGCACCCACCAAGGCCTGATTTAGGCTGAAGGGAATCATATGGCTCAGCTGAATTGGAGTGGAGAAGTCTCCATCCATGGTGAGGTGGCTAAGCATGGTTTAGTGTGTATCATGGATGAGGTTAAAAAGGCTTAAGGAAATCTTAATAAAGTGGCCCCTCCATTTGCCATAAATGACATGGTGAGGTGTCAAAACTCTCATGGCTTCATATGGCTTGTAAATGGCTCACATTTGCTTACATTTGGCTTGGAAAAGGTTGGCTTGTTTCATGAAAAAGGATTTTAAGGATTTTTGGTATTTTTAATGAATTTAAGGGAAATTGGCATGTGTCTTGATTTGGAATGACTTGATTATTGATTTAGGACTTAGGGATGATTTCAATTAAAGGTATGGTGAGAAGAATTTGTCATGTGGGCTTTGCTTTGATTTTGGGCTTTTTTGAAATCATTTTGGATGGGCTTTTAAAGTGGTTTAAGGAAGTGGGCTTTTGGATTTAAAGTAAATTTAGAATGAAAATTTTGTAAAGGATTGTGCCAAGTAAATGTTGCAATTGGTTTAGGCATTTGTCATGAGTGGTTGGGAACAAGTTTAAAGTGATTTTGAATTACATTGGGTTTAATTTGAGCTTTTTAGTTAAAGGGGCCAAAGTGGGTCAAATTGGGCTAACTTGGGCTAAGGTTGGTTTAATGTTGGATTTTATGTAAAATTAATGTTGCGAAATATTTATGGGAGTGTTACAAAGAGTTTTCAATTTTGGTTGGGCTCTAATTTTGGGATTTGAGCCCATTTAGGTTAGGTTTGGGCTTAGGCCAATTTAAGGGATTTTGGTTTTGGGTTAGGTTTTGGTGGAGTTTAGGTTCAAATTTTAGGCAAATCAAGTTAGTGATTTGTTTATGGGGATGTTAGGAAGGCTTTAAAAAAGATTTGGGGCCAATTGGGGTTGAGTTGGGTTAGTTTGTGCTAGGTTTAGGTCATGGGTCAAAATTGGGTCTTAGGCTTCAAATTGAAATTGGGCTCAAATGTCAATCAAATTAGACTTGAATTTTGTCCAAATTGATATTGAGGATATTGAATTGAAGTTTAGAATTGAATTGAACCAGAATTGAAGTCAATTGGGGTGGTTTGGTTTGACATTGGGTTCACTTGGGTTAAAAAGTGGGTCAAATTGGAGGTTTTGGTAAAAGTGGGGTAAATTGGAAAAATTGGCCCATGGTGTAGTTGAATAAAATGAAATTGGGAATATTTGGGATTTTCTTGAATTTTCTGGGAATTTTTAGAATTTTTGGATTTTTGGGGTAAAAAGGTATTTTGGTAATTTGGGGGGTTAGGGGTATTTTTGAAAATTTTGGTATTTTTGGCCAAAGATGATCAATTTGAGTGGTGGGAAGTGTTTGGGATTGATTTTGAGGAAACTTGGGTAATTTAGGTAATTTTGCAAATTTTGGGTCATTTCAAAGGTATTTGGTAGGTTTGGTTGGTCCGGGGCCTCGGGGGTCAAAAACTGAAATTTTGAAAAAAGGAAGATTGATCAAGTGTGACTGAAATGGAATCACTTTGGTTGAGCCATGAAGCCACATTAAGCTCATATGAGCCATAAGATGACTCATTTGAGGCATTCATTATGTTGTTCCTAACCCTCTCAGCCAGCGGCTTAGGGCTTAGGGGTGAAGGACCATCCATATGAATTACCTATATGAGTCAGGAAGTCAAGTTGGGTGAGTGTGTGGTTTTAGGACTTGGAATGTGTGTGAGAGTGTAGTGTATGTGCAAGACAACACTCACCTGACCAGGCCATCCGAGGTATTCCTAAGGCCAAAAAGTCCTATAGGGAACTCATTCTTTAAACCTCCACATTTGATTTCAACCCTCTATGTGATTAAGGGTCTACAACTAAGCTTGTGGGGTTTGTAGGGAGTTAAGAAGTTGTTTGAATTTCTAAATGGTGGGTTCCATTTCTAGTCCTCTAAGATTAGTCAAAGGAAAATCCTAAGGCTAGATCCTAAGTACTAAGAGAGAAGCAAAAGACCTCACCAAAATTGATGTCAACAAATGGACCCCCAATAGGTGTGGTGTGCTAACCAAGCACACCGCGCGTATTGGCGTTGACCGAAGAGATCAACAAAACCAACACAGACGTCCAAGTGACAAACTTAGGACGAAGTAGAAGAATTTCCGCTGGGGAGTATCAGGTATATTTCCAAGACTGGAGATTCCTGAACTCTCGCTGGGGAATGGAAAAGGAGGTGAACTCCAAATCACAAGATCTAGGGATTTCGATTAAGATTTCATTTTACTTTTAAATTTCAAGTTTCAATGTGTGAGTTTAGATTTCGATTTGTTCTGAGTTTCAATTTCGATTGACGTTCAACCCCAAGATTGCGAAGAGAACTGGAATTTAGGTACCTACCTCAGAGTGAGAATCAGAGTTTAAGTATCGATGGAAAAAGGATGAGAATCAGAATTTAGGTACTGATCTCGATAAAGTGAGATTTGAAATTTAAGTATCAAACCTGTAAGAGAATCGAAATTTAGGTAGCGATCTCGGAAAGAGAATCAGAATTTGGTACCAACCTCGAAGGAAGAGAACTGGAATTTGGTACCAGTCTTGAAAGAGAGAATTGAAATTTGGTATCAATCTCGGAAGGAGAGTCGTAATTCGGTACCGACCTCGAAGGAAGAGAACTGGAATTTGGTACCAGTCTCGAAAATTTAGAATTAAAATTTAGGTATCAATTCGAATGAGAGTCGGAATTTGGTACCGACCTCGATGGAAGAGAACTGGAATTTGGTACTAGTCTCGAAAGAGAGGATTTAAATTTGGTATCAACCTCGAAAGAGAATCAAAATTTAGGTATCGATCTCGGAATCAGAACTGGAATTTGGTACCAGTCTCGGAAATATAGAATTGAAATTTAGGTATCAATTCGAATGAGAGTCGGAATTTGGTACCGACCTCGAAGGAAGAGAACTGAAATTTGGTACCTGTCTCGAAAGAGAGGATTGAAATTTGGTATCAACCTCGAAAGAGAATCAAAATTTAGGTATCCATCTCGGAAAGAGAGAACTGGAATTTGGGTACCAGTCTCGAAGATTTATCTGTATGAAGAGGGATCCAGTCTCATGCCATCAGAACCAAATAGAACAAAGTTCGTGGCTCCGTGTCAATAGAACTAGTTGATCCTCTAAGACACAAAAGAAAGAGAATTAAAAGGGGCTGGTAAGTGTACAAAGCTGAAAAGACTTGACTTAATGACAAGTCGAAGAGAATATTCAAATTTCAAAAGAGTTTCCAATAGATTTCGATGGAGGAGAGAACTGAAAGGTTCGAATTAGAGGATTCAGATCGGAATTCAATTTGAGATTTAGATTCGTTTTGTTTGTCCTTTAACGATCCCATTTTATTTTTTTTGTGTTTATTTAGTGTTCATGTGAATTTGAAGTTCATTTTAATATTCAGATTTTTAGGAAAAGTTCTCATTTATTTTCTTTTCTTTTCTGTTCTTCGTTCAAAGTTCATTTAACTCTAATGGCGTTTCCTAGTCAATTTGCACAAAAAGAGGTGAAGGCAAAATATGACGTAGTCGTTTTCATTCCAACTTGCTGAAAATACATTATACAACTTGATCTAATCATGTTGACATTTCCCTCGGAAATTTAATGTCTCATACAATCCATGTAAATCCAAAACGGACTGTGTAAACTTCTTGCTAATCCATCCATAAGCATCTGTCAAAAAATCCATGTCTGAATAGTAAGAAACATGGGCAATAACATCACCTTCCAAGCCACCCTTGGCAGGAATGCCGCATGGATGTGCATTGGAGGTGTGTTATTTCCCACGTAACTCACAGCTCATAGGGCCGGAGACTCTTCAATTCTAGATCTGGCTGAAAGTTGTAAGGCATTTTTCTGTCATCCATTCTTCTAAAAGTAACTGAGATCCGCTCCACAGGCACTCCTGGAATGCAATGCTTCGCAACGTCTGCTCTGTTTCCTTTTAACACCAGAACGGAACCTACCGGTAGTGGTATCTCCACCGGCCCTCGGAACTCACCGGGGCCTGGAATCCGGAGGTTAGATCTGAACATGATGTTACACTGGTTGATGAATGACATTATGCAGAAGGGTCTAACAAAGTCATGATGGTCTATATGCAGAGGTATGTAGTCGCCTTCTTTGTACATGTTAATAATGCAGTACGTTGCGTATGCAATCTGCAGGCAATACCCTCCATGTTATCATCCTTTTCACCATCCTCTTAATAATTCTTGGCATCGGATCCACCTCACTGCGATGGAGTATCCCCGGTGGATTTCCTTTTCTGTCTATGGCAAAATTGTAGGAACATCCGCATTGGATTGTAACTCTTCCTTTTCCTGGCATCCATCTTCGGGGTTCTGAATATGTCTTTTCTCTCAGGCGACCAGCTCAACCCATTTTCTGTAATTCGAGGATGCAGTCTACAATTTGTTGTTGCTCATAATCTGAGAATACATCTGTATGCAGCTCGAGGCCTTCCAAGATGTTGACCCTCTTGTCTCCAATTCTTTCAAAGTATTCAAAGGTTTTCTTCTCAACTAGTTGCATTTTCTCCGACTCGTATTCCGGGATTATCTAAAGTCCTCGGTATCTAGTAACATACTCGCGGGATGTATGGCTCAAACCCAAGACGTTCTTTCGCATGTCTCGGCTCCTCGGGGATAGTCTCCGTAGGACATCCTCCGGGTCGCTTTCGCAACATGACTCTTCGGATCTGGTACATCTGCTCGGCGTCAGGGTACTGACTCTATTTTTGCTTTTATTGGTACTTCTTTTATCTGTTCCGACTTTCTTGGAGTTGACTTTCTTCTTTCCGGTTCCTGACGAACCGGTCTCCTTGGAGCATTTGCATTAACGGTATCCACTGTTTGTTTATGTTGATCTTCTGCTAACTTGGTTAACATTTTGCGAATGCGACGATTCTTATTTCTTCGCTGGGTAGCATTCTGATCTATAAAAAAATACCTATTTCTTTATGTCTTAATTCTTATTAATTTCTAAGGATATTATGCTTTAATGAAAGGTATTTTTTGTATTTTTGGATGTAGGTAATGTAAAAAGGTCTAAGAAGGAAAAAGGAGCAAAAATGGAGCAAAATACCAAAAGTATAAAAAAATATGGCATGGCGCCTAGCGCCGAAACTAGCGCCAGCGCCGTACTCGATACGAAAGCCGTCAAGTTTTCGACAACGTTTCGATCGGCTTATTTTGATGGAGTGAGTGGTTATTGGACATTCTAGAAGGCTGGCAGTTGTTCCTTGATAATAGGACATGTGATGCATTGCATTTGGACACTCCAAAAAGGTTTTAATCGTGAAGAGGTGCGAGCCAAAGTGAAGAGGTGAGAAGAACTGGACGCGGTGTCCGCGCTGGCGCCGATTCCGGCGCCTAGGCGCTAGACCGACCTTCTAGAAGATTCATTGAATGTGGACATGTTTTGAAGAGGTGCCTCAAGGTAACTCTGGAAGCCTATAAATAGAGGTCCAATTCTTCAGAAAACGTGCCCCTCCCATTGTACCCTTTCTCTTTTCTACTTTAAGATCTCTCATCCTTAGAGAGAGAATTAGAGAGAGAAATTTAGGCCCACTTTTGTTTAGTTTAGTAAGTTTATTTTCAAGTTATTGCATCTGGAGTTCATTACACTGTGGAGTGAGTAGGAATCAGAAGATCTGTAGAAGAAATATTTGAGATAAGTATATTTTTAAATTTGATTCAAAGTTTAATTATCATGTTTTGTTATTTATTTTCAATGTGTTCGAGTAGTTAGTTACTTTCTTACTTTAATTATGAAGAGATAGATAAGATAATATAAAGATTCGATGGAGAATTAAAATTCAAAATATTTTCAAAACATTGTGATGACATTAATACCTGATCTTACTTTACTTTTTAAAATGGTCGTTTGAATTGTTAAAACCTGTTAAAGAGTTTAAAAACCTTGTAGGAGAAGAACTCTTAACTTGTAAACGTCACATGAATCCTTGGGTAGTCGAAGGCCATGTGTGGGCTATTCATGGTGAAGTGCAAATAAATAGGAAGATAATATTTAAATGGCGTAGAATTGATAAGTTTTCAGAGTGACAGACTAAATTCTTATAATTTGATTTATAGACTAGGAAAGGGTCACTAGTAGGGCCGACCATAGCCACCCTTGGACATCTAGAAGTGTGAGCCTAGATTAATCCATTCTACTAACAATACATCCGGACCTATTCTGTAAATTAGTCAATGTTCTTTGCACCTAGATCAAAGGGTAAAGAATAGGAATGCTTCTATTTGGCACAATATCATAAATTAAATTCTCCAACGAATATTAAATTATCTTAAAAATCTTAGATTAATTGAAGGAAAGAAAGCTGTTTATATAGAGTTTATAAAATCATTTTCTTATTTTTGTTTTCTTTAAATTACATATAGTAAATTGATAGTAATTTGTAATCAAAATAAAAATATTTTTACTATTATATTTTGCTTTCGCTTTATAGAAAATTTATTTCTATAAATCTTCCTTGTGGGATCGATACTCGGGTCTTTGTTTAAAAAGCCTATATTACCTGAAACGATATGTATACTTGTGTAGTACCCCTAGTGTGTAAAAATATTACTTATATAATATTAATTTTATACACTAGCCGCTATTTATAAATTGAGTCAAAGCTTTTTGGCTATCTTTTGAAAGCAAACATTACTGTGTTAAGCGCGGCGGTCAGGTCAAGTTTTTGGCGCCGTTGCCGGGGAAGAAATCAAAGAAAGAAAGAAATAAAATAGTTAAATTTTATTGCTTGTTTTATGTGAAGATTTGGTTCTGAAGGATTAATACCTTTAGATTCTAAATTGGAAATAACAATTAGAAAAATTAAAAAGGGAAAACAAATTCAAAAATTTCAAGAAATGGCTACTTTACAAAATCCAATTGAACTTAATGATCAAAATGTTTATAAACCATTAAGGAATTATGCTAACCCTACAGTTGATGAACTTCATAGTAGTATTCAAATACCCACTGTAGATACTAATTCTTTTGAACTTAAACCGTCTATTATTCAAATGGTGCAAAACAATTAATTTGGTGGATCACCAAATGAGGATCCAAATTTACATCTTGTTAGTTTTTTAGAACTTTGTGCTACCTTTAAATATAACAATGTTTCTGATGATGCTATTAGACTTAGACTCTTTCCTTTTTCTTTAAGAGATAAAGCAAAGATGTGGTTAAACTCATTAGCTATCTGGTTCTATTAAAACATGAGCTCGAAATGACACAAAAATTCCTTGCTAAATATTTTCCTCCTTCTAAAACTGCTAAATTAAGAAATGATATTACTTCGTTTAGTCAATTTGACGGAGAGACAATATATGAAACTTGGGAAAGATTTAAAGAACTATTAAGAAAATGTCCTCATCATGCTTTACCTAATTGGTTGATTATTCAAACATTTTATAATAGATTAATTGGATCTTTAAAATCAATTATTGATGCTGCTGCTGGAGGTTCTTTAATGTCTAAATCATTTGAACAAGCTTACACTTTAATTGAAGAAATGGCTAATAACAATTTTCAATGGCCTTCCGAAAGTATTAACCCTAAAAAGATGGCTAGTATTCAAGATAATGAAGCCTTTTCTATCTTAGCTTCGCAAGTTGCAGCAATATCTAAGAAATTAGATAATTTTGCAATTAATATTTCGCATAATAACTCGCTAATATTGAAGATCCTCAAACTATTGAAACTTTACAAGCTATTGCAAGTAAAAATAATCCTTATTCAAATTATTATAATCCTGGGTGGAAAAATCATCTTAATTTTAACTGGAATAATTCACAACAACAATGGGGTAATAATCAATCTCTTCCCACTGGAAATTGGAATAATTAAGATAATTCAAATTATAAACCTCCTGGATTTAATAATCAACAGAAAAATTTATCAATAGAAGAATTAATTATGTAAATGAATAATCAATTACAAAATCAAAATACTGTTATTCATAATATTGAAAATCAAATGGGGCAAATTGCCACTTTAATTAATAACAGACCTGTAGGAACACTTCCTAGTAATGTTAAAATCAATCCAAAGGAAACTGGAAAAGAATATGAACAAGTTAAAGCTGTGCAACTTAGAAGTGGAAATGAATTAAAAGAAAGATTGCAGAATGAAATTGAAAAAGAGATTGAGGTTGAAGAGATTGAAAAACCTAAAGAAACTCTCTCTCCTAGTCAAGATCGATCGTTATACCCGTTAATGTGGAAGTTGAAAAACCACCACCACCTTTTCCTCAAAGACTTAAACAGCAGAAACTTGATCATCAATTTTCTAAGTTCTTTGAAATTTTTAAGAAACTTACTATTAACATACCTTTTGCTGAAGCTTTGGAACAAATGCCAACTTACGCAAAATTTATGAAAGATATTTTAAGCAAAAAATGAAAATTTGAAGCTTTTGAAACTGTTGCATTAAGTGAAGAATGCAGTGCAATAATTCAAAAGAAATTACTCGAAAAGCTTAAGGATCCTGGAAGTTTCACTATACCCTGTGCTATTGGAGAAAAATTTTGCAGAAAAGCTTTATGTGATTTAGGAGCAAGTATTAATCTCATGCCATTTTCTATCTGTCGAAGATTGAATTTAGGAGATATTACTCCCACCACTGTAACTCTTCAGTTAGCTGATAGATCTATCATGTATCCTAAAGGAGTTATAAAGGATGTCCTTGTTAAAGTGGATAAATTTATCTTCTCTGTAGATTTCATAGTACTTGATATGGAAGAAGATAAAGAGATACCTATTATTTTAGGAAGACCTTTTCTAGCTACCGGACGAGCTATGATTGATGTGCAAAAAGGAGAATTAACCATGAGAGTCAATGATCAAGAAATTAAATTCAATGTTCTTAAATCAATGAAGTACCCTGATAAAAAGAAATGTTATCGAATGGATATAATTGATTATTTAATTGAAAACATTATCAAGAAAAATGTAAAGTTATTTCTGAAGAAAAATTTGAATTTTCAACTAATGAAGATGAAATAGTAGAAGAAGAAGAGACTCATTTTATTAAAGATAATTGGGAAACTTTAGACATAACTCAAAATGATATACTTTTACCCTCAATTAAAAAAAGCACCTGAACTCGAATTAAAAATGTTACCTTCCCATTTAAAATATGCTTTTCTTGGAAATTCTTTAACTTTACCTGTTATTATTTCTTCTGAACTGAGTAAAGATCAAGAAGAAAAATTACTAGGTGTGTTAAAGAATTATAAGAAAGCTTTTTGTTGGACTATTGCTGATATAAAAGGAATAAGCCCTTCCATTTGCATGCATAGAATTTTAATGGAACAAAATTTTAAACCTACTATAGAATCACAAAGAAGATTAAATCCTATTATGAAAGAGGTTGTTAAAAAAGAAATTATTAAGTGGTTAGATGCTGGTATTATTTATCCTATTTCGGATAGTCAATGGGTAAGTCATATTCATTGTGTTCCGAAGAAAGGAGGAGTAACTGTCATTGTTAATGATAAAAATGAACTTATTCCTACAAGACAAGTTATTGGATGGCGAATTTGTATTGATCATAGGAAACTAAATAAAGCCACTAGAAAGGATCATTTTCCTTTATCTTTCTTGGATCAAATGCTCGATAAATTAGCTGGACACTCATATTTCTGTTTTCTGGATGGATATTCTGGTTATCATCAATTACTTATTACTCCTGAGGACCAAGAAAAGACAACATTTACAAGTCCTTATGGAACATTTGCTTTTAGAAGAATGTCTTTTGGCTTATGTAATGCACCTGCAACTTTTCAAAGATGTATGATGTCAATATTTTGTGATTTGATTGACAAAGGAATTGAAATATTCATGGACGATTTTTCAGTCTTTGGAACTTCTTTTGAATCTTGTTTGGAAAACATAGCCAAAGTTCTGAAAAGATGTGAAGAAACAAATTTAGTTCTTAACTGGGAAAAATGTATATTCATGGTCACAGAAGGCATTGTACTCAGACACAAAGTACCATGGAAAGGGATGGAAGTAGATCAAGGAAAAGTGAAAATTATTGCTGAATTGCAACCACCTACTACTGTTATTGATGTGAGAAGTTTTCTAGGTCATGCTGCACAATTTGAATTTAATGAAGAATGTATTAATGCTTTTAATATTCTAAAAGAAAAATTAATAACTACATCTATCATTGTTGCACCTGACTGGAATAAATCTTTTGAATTAATGTGTGATGCAAGTGATTTTGCAATTGGAGCTGTATTAGGACAAAAATATGAGAAAGTTTTCAAAGTTGTATATTATGCTATTAAAACTCTCACTGAAACACGAAGAAATTACACTACCACAGAGAAAGAGCTTCTAGCTATAGTATATGCCTTTAATAATTTTAGACCTTATCTTCTTGGTACTAAATACATAGTTCATACTGATCATTCTGCTATTAAATATCTAATATCTAAGAAGGATTCTAAACCTAGACTTATAAGATGGGTTTTACTTCTATATAAATTTGATTTTCAAATAGTAAATAGAAAAGGAACAGAAAACCAAATTGCTGATCATTAATCTAGAATTAAAAATGATATTATTTCGGAAGAAAATATAAATGAGAAATTCCCTGATGAATCTTTATATGTTATTCAAAGATACAAAACACCGTGGTATGCTGATATTGTTAATTATTTAGTTAGCAATATTTTACCTTATGACTTGGATAACAAATTTATTAAGAAATTTAACTATGATGCTAAATCTTATATTTGGGAAGAACCTCATTTATTTAAAATTGGTAAAGATTCTATGATTCGAAGATGTGTACCTTATGAGGAAACTTTTGCTATTATTCAAATTTTGGAGGACACTTTGGCATAAATAAAACTACATTTAAAATTTTAAATTCTGGATTTTATTGGCCTACCTTATTTAACGATGTGAGACAATATGTGAAAACATGTGATCGATGTCAAAGGATGGGAAATATATTTAGGAAAGATGAAATGTCGTTAAACTATATATTGGAAGTTGAAATTTTTGATATATGGGGTTAGACTTTATGGGACCATTTGTTCCATCATCTGGAAAAATTTATATTTTATTAGCAGTTGATTATGTTTCAAAGTGGATTGAAGCTGTTGCTTTACCAAACTGTGATTCCAAATGTGTTTCAAAATTCTTAAAGAAAATGATATTTTCAAGATTTGGAATGCCTAAGGTAATTATCACTGATTGTGGAAGTCATTTTAGGAATATAAGAATTCAATCATTACTTCAAAAATTTGGAATCAAACATAGAATTGCAACTGCTTATCACCCTCAAACTAGTGGAATAGCTGAAGTGTCAAACAGACAAATTAAAAGAATTTTAGAAAAGACTTTTAATCCTAAAAGAACTGATTGGGTTGATAGACTTGATTCTGCATTATGGGCTTAAAGAACAGCTTATAAGACACCAATCAGAATGTCACCTTACCGGTTAATTTATGGTAAACATTGTCACTTACCTGTAGAACTTAAACATAAAGCTTATTGGGCGATAAAGGAGTTTAATTTTAATTTGAATAAAGCAGGAGAAAAACGATTATTGCAATTAAATGAGATGGAAGAAATTAGAAATGAATCATATGAAAATGCGAGGATTTATAAAGAGAAAATGAAGATGTTGCATGATTAGAAAATTTCAGGAAAAATTTTTGAGCCTGGATAAAAAGTTTTACTGTTTAATTCTCGTTTAAGACTTTTTCCTGGAAAATTAAGATCTAAATGGATTGGACCTTATTTTTCTGAGAAAGTATACCATTATGGAGCTGTGGATATTAAAAATCCCAAAACTGGAAAAGTTTTTAAAGTAATGGATTAAGATTAAAGTCTTATTTGGGAAATATTAAGAAGATTTATTAAGAGGCTTATGAATTATGTCAACCTGATTAAAGATTTACTTAAGTCAGGCTGACGACGTTATACCAAGCGCTTTGTGGGAGACAACCCATAATTATCTTGTGTTTTTGTGTTTTAATGTAAGGTTATGCCTCGATCTTGATTAATTTTATATTACTTTAGAAAAATTTGATGCTCATAAGTCTTGGTTGACTTAGGCTGAAAATTATTTTGAGGTATGTATGTTTTAAAAATAGGATCACTCTATTTTAAATATGAGTAAAAAGGAGATCAAGTTAACCTTCATTATGATAGTTTACAATGTGAGTTATCGAGTCTAAATTACTCTTACCAGTATAATTTACCTATCTTGGAGAATGAAATTTTGAAAAATTGACGATTAGGCGAAATGGAGTTGAACATAGCTTCGGCGCTGGCGCCGGACTCGGCGCCTAAGCGCCAAAATCAACTATGTATCAATAGGTCAGGCACCTAGGCGCCAGATTCGGCGCCTAAGCGCCACGGTTACTGGGTCGTGCAAAAATAAAAAATTTTCAGTTTTTCACACGATTTTCCCCTTTAAATCTACCCATCTTCTTCCCTAACCATCAAACAATCAAAATTACATCCCTTACATTTCATTCTTGAGAGATTTGAGAATTTTTGAAGAAATGGAAAGGAGAAATCATGGAGAAGAGGCTAGGGACAAGGTCTCAAGGGATCCTCAACCCTACTTCAATGGTTTCATCGCTGTAAGTTTAGAGAAAATTTATAGTCGTTTAGATAAGTTTGAAGAAGATTTTAAAAGGATTAGAGATCTCCTTCATGAGATGTTTCATCAAGTTGAACATCTAGAATGGCAAATGAAACTTCAATTTGATCATATTGCGGCTTATCAAGATGCTCAAGTTGAAATGTATGTGAAGAACAAGTGGATTGATGAAAAGACGGCTACGGATTTCCCGAGAGCGTTAGTCTTCTTTCCAAGTGGAATACACAATTTTCCTTGTGAAGATTAGAATATTCTAGTAAAGAGATAGTTATTATGGTTGTTGAGTCGTTGTATCAATTTAGAGAATCAATTGTGTTTGTTAGTATATTTGCTTTCATGTTCAATGTGTGTTGTATTTGCTTTGAACTTGTTATGATTGAGTGTGTATTAGGAACTTGAATCAAATGTAGTACTTACCTGGAATGTATTGAGTCAAAATTGAAAATTTTAAATGTAAATTAGTGAGTTTGATTGAAAATCCTTATGTTTGATTGGTGGATTCAATATTTAATTTTTATAAATTTTTGAAAAATGTTGTGGAAGTTAGAAACTGAAGACCTACTCTGATATGAGTAATTGGAAGTTGAATTTATGAATTTTGGTGGAAAAATATATTTTTTCAAAAAAAATTTTTTTTGAAAGGCGAGTCCGGCGTCTAGGCGTCAGAATTCGGCGCCTAAGCGCCAGTTTGGCCTGCTACCCGAAAATTACCATTTAAACCCCAAAAGACATTTTTTACGCCTAAGCTTCATCTTCTTCCCCATTTTCACGAAAATACATCCTCTAGATCCATTTTGAGGTCAAAACATCAAGGATTTGAGCGCGAAACCACTCGATTTCTTCGTCTCAAGGTCAGATCTACACTTTAAACCATTTATTTTTTATTTTCACCATATATTTCCCTAAGTTTTGCTAAGAACCGAAAATTTGAAAAAAATATTTGATTTTTAGTTATTTCTTTAGATTTTTAAACTTATTTTAAGTTTTATAAACTTAAAAAGAGTTTAAATCTTTGATTCCTAAATTAGTTCTTGTTTTCTTTCACATTTAGATGGCTCTAAAATCTAAGCGCGGGAAAGGACGAGAAAATTTTGATAGCTGCAAATTTCCAACTGCGGCTGCTCAATTTCACTTCCACAAACTTGCATCTTCGAGAAAGTTCATCTCGGAACGAAGTTTTTATCATACTGGGGAGATGATCGAAAACACTATCATTGCGTAAAATTGGCAACGATTTTGTTATTTCACTGCTATTGCTGTTATTCCGGTTGTTCGAGAATTTTATGCAAATTTTCTGGATGCTGAAGATTCTGAAGTCTTTGTTAGAGGAATCGGAGTAGGATATATTCCAAAAAGAATCAACATATTTTATGGCCTGCCACCGACTATTGAGTGATATTATTCTGGATTATCACCATCTGAGGGAGATTTGGACATGATATTTGCTTATCTGACTAACGGTACTGGATCTTGGAAGATCAGGAACGGAAAGAGGGTAAACTTCAAATCCTTTGAATTAAATGGTGTATCTAAAGCATGACACTACTTTATTTCTGCAAGATTGTTACCTTCCAACCACCTGAGTGAAGTGACTAGAGATCAAGCGATCTTAAATTACTGCATTCAGGAGGGGAAGCCTATTGATGTCGGAAGCATTATTTATGATTCTGTGGAGTCTACTGTGAGATCCAGCACTTTTGTTGGATTGGGATTTCCATCTTTGATCTATTCACTATGTGTTAGTAATGGAGTCACTATTGATATTTCTGCGGAGAAGCTGAAGTCTACTAAGCCAATTGGGCAGAAGAGTGTTAGTATATATGATCGTCTTCGAGGGAAGAGATCGACCGCTTCTTCTACTTCTGCACATACTTAAGGTAGACTTTCTACTTCTAGACCCTCTACTTCTGCTGAGCCACCATCAGATTTCTGGGAATCAATGCATGATCAGTTTTTAGAACAAGCAGCGGGAGTTATTTCAAACTCACTTGCAGGATTGATACTACTGATAGAAAACTAGATCATTTATCTGATTATACCCAGAGGAAGAGTAATTATGATGCTGAGTATGATGAAGCCCTAGTCAGATTTCTTAAGGGTGAAAATGATGTTAGTTTTCCTACTTTTCCTAGATTCACAACATTTGTTGATCCTAAGGACGTAGAATTTTCCTTTGGTGATGAAGATGATGATGAGGCTACAGCTAGTGATTAGTTGTTATCGATTTCTTTGATGTGTAACTCTGTTAGTTTGTTTTATTTGGATTGTTTGTTAGTTTTGTATTTGATGTATGTTGACTGTTTAGTATTAGGATTATGTTGAATTGAGACTGAATTTAGAATTAGTTTATATGTTGTTTTAGTTTAATGTTTAGTACTTAATTATTTTGCTCTGTTTTAATTTTGTTTCAAATTTAATATCATCATAAAATTAGCTCTGCTTACCTTTCTATATACATGCTTCAATTTTATCTTAATTATTCATAAAAGCATGTTTAGAAGTTAATTTTTCTTTTTAAGATTGTTTTTTTCACATACTTACTAAAAATACTTATGATTTTCTTTCTCTCATACTTTCAAATTATCATAGTATACCAAAACTTAAGTTTGGGGGAAGGGAAAATCCATTCAAAATTAAATTTTATTTGTCCTTAAAGAGCCAATACTTTCTTAAAAATAGAAACTTTTTAACATAACTTAAGGAATGAAGAATTTATTTGAGATCACTTTTATTTTTTAAATAATAAACAAATTAGTGAAAATTAACCAAAATTTTACTAACTTTGATTGATTTTAAGAATAGAATTATTTAACTTAAAGAAGAATGAGAAAAAGAATTTTTATATTCATGATAGAAATAATAGAATTTTAGAAATATTAAGTAATAAAAAATTATCACTTGAAAAAGAAAAGAATGGAATTCTTTTTGAATTTTTATTTATGTTATAATAATTAAGTGGAGATGTATAAGTTTTGAAAATATAAGTTAAGGATAGTGAAGTTCAGAACCATTAGCAGGCTATCCAGATATAGTAATCCTCACTATAAAAAAAAAGAAAAGAAAAAAAAAGAAAGAGAGGAGAAGCTTGAGGAAATGCCTAATCAAAAATTGGCTTCACTTGAATTATCTTATAGGAAGAAAACTAATTACATACTTTACTTAATTTTTATGCATAAATATTTATTTAGAAAAGATTTTTCAAGAATATCTTTTTCTTGTAAATAATCTATGAAAGCTTAATATAATAGACTTCTATTATTTTCAAAATGAATGAAAAGTTTGAAATCTTATGATTTGGTAGTTAAATATTCTTTAAATTCTTAAAATTAAACCTAGTTAGTGAAATTGGGTTAATAATTTACTAAAGACTTTATAAAATAAAAAATTATAAGGAATCTTAAATATTTATCTTTTATTTCCAAAAGTTATATTTTATGTAGTAAAAAGAGTTACTTGAGGACAAGTAACATTTAAGTTTGGGGGATTTTGATCTATAAAAAAATACCTATTTCTTTATGTCTTAATTCTTATTAATTTCTAAGGATATTATGCTTTAATGAAAGGTATTTTTTGTAATTTTGGATGTAGGTAATGTAAAAAGGTCTAAGAAGGAAAAAGGAGCAAAAAGGAGCAAAAATGGAGTAAAATACCAAAAGTATAAAAAAATATGGACCGGCGCCTACGCGCCAGACTCGATATGAAAACTGTCAAGTTTCTGACAACGTTTGATCAGTTATTTTGACGGAGTGAGCGGTTATTAGACATTCTAGAAGGCTGGCAGTTGTTCTTTGATAATAGGA
The DNA here is from genome assembly GCA_022702705.1 of Papilionanthe hookeriana x Papilionanthe teres. Lineage (NCBI taxonomy): Eukaryota > Viridiplantae > Streptophyta > Magnoliopsida > Asparagales > Orchidaceae > Papilionanthe > Papilionanthe hookeriana x Papilionanthe teres. The sequence continues at coordinate 67,698,693 of CM040432.1, read as the reverse complement.
CATGTGATACAATGCATTTGGACGCTCCAAAATGGTTTTAATCGCGAAGAGGTGCGAGCCAAAGTGAAGAGGTGTGAAGAACTGGACGCGGTGTTATTTAGGGCCACTTTTGTTTAGTTTAGTGAGTTTATTTTAAAGTTATTGCATCTCGAGTTCATTATATTGTGGAGTCAGTAGGAATCAAAAGATCTGTAAAAGAAATATTTGAGATAAGTATATTTTTACATTTGATTCAAAGTTTAATTATCATGTTTTGTTATTTATTTTCAATGTGTTCTGAGTAGTTAGTTACTTTCTTACTTCAATTATGAAGATATAGATAAGATAATATAAAGATTCGATGGAGAATTAAAATTCAAAATATTTTCAAAACATTGTGATGACATTAATACCTGATCTTACTTTACTTTTTAAATTGGTCTTTTGAATTGTTAAAACCTATTGAAGAGTTTAAAAACCTTGTAGGAGAAGAACTCTTAACCTGTAAATGTCACATGAATCCTTGGGTAGTCGAAGGTCATGTGCGGGCTATTCATGGTGAAGTGCAAATAAATAGGAAGATAATATTTAAAGGGTGTATAATTGATAAGTTTTTAGAGTGACAGACTAAATTCTTATAATTTTATTTATAGACTAGGAAAGGGTCACTAGTAGGGCCGACCATAGCCACCCTTGGACATCTAGAAGTGTGAGCCTAGATTAACCCATTCTACTAACAATACATCCGGACCTATTCTGTAAATTAGTCAACGTTCTTTGCACCTGGATTAAAGGGTAAAGAATAGGAATGCTTCTATTTGGCACAATACCATAAATTAAATTCTCCAATGAATATTAAATTATCTTAAAAATCTTAGATTAATTGAAGGAAAGAAAGTTGTTTATATAGAGTTTATAAAATCATTTTCTTATTTTTATTTTCTTTAAATTGCATCTAGTAAATTAATAGTAATTTATAATCAAAATAAAAATATTTTTACTATTATATTTCGCTTTCGCTTTATAGAAAATTTATTTCTATAAATCTTCTCTGTGGGATCGATACTGGGGTCTTTGTTTAAAAACCCTATATTACTTGAAACGATACGTATACTTACGTAGTACCCCTAGTGTGTAAAAATATTACTTATATAATATTAATTTTATACACTAGCCGCTATTTATAAATCGAGTCAAAGCTTTTTGGCTATCTTTTGAAAGCAAACATTTCTGTGTTAAGCACGGCGGTCGGGTCAGCAGTGAGAGTAGCTCTCCTTACCCCTTGAATTTCTGCGGGCGCGGTGCTGACAAGCCTACCCTCTGTTGTGGCAACCACGAACTTAACTTTCTTATCTTCTCTGGTTGCATGAGCGGCGTTTGCTTTTTTTTTCTTGCTGCTGGATTGGTGGCTCGGGCCACCCATTTTCATCACTGTCTGGCTGTGAAGTTCTTCTCGATCAACTAGGATCCAATCATTTTCTTCGTATTGTAAGCCGGCTGGTGTGAAGTCTGAGTCAATCTCTATCACTACTCCATCCCTCACCCTATTTTCATCAAGTGCAAGACTCACGCCATTTCTAAAGTTTAGAACTAACCGCCCGTTCGACATTTCCATGCGAAAAAACATGGAAAGGATCAGGGGTTGTACTAAGAACAAGAACAATAAGAAAAACACTTAAAAATTCTTATTCACTTCTTTTAAATTTAAAGGAAGAAGGAAGAGATGAGAACATATCAGGAATGAATGGATTTAAAAGGAAAGATTGACATTTTATTATTACGATTTCCCATGTTTTCTTTTTAACATTTTCGTTGATGAGATTTTTTTTTATCATCCATTTTATTTTGTTTTGGGTTCAGATCCAGTCACAGTGATTACTTCACCCGTGTTTCTAGAGATAAGATTCTACTTTAGAGGCCACCCTTCGAAACATCAGGTTCCGTAATACTTCTTTAAATACCGTCCATTGATTAGAAGCATAGGTCACTCCCCACAGCAATTCACTAGTTGGTAGGAACCTCCTGAGTAGACTGTCTCGACCACGAATGACCCTTCCCATGTTGGTTCAAATTTACCACCTATCTTGCGATGTGTACGAATAGGTCTTCTGACCACAAGAACTAAGTCACTGACTTTGAAAGTTCTTGGGCGGACCAGTTTATCATGGGCCTGGATCATCTTGGCTTGATACAGTTCTAAATTTTGCTGCGCGGAAAGTCTTTTCCCTTCCAAGCTTTCCAATTCTTCCAGTCGTAGTCTGGCATTTTCTTCTGTAGTGATCCTTTCTGCAACTGTAATTCGGAGTGACGGAAGCTGAACTTCCAGGGGTAAGACAGCCTCGGACCAGTACACTAAAGCATAAGGCGTAGACTGAGTAGAAATCCTAAAAGTCGTCTTGTAGGCCCATAAGGCTTCTAACAACTTCTCGTGCCAATTTCTCTTGTTTTCATCCAAAGTTTTCTTTAAAATTTGAACAAGAGTTTTATTAAAAGCCTCGGCCAAGCCGTTTTCTCTTAGGTAGTAGATTGTTGAGTATCTCCAATCGATTCCGTGTCTTCTGACAAAATTGTTGATCTTTGTACTTTTGAATGCAGACCCAATATCTGAAATGATCCTGCGCGGTACCCCAAAACGGTAGACAACTTGGTTCTTGAAAAACTGTAGCACGTGGTGTGCCTTCACTTCTCTGAGTGGTATAGCTTTCGCCCATTTAGAAAAGTAGTCTGTAGCTGCAAGAATGAAGCGATGTCCTCTTGAAGAAGGCGGTTCTATCGGACCCACTATATCTGTGCCCCAACACTCAAATGGCCACGACGCGATCGTCGGATGTAGCACATTTGGAGGTCGGTGTAGAACCACTCGTGCACTTGGCATCGGTGACAACTTTTGGCAACTTTCATACAGTCGGTCATCATTGAGGGCTAGTAGTACCTTAGTCTTTTAATCTTCATTTTCATTTTCAGACCCGACTGATGAGCGCCACAAAGTCCTGAATGTACTTCTTTAACGATTTCATGAGCCTCGGACCCGCTCAGGCATCTTAGCCACATTTGATCAAAAGACCTTCTGTATTATGTATTGTTTATTAATGCGTAAGACGAGTTTTTTTCGATTTGATGAGCTAACGACTTATCGTCGTGTAGGTTTCCTGTCTGCAAGTAGTCTATTAATGGCTGTCGCCAATCTTCTGTATTTTCTGTTACTGCTGTAATTATTTCTTCTACTTTTCTTTCTGATTTATGTATTGTATCCATGTCGAGCTGTGATAGGAGCTGTCGTCCTTGAACTGACACTTCAACTGACTCGTCCTGCAAGCAGGTAAATTCTTTTGTAAGGTGGGCTAGCGCATCAGCGAGAGCATTTTCTTTTCTGGGAATCTTGTAGATTGTTACGTTTGGATTTTGTTCTAACAATTTCATGGCATACTGAAAGTACTGCTCGGGTCTTGGCTTTAAAATTTTGTAAATTCCGGCAACCTGTTGAATCAACTGAGAATCTCCGTAGATGTTGATGTCTGTTATTCTTATTTGAATTTTTAATTCAATCAGGTTATAAGGGCTTCGTATTCTGCCTCGTGGTTTGTACATGGTTATGTTAAGTGGTAGGAGTATCTTAACATTCCCCGCTCCGGTGTTATAAAGATTAGTTCGATTCCTGCCTTACTGGGAACTATCGTTTGCAATTCTTTATCTTTCTGCGCTGAGGATGCTCCATCTTAGTACCATTCCCAACACTGATGATCAGGGTCTTCTAGGCTCATTATCTGCTCGTCTGGCAAGTCGTCGTTGAGAGGCGATTCTGCCGATAACAGGTGTGCTGCAAGAAAGTCTGCTAGGATTTGCCCATTTACGACATGAAGAGGAACGAAAGTTATATCGAATTGCAATAGTATCATTGACCACCTGGCAAGTCTGCCGGAAAGTGTCGGTCGGGTCATCAAGTATTGCAACAGATTAACTCTCGAAATAAGGTTGACCTTATGAGAAAGCATGTAATGCCTGAGTTTTTTGAGCGGCGAAGATCAGAGCCAAACAATGCTTCTCAATCGGAGGATACTTTACTTCCATTGGGATTAGACAATGACTTAGGTAGTAGGGATCATTTTCTTTTCCCTCGTCATTGACCTGGGCTAGCAGGGCTCCGAGAGAGTCATCTAAAGCTGCGGTATAAAGTATCAACGGTCTACCTGAGACTGGGGCTGCTAAGACAGGAGGTGTCATTAAATATTGCTTAACGTCCTTGAAAGCCCGCTAGCATTTCTCATCCCAAACGAATTTGGCGTCCTTTTTAACCAATGCCGAGAAGGGCTGACACCTACCTGACAAGTTCGAGATAAAGCGTCGAAGATATGCCAACTTCCCTTGAAAGGATAGTAGTTATTTCAAAGTTTTGGGAGGAGGCATTTCTAAAAATAGCTTTAATCTTTTCTGGATCGATTTCAATCCTTTAATGTCGGACAACAAATCCTAAGAATTTCCCGGAGTGACGCCGAAGGCGCATTTCAAGGGATTCATCTTAAGGTTGAATTGTCTTAATCGCTCGAAAACAATTCTCAAATCATACAGGTGATCTTCTTTTAGTTTGCTCTTGATGACCACATCATCCACATAGCACTCGACTTGGTTGTGAATGAGATCATCAAAAATCTTCGTCATCGCTCTTTGGTATGTTGCTCCTGCATTCTTTAGCTCGAATGGCATTACTGTGTAACAATACACTCCGATCGGCATTCTGAATGTCGTGTGCTTTTTGTCTTCTAGTGCCATCATTATCTGGTTGTATCCCGACGATCCATCCATAAATGAGAAGATTTCATGCGTCGAAGAGATGTCGATCATCAATTCTGGAATTGGTAGTGGGAATTCATCCTTTGGACATGCTTTAATTAAATCTCTGAAGTCTACGCAGATTCTGATCTGACCATTCTTCTTTTTGACTGGTACCACATTGGCTAACCAAGTTGGGTATTGTTCTTCACGGACAAATTTAGCTCTATTAGCTTCTTAACTTCTGCTATTATTTGTTGCTTAATTTCTAGATGCATTCTTCTCGGAGCTTTTCTAACTGGAACGGCTGTGGGATCCACTCCTAACTTGTGAACTGTGACTTCTGGAGCTAATCCTAGCATTTCGTTGTAACTCCAAGCAAAGCAGTCCTTGAATTCCATTAATAGCTCGATTATGTCTTCAGAGTCTTCTTTATTGAGTAAGGAGCTAACAAAGGTCGACCTAGGCTCTTCGCTAGTACCTAAGTTAACTTCCATTAACTCGTCTATTGTAGATTTAATTTCTTCTTTGAATTCTGGCGGAGCATCTCCGATTTGCAGATCTTCAAGATCTTCTGAAGCTTCCAAGCAGTCTTTATTAGGTTCGCAAGTGACAACCAAGCAAAATCCTGTATCATCAACTGATCCTACTGTGCTGAATCCGAGACCATGTTTTGAATTGGGAGGCGACCGGCATTATTCCATAATTTTTCAAAGTGTTGTGATCGGCCTTTTCTCCATTGTCGAGGTAAGACACCACGTTGAATTAAATTTTGAACACAGGGAGAGTACCACTCAAAAGGTAGTTCCATTAATTCAGATGAAGTAACATCACTTTCAGTTTTGGAAGAAGAAGCACCACGGTAAAACTTAATCGGCTTAGCACCACCATCATGCACTTCCTTGACCACCATACCCTCGATTTTATTAGAATAGATCGGGTTCAGGGTCATAGTATGTACATAATGGTTAATCTTCTCATACATTGATTTATATTCTTCATTCTTTTCATCTTCGAGAGAAATCTTGAATTGTGGTTCCTTCTGACTTATTGTCGTTTCTTCTTTCTCAATTTCTTTTTCTTCTTCGGAACTGTTCTCCTAATCAACATCGATGACTGGTTTCTTCTGTCCAACTGTTCCAACATTTCTTCCACGTCCTCGTCTCCGGCCGCGACCTCGGGTGCGAGTTTTGGAGAAATCTTCACCATCTCGTCGTAAGGGGGTAGAGAGTAACTATTGGACTAGAACTTCAGGTTCTTCATCGTATCGAATTTCTTTTGCTTCATTTGGTATAGTATTTCTGGAAAAGATTGTTTTCTTCGGAGGCGCGTAGTAGGCTGCATCTTCATGAATTCCAATTTCGTGCACGGAGAACGGTTGCAAATCTCCTTTGATGCACTGTTCCCCTCCTTTGTAATACTTTATACACTGGTGCAGAGACGACGGTACCATCCGGTTTTCATGGATCCATGGCCGACCCAATAGAGCGTTGAACGATGTCTCAGAATCAATTATAGGTATATATTAATATATATATATATATATATATATAATAATTTTATAATTATAATTATTTAATATATATATATATATATATATAAATATATATATTTATATATATATTCATATATATTTATATATAAATTTATATAATATTGTTTTTTTATTTTAAATATTTTAAGTATAGTATATTATTTTTAAATATAATTTAATTATAAAAATATTTCATAGTTAAAAAAATTATAAATAATTAAATAAATAAACATATATATATATATATTATAAATAAATAATTAAATAAACAAATAAATAAATAAATAAATAAATATATATAAACTGCATAGGTAATATATTATTTTTTTATTTTAAATGTTTTAAGTTGACATTTAGGTCATTGTGTCAGAAATTGACCATTTTGACCAAATTTGACCAAAAGGTCAATGAGGTGGTCATTAGGTAAAAAATTGATAATTTTGACCAAAATTGACTTTTTTGTTCAAAAGTTGTCCTAAAGGGTCAATAATTGGTAATTATGTCAAAAATTTACTATTTTGACCAAAATTAACTTTTTGGTCAAAAGACGATCTATTGGGTCAGTGGGTTGGTTATTGGGTCAAGGATTGACAATTATGACCAAAGTTGACTTTTTGGTCAAAGATTTACTTATTGGGTTTATAATTGGTCATTAGGTAAAAAATTATCTATTTTGACTAAAAAGTTGACTTTTTGGTCAAAATTTGACCAATTCGGCCAGCGGGTTGGTCATTGGGTCAGAAATTGACCATTTTGACCAAAGTTAACTTTTTGGTCAAACGTTGACCTATTTGGTTAATGGGGGGTCATTAGTTCAAAATTTGACTATTTTGACCAAAATTGACGTTTTGGTCAAAAGCTAACATATTGGGTCAATGGGTTGGTTATTGGGTCAAGGTTTGACCATTTTGACCAAAGTTGACTTTTTGGTCAAAAGTTAACCTATTGGGTCATGGGTTGGTCATTGGGTCTGAAATTGACCATTTTAACTAAAGTTGACTTTTTGGTCAAAAGTTCACCTATTGGGTCAATGGGTTTGTCATTTGGTCAAAGATTGACCATTTTGACTAAGGTTAACTTTTTTGTCAGAGATTGGTTTACTGGGTCAATTATTGGTCATTAGGTCAAAAATTGATTATTTTGACCAAAATTGAATTTTTTTGTCAAAAGTTAACCCATTTGGTCAATTGGGTGGTCATTGGATCAGGAATTGACCATTTTTACCAAAGATTACTTTTTGTCAAAAGTTGACCTACTGGGTCAATGGGTTTGTCATTGGGTCAAGGATAGACCATCTTAACCAAAGTTAACTTTTTAGTCAGAGATTGGCTTATTGGGTTAATAATTGGTCATTAGGTCAAAAATTGACTATTTTGACCAAAATTGATTTTTTGGTCAAACATTGACCTACTGGGTTAATGTGTTGGTCGTTGGGTCAAAATTTGATCATTTTGATCAAAGTTGAGTTTTTGATCAAAAGTTGACCTATTGGGTCAATGGGTTGGTCATTGGGTCAAGGATTGATCAATTTGACCGTAGTTAACTTTATGTTCAGATATTGACTTATTGGGTCTAAAATTGGTTATTAGGTCAAAAATTGATTATTTTGACCAAAATTAATTTTTTGTCAAAAGTTTACCCATTGGGTCAACGGGGTGGTCATTAGGTCATAAATTGACCATTTTGACCAAAGTTGACTTTTTGGTCAATAGTTGACCTATTTGCTCAATGAGTTGGTAATTGGGTTAAGATTTGACCATTTTGACCAAAGAAAACTTTTTGGTCAAAATTTGATATATTGGGTCAACAGGTAGGTCTTTGGGTCAAAAATTGACCATTTTGACCAAAGTTGACTTTTTGGTCAAAAGTTGACTTATTGGGTTAATGGGTGGTCATTATGTCAAAAATTGACTATTTTGACCAAAATTGACTTTTTGGTCAAAAGTTGTCGTGTTGGGTCAATGTGTTTGTCATTGGGTGAAGGAAGATTTCTTTGACAAAAATTAACTTTTTGGTCAGAGATTGACTTATTTGGTCATTAATTGGTCATTAGGTCAAAAATTGACTATTTTGACCAGGATTGAATTTTTGGGCAAAAGTTAACCCATTGGGTCAACGAGGAGGTCATTGTGTAAGAAATTGACCATTTTGACCAAAGTTGACTTTTTGGTCATAAGTTGACAAATTTGTCCTGTGTGTTGCTAATTGGATCAAGAAGTTGACCATTTTTACCAAAGATGACTTTTTTGGTTAAATGATGGGTAACGAAGAAACTAGCCTTCATATGACTTAGCTTATAAACCTTGTTAACATAAGCCAAATGTTGAGAAAATAGTATTGGAAAAGCCGTGCATATGTGATGAATGGAATTTCGTGCGAATCCATAAAAACCAACGAAATAATAAAGGGATAGATGGTAAAAAAATGATTAGGCGAGAGGCGATCGAAAGCCAAAATAAGTCATTAAAATCCTCGCACAGGACGGACATAAGTGCCAAACCAACGACTCCCTTTCATCCAGATAGAGTGAGAGAAAGGAAAAGTAATAAAATGTGACGTAAAGACTCTTGTCATCTACAAAACAACGTCTGAAGGCCCAACGAAGTCCTTTCAACATAAGAATATCATACGAAAGCGAAACCTTATGAAAAATTCTACGGAAGCTAAAAAAGACATCGAAGGGGTTAAGCAGAGGCATGACCAAATGCTCTTACCCAAGAGGTTGGGCAGAAAATGATGTAAATGGTAGTAAATCGTCTTTGAGATAGTCGATTTGATCGTTCGTTATAGGATAAATCTGAATCTTAGTCGAGTCAAAGGATGGTAGATATAAAGCTAGCATTATCGACGACAAGTTGATGCGAAGCGCGGGATATTCAAGGATTTGACCATTTCACCAAAGTTTACATTTAGGTCATTGTGTCGGAAATTGATCATTTTGACCTAATTTGACACACAGTCGAAAGTTGACCTTTATTAATGATGAGGTGGTCATTAAGTCAAAAATTGCAATTTTGACCAAAATTTAATTTTTTGTTCAAATGTTGGCCTAATGGGTCAATAATTGGCAATTATGTAAAGTGTAATTTAGTAATAGGGATTTACCATTTTTGACGAAAGTTATTTTTTGATCAGTTGACATGTTGGGTCGATGGGTTTGTCATTGGGTCGAGGATTGATAATTATGACCCAGTTGACTTTTGGTGAGAGATTTACTTATTGGGTCAATAATTGGTCATTAAGTAAAAAATTGTACATTTTGACGTAAAAAGTTGACTTTTAGGTCGAAATTTGACGATTTAGTTAATAAGGACGTCGTTGGGTCAAAAATTGACCATTTTGGTAAGTTGACTTTTAGTCCGAAAGTTGACCTATTTAGTCGATGGGTGGTCATTAGGTCGAAAAATTGACTATTTGACCAAAATTGATTTTGTCGAAATTTAACTTTTCGAATGATGGGTTTGTCATTGGGTCGATCATTGACCATTTTGTACAGGATTGGCTTTTTAATTGGAAGATTGACTTATTGGGTCGATAATTGGCCATTAATTCAAAAAATTAACTCTTATGGTCGTGCGATTAAGTGAATTATTTTGACCAAATTAAATTTTTAGTCAAAAGTTGTGAATTAGATTAATGGGAGGTTATTATGTGAACGGCGTTTTTATTAAAATTAAGCTTTTGATCAAAAGTTGACCCATTTTAGTCGAAGTTGACTTATTAGTCAAAAGTGTATCATTTTGACGAAGTTGACTTTTTGGTCAAAAGTTGACTTATTAGATCAATTGGTGGTCATTACAGTCAAAATTGGTATTTGGTGGATTGACTGTTGAGTCGATGGGTTTGTCATTGGGTTAAGGATTGAATATTTTGACCCGAAGTTGACTTTTATTAGAGAGATTAACTTATTGAGTGAATAATTGGTCATTAGAAAAAATTAGCTATTTTGATCAAAATTTACTTTTTGGTGGCCCGGCTATTAGACCGATAGGTTTAGTCTTTGAATTAATCAGTTAGTCGTTAGATTGAAGTGCTCCGTTTTAATGAAAGATTACTTTAGATCAAGGATTGACTGTCTGACGAAATTAAATTTTTAGTCGAAAAGTTAACCTGGTATTAGATTGACGGGTGGTCATTGGAGTGGATATTATTATTTTATTAAAGTTGACTTTTTGGTTAAAAGTTGATATATTTGGTCGATGAGTTGGTAATTGGAATTAGGTATACATTTTGATCGAAGATAACTTTTTGATCAAAAAAGTTGATCTATTAGATCAATGGGTTGGTCATTGTTTTAAAAATTGACCATTTTGACCAAAGTTGACTTTGTTAGTTGATCTGATAGATTGAGGTGGTCATTAGGTCGAAAAATGAAGTATTTTGATCAAATTGACTTTTTGAGAATTAGTGACTTTATTTGGTTAATGAGTTTGTCATTGGGTAAAAGTTGACCATTTTTTACGAAGTTGACTTTGTCGAGGAGATGTTATTGAGTCGATAATTGGTAATTAATTCGAAAATATTTATTTTGATGCGAAATTGACTTTTGGTCGAAAAGTTAACTGTCCTATAGATGGTTTGGGTATTAGGTCGGGGATTGATCATTTATATTTAATAGTTAAGTAAATTAAAAATAAATATATATATAGGTATATATATAGGTATATATATATATATATATATATATATATATATATATAGGTATATATATAGGTATATATATATATATATATATATATATATATAAATTTATATTTATAGAATATTATTTTTATTTTAAATGTTTTAAGTATAATATATTATTTATAAATATAATTTAATTATAAAAAAATTAATAATTAAATAAATTATAAATATATATATATATATATATATTTAATATTATTTTTATTTTAAATATTTTTAATATAGTATATTATTTATAAATATAAATTAACTATAAAATTTTAATAGTTAAATAAATTATAATTATATAAATAGGACGATAGAATCAACTGATCCATATATTACACCAATTGGCAATCCTGGCTAATTCAACAGTGCCTTGACAGCGCGATTAGTGCATCGAGAGCATCTTGGGCATTCACGGGAGCGTGGAAAAGCAGGGAGACACTTGCGGTGGTTTTTGAAAAATTCCCCTCACTCCAGGCTTGTCATTGAAGCTTCCATCGGTATTGATTTTAATGATATGGCTATTAGGGGGTCCATCTAACGGTTTAATGATGGTACTGCCGAGTTGGAAGATCGAGTGAAAGTATGTTTTGGGTACATGTGTAATGATCTTGTTCGGGTAGGCTTTACGGTTTCTAGTTACTTTGGCAACGATGCTTAGGTGATACCATAAGATTTGGATTGGTTTCTAGCCATCTAGACGAACCCGGATACCGATGAGATGGACATTATGAATTCTTTGGTTCGTCCAGGTCTAACTGAGAAACTTGTGGAACACTTTCGATGAAAATTAATTCTCTCATTACTTGAATTTAACTCCACCGAATGGCACAGGAGAAAGAGCAATAAAGAATAGATGAGGGGGATAGACTCTTCACGATGATGACACAACACACACGATGGCCCCCTTAGTCCTTTGATTTAAGTATATCATCGATGGGGATTATCTTCCATGGAATGCTCTCCGGCACGGAAGGACATAGATGGGGACAAAAACTTACCCCGTATAGTATTCCCGAGTTCGGAGACGATTATATAATTTCATGTAGATGGCTTTGGTAATGCTCAAAGTTGATGGATTTGCGATTGATTCCGGGTTTACTCTTGTTGAATTTAATGGTGGAGATCAGATGGGCGATTCGATCTGTAGGATACAGCTTTTAGATGTGGGAGTGACCAAGTTTGACCAGCGAAAATCGACGAACGCAGTTGTGTGATCGGCAGGGTCCCCGCGGAATTAGCGAATCTTGGGGCACGGTTATCGACCCAGGAAGTTAATTTCCTTTCTAGAATTCCCGAGATAAAAAGATCTCGGCCAGTTGTCTAATTACGACGACTTTACCCAAATTTTGGAATCTCCTAGTTTTACGGCGCAAGAGAGAAGGATGAATGGACACCAACGTGCCTTACTTCATCGAATTTGGCCCACGGGAAGAGTCTGTGCTCGAAATGGATCAATGTTCACATAGGTTAACTTTCTTGAATGTGAGGAATGCCTTTGAAGCCGGACCACCGACGAAGGCTGGTTTTAGTTACTTTGCCATGAGGTCCAAAATTTCTTTTGTTGTCATTTTGACAGAAAATGCAGTGAAAGCCCTTTTAATCTGTAGTTGTGTGCTTTTTTCATTGTTATCATTTGTAGAAGGTAGGAGGGAAGGTGGTGAGTATACTCTTTAGAAGTGTGATTGTACCTCCATTTGAGAGGAAAGAATTTGTCAGGCAATTAAGTTGGGAGTTGATCTTGGTGAGAACATCCTTGAGTGGTTGTTTAGCCCTTCCCAATGAGGGTAGGCCCCAGATATTTAATGGGAGGAGTGCTGCGGAGGTGAAGCCGATGTGTGCCAGATCTAATGCTTAATGTGTCTTTGGTGTACGCTTAGAAAACCCAATCGACATTTATTAGGTTAAAAACCATACCGATTGATTTTGGAAGGGTTCGGGCAATGTTTCGGCTTTTTCATAGCGAGTTTTGTGTGCACTTGAGAAGAGCATAATGTCATGCGGATGAGCCAGATGGTGATGGCTATGTTAGATGCGACAGGTAATTTGCACATGCCTCTTATTCGGGATGGCTTTATCGATCATTTTGGAGAAGTAACCTTTGCCCGGGATGAAGATAGTTGGTGACGGTGGATCTCCTTGCTTAAAACCTCTAGTTGCTTTAAAGTTGCCCTGGCTTGACCATTAATCGATATGGAATGCTCATTAGAATCCGACCGCCCCTGCGGTAAGTTCTGAAGCTGGAGATTGAACCCTGCAACGGTTAGAACTGATAATGAAGTCCCAATTCAATGTGACATAAGCCTTTTGGATGTCTGACTTGTAGATCGAATTCCCCCCCCCCATGAGGAACCTTTTCCAGATCAACATCATCTCTTCGAAGCGAGAAGGACATTATCGATAATAGAAATGTTACCTTTGACAAATACGGCATTGATAGGAAGCAATCATTCTATCAAGATGGGGTTGGAGTCTCCCCACAAGTATTTTGCGATTGTCTTGCTTACCCAGCGAAGTGAAGGCGAATAGGTCTATAATGATCCCATCTTTGCGGGGTGGTGTTTTTTGGCACCGGCCTGAAGTTAGTTGCACATAAATAGCTAGGAAGGAGTTGACCTTGGAAATAACTTTTAATAGTAGCTACCACATCCCCCACGATCGATTCAGGTTTTTATAAAAATGCAACGATTAATAACCATCAAGCCCGGCGGTTTGGAGCTATCGAGTTGAATTTAGAGCATTCCCAGATTTTGATACGAGGAATATCGGTAAGCTCCGGATCTCTGGTATCTTGGAAATCATCTAGGAAAAGAGACCGATCTATAGGCATTACATTGCATGGAAGAGTGGTTGAGTAAATTTAAAAAATGTTTAACGGCATCTTGGGCGATATACGTGATATCACGAAGTTTTACGCACTCATCGAGTAAATGGAATGGATATTGTTACATTTTCTTCTATATTTAATATATGCTTGATAAAATTGTTTTCATGTCACCATTGATGAAATGATTTAAAGAAGCTTCTGTTTTAAGTCTTGTTCCGGTTTTTCGGTAAGCGAAACGGCCGAGTTAGTTTGTGCATAAAAGAATTGTTCCTCGGTGGAAATGCCGGCTTGGACATTAGCTTCCGGCTTAGTAACCTCATTTCGGCCACTTGTGCACGGCAAGGGAAAAGTCACCAAGAGAATTCCAACTCCGATGTCGAGAGCTTTCTTGAGGTTTGTCTGTGAAGACTTAGCAATTAGGAGATGGGGATTTGTCTATGTCCTTAATTTTCGAGCAATCTTCATGAAACTCATCATAGGTAGAACAAACATTGAGATATCGAAAGGAGGGGGTATTTGAAATGTTGGGGGAGGTAATGGAAATGAAGGGGCTGTGGTCGGAAGGCACCGCTGGGCCGAGATGAGTTACATAAGTGAGAAGCCGGTTTGAAATCCAACGATTGTTAACTGATTACGTATTTTCCCAATTTTCCTCTTCTCCAGTGAAAGTAGGACCCACGAAATCAATATCGAAAAGTTTCTTCTTGAATGTTTGTTGACCTCATTTTTTATGAGGTCTTTCAGCCTACTCTTTAGTGCTTGGGATCTAGCCTTAGGCTTTTCTTTGACTATCTTAGAGGGAGGCCAGAATTGGGACTTCATCCCTTAGAGAATTTGAACCACTTCTTGCCTCCTGCAAACCCCGCAGCTTGATTGCGTAGACCCCAATACGCACAGAGGTTGAGATAAAAAGTGAAGGTTTAAAGGATGAGTTCCATTTTATGGGACTCTTTGGCCTTAGGACCAACTTGGAGTGGCAATTACCAGTGAGGGTTGACTTACACACTCACTACACTCATACTACACACTCTCGCACACCTGATCGAATCCCTAAAACCACACCCATTACCCAGAACTTGACTCCTTGACTCATGTAGGTGATTCATATGGATGGACCTTAACCCTAAGCCCCTGGGACAAGGGGTTAGGAACAGCATAGTGAATGCCTACAATATAGGTCATCATGGCTCATATAGGCTTAATATGACTTAAGTAGCTCGGCAAGAAAGTGATTCCATTTTCATGTTGATCGATCTTCATTCTCCCAATTTCAATTTTTGGCCCCGGGGACCCTACACCTATCAAACCTCTGAAAACCCTTAAAATTGCCGAATCCTCCAAAATTTCCAAATCACCAAAAATTCTCAAAAATTAACCTTGAACATTTCCTCACCAATCGAATTGATCATCCATAGCCAAAAATACCAAAAATTCCAAAAGTATCCCCCAATACCATCCAAATTACCAAAATGCCCCTCTTGACCCAAAAATACAAAAATTCGAAAATTCCCGAAGAGATTTTAGAAAATCCCAAATATTCCCATTTTTGTTGTCCTACTTATACCATAGGTGATTTGTCAATTTACACCATGGCAAAACTGATATGGCCCATTCTTAGCAAGTGAACCCAAACCAAGCCAATTCGGCTCCAATTGACCCCAAACCTTTTAAACCTTCTGTATCCCCTCGAATAAACAGCAACATAATTTGCCAAATTTGGACCCAAACCCCACTCAATTCAACTGAAAACCAAAAAGCCCAATTTTGACCTAAACCCAAACCTAACCCAAATAAGCCCAAGTCCTAAAACCAAAACCCAACCAAAAGTTGAAACCTCTTTGAGAAACTCCCATAAACATTTCCCAACATTAATTTACACATCGAATTTGACCTGACTGGCACATTTATTTAGTGCTTCAATTTGACTGCAATTTAGCCCATTTACCAAATGAACCCAAATTCAACCCAATTCTGATTTTCAAACTACACAAATTTGCTTCAAATCATTCAAGACACATCCTTAAACTAAACTCAACATTTATTTGGAATGGCCCTTTGCAAAATTTTTCATCTAAAAACCCATTACTAAACATAAAGGCCCACTCCCTTAAACCTTCCTAAAAGCCCACTTTTACCAAATTCATAAGCCCAAACGCATCCTAAAGCCCACATTACAAACACATCTCATCCTCACTTAATTGATATCATTCACTAGTCTTAAACCCATATGAAAATCGAACGAAATGGTATTATGCCATATCTAGTGGAAATAACCCCAAAATTTCCAAAAATTCTAAAGCCCTTTTCCATGAAACTTGACCAAACTCTTCCAAGCCATATGTGAGCCAAAGACAAGCCATGTACAAGCCATATGAAGCACGGATGTTTGACATGTGACCATACCGAAGTAGCGAAAAGGAGGGCCCCCTTTCTTAATCCTTCATTAAGCATTTTTAACTTCGCCCATCTTGCCACTAAAACATCATTTAACCATACCTTGGATGGGGACTTCACCACCTTCCTCGTGACCAACTATTTTTATTGAAACTAGGTCATGTGGAGGTGAACCTAACCCCA
The DNA here is from genome assembly GCA_022702705.1 of Papilionanthe hookeriana x Papilionanthe teres. Taxonomy (NCBI): domain Eukaryota; kingdom Viridiplantae; phylum Streptophyta; class Magnoliopsida; order Asparagales; family Orchidaceae; genus Papilionanthe; species Papilionanthe hookeriana x Papilionanthe teres. The sequence goes on along the minus strand of CM040432.1, from coordinate 67,682,338 downwards.
AAACCCGCGGCTTGGACCAAATCTGACCAAAATGGCCTCTCCCCCATGCCATTTTAATCCAGGCTCTTTACACATGGCATTGGCCAATTGCTTTCACAAACCGCCAGCCCCGACTCACTGAACCGAGGGTGACCCATGCCTAGCCGGCCGGCGCCTTGATGGCCCGAGAAAACACCACGGGCGAGACCTTGGGAGGAGCGAATTTTGGAATTTCACCTTCTTGAGCTCCCTCCTCCAAATGGCCATTCACATTGTTCTTCTCTCACGAACGCAGTGATCCCAGCGCCCCTTAAACCCCCTGGCGGGAGGCATCTCAAGCCTCTCATTTAAAAACCCCCTCCTCTCGGCCAAGAAGTCTTGAACAAACCTTGCGAAACCTGCCAAAATCATCCCGGACAGCTCTCTGAATAGGGAACTTGATCACCCTTTGTCCCCCTACCATTTCCTGCGTGAGCTCGATTTCGGAGTTGAAATCGAGCACAGAAACAGGGGCCTTCACCGCGGTGAGTCGAACACGAATTGATTGACTCCACACCTTCGGCGGAACGAGAGGAGAAGTTTTCCGGCCAAAAGCCCCTCACGGGCCCGGCCATTGCTTCCGGCCTCCCGAAGCTTTGTGATCGGTTGTGGTCACTTTTGTCACTGACAATTCACCGAGCCCGAGGACGCCATCCGGGGCTTGCTTGGACCCGATCGAAGGTGACATAGCCCTCCGTTGAGCTTCACTTCTCACGAGCAAAGGTATGAGCTCTCTCCTTCTCCGAGAGCTTAAGTCTCTGACTAGTTTGGTGATTTCAATGCATGTTTACTATATGAATGTGTTCGTCTCTTGAAGACGAATCCATAGAGCATAAGAACACAAAACTTCGTTGAGAATCGAGTGAGAAATTAGGGTTAGAAGGTCGACGGTCACAGGTTCACACCAGTCGTAGACGATGGCCCGAGAGCCGTTGGATCGCGCGTGTATTGACGGACGGTCGGGATCGAGGCGAGACGATCTGTGGACATGAACACGGGCCACGTGGCATCTGATCGAGATGGCGGTGCGGAGAAATCGAGGCGACGCGCGTGGAGCTTCGGAGGCGCCGAGGTTGAGTCGGCGCCGCGTGGATGGCCCCAGGAAAATAGGTTTTTATTTATTTGTTACGGGGCAAAATTCATAACTTTTTGTAGAAATATCTAAAAATAAAATAAAATACTCTCTTGCTCGGTGAATAGAGGGGAGAATAATGTGAAAAAAGAAATCAAGTTATTTCATTAAGTATTTTATTTTTAATGATTTATTTACTCTCTGCATTATTTTAATTCTCATTGCATAGGCGATTCATCATGGTATGAGACCATGAGAGCATGACCTCTAAACTTGGGAACGTGCTGAATTTCCCGAGTCGAGAGGCCGTCCTTATGTGAAGTTATTGATTTTCGGGGATTCGTATTTTTTATTTTTGGTATTTTAATTCGATAATTCGCGTGTTGGAAATAAGTCTAAGAAAATTTAGTGATGTTTACGCGCAGCAAAGCTTAGGAAAAATAAGTTTTGAGTTAATTCGCGACGACTACTAATTAGCTAAATACCCAAAATTGAACTTTAATTAATTAGGGTTAACCACATATCAAATTAACTTAAAAATAATTCTCCGAACGTCTACGGGATAGGAGAACACCATAAAAATTTGAAACGGTGGGCAGTTAACCTCGCACAGAATGGGTGATTAAACTCTTAACCAAAAATGGGTAAAATTAAACTTTAAGAATTCATAACTCTGAAATACTTTTCCAGAATTCTAAAAATGGTTTGGGGCTTCTACGATATCAAAGGAACTTAGGAAAATTAAAATTATAATTTTCTAAAAAAAGTTGATTTTTATCATTATTTTAATATTTTTAATGATTAAAAAATAATAAAAATCATAAAATATTAAAAAATAACTTAAAAAATGTCACGTTTGAATTACAATCGTTTAGGAACAAACCAAATATTTTTATTTAAGTACGCAGGGTAAGATATTGAATTTTAAAGGCAATGTAATTTTTAATATTAAAAAATGTATTTTCCGACGCTTTCACTAAAATAATTCTCGCCAAATCGAAGAAAAATAGAAAAATACAAAATTTGTTTCTTGGACTCCTTGGTCGATTTAAGAAAAATATAAAATCATTTTTAAACTTTAATTCTATTTTAAAAATAATTAATACTCCAAAACTCAAAATAATTAATAAATAAAATATAATTCAACAAATCACCAAAATTGGTCCAAAAGGTTCTCTAGTCATTAGGAATATCCCATAATTTTCTTAAAGACATAAACATTTCCTTGGTCATGTTATTGAATTTTTCTTGAAAACCCCTATTTTCCATTAAAAATAATTAAATAAATAAATTAAATAGAGAAAAATCATATTTTCTCCTCTAATGTCTTAATTGACATGTGAGTGAGGTTACATAAAAATTTCAAGTTTATTTGAGCTTAATTTAGTGAGTTATAGAATTGCTAAGCTTGAAGGGCAAAATGGTAATTAAAATTTTCAACCTTTAATTAAAATTTTAAGTTAGTCAAAGGGAGGGGTAAAATATTTGATTTTAAACTGATTTTGGATGATTGAAACTTAAATGATTAAGGGTAGAAACCTATTAACCATTTTAGATATAATTAAAATAAAACTTTAATTAATTAATTAATTGAATTTTTGGAGAATAGAAATTGGAATTATTAAAATAAGGATATTATTTAAGAGGATATTTATTCTTTAATTTAAAAATCCCTAAGTAAATCACTTGATAATACTGGGAGTCTTAATTAAAAAAAAATTATTAAAAGAATAATCTCGATTAAATTAAAATTGAAATTAAATTAATTGAAAAATAACTGAGATGAAATTAAGTTAAATTAAACTAAATTAAATTAAATTAAATTAAAATTAAACTAAATTAAAAATTAAATTAAAATTAAATTAAAATTAAATTTAAATTGAATTTAAATTAAAATTAAACTAAATTAAAATTAAAATTAAATTGAAATTAAATTAAATTAAAATTAAATTGAAATTAAATTAAATTAAAATTAAAGTAAATTAAATTAAATTAAATCAAAATTAGATTAAATTGAATTAAATCAAATTAAAATCATTTAATAACAAACCTAAATGAAATCATTAAGAATTAAATCTAAAATAACTTGAACAACTATTCGAACTTAAACTAATTTTCTATAATTAAGTCGAAATTAAAATTAAATCATTAAGTTTAATTCATTAAAATACTTAATAAGTTGATTTGCCTTTTAAAGCTCTTGTTATTATAACTCTTAAATGAGGTATCAAGTGAAGTGTTACCTCACTTATAGGATATTAGAATATCACAGTTCGCTGAAACGAAACAAAAACCAGACTCCGGATGATTAATTCACTTGTATAATTAAATTCTCTTGGACTTAAAACAATCCTAGAAGTATTGAAAAGATGTTTTAAGACTCGTCTTAAGAACTTCCTCAATATGATAGGATGTTTATAAGAGCAAATTGAATTTAATTGTTCTTTGATGAAGAAATCATCCTTAAACAAAACAGACACAGACGTCGTAGGAGATGACTAGCTATAGGATTAGGACTTTGGTAGACAACCAAAACCTTTCCCTTAGCTTTACCTTGGTACTTGTTGAAATATTTAAAATGCCTTACATGTGATTTAAGTGCGGCTTGGGATGACGGGATGACCCTCGGAGTAACGCTTTTATTTTATTGCAATTTACTTTATTGCAATTTACTTACATGTCTTGTACTTTACTTTTTTGCATGATAAACAATTTGTTGCATGAAAACCAAAACTTTTAGGATAGTCACTGCTTAAACCAAAACTAAATTAAAAGTCGACTACAAGATAAAAATTACCGCCGCGACATTGAAATATAAAACAACTTCAAAAATTTAATCACAAACGAACAACAAAACTACAATTGCAACTAAATTAAAACGTCTCGTTAAATGATCGAATACCTCGGATGATGTAACCCGCGTGTTGCTAACGGGATTTCCCGAGGTCTAAATGAAAGTGTGGAACTCGTTACGGTTGAGTTTAACGGAAATTCATACGGACTAAGTGAATTCGATGAAATAACGGTGCCGGGATGACGGGCAGGTGGGATCTTAATCGGATACAATTTAAGCAGCTTTTTACAGATTTGTTTTAATTAAAATTTTAAAAACACTTGGATTTTAAGATTTTCTACAACCAAAACATTTCTCTCATCTCTTGATGTATGACTTCTAAAACTAAACCTCTGCAACAACAAAGAGCTCGGAGCATGGTGGGCGACGAGGCCATCGTCATATTGAAAACTCGGATCTCACTTGATAAAACCATTCACAAATTTAAATAACCAAGCCGTAAGATTTCGAGGTGGTTGCACAGGTGCATACAAATCCTCGAAGCTTTTCGTTAGGCATTTGCATAATGTATTATGCAATTAAATACCTAGCAAGTCTTAAGACTTCTAGGTAGTCGTTCGGCACGACATAAACCCTCGCATCTTCGAGAGTTTATTTGTATGATTATGCCGTACGAATATAAGTCCTAATTAACCAAAATTAGCGGGCCAAATAATAGATAATAATGGGATTTCTTAAGTCGAGACAAACAACCACGATAATTTGGAAATTGCTAAGAACTATAATCCAAAGCTCTCTACTTCTCTCCCTTTGGATTCTCGAGAATAAATTGTTCGAATTTTGAGTCATTCCGCAGATTTTCAAAATCCAATTGTTTGAAAACCTTAAACTTTGAAATTCTTGAGAGCAAAACCACTGATTATTATCGAGATTTTTCTTAAGTGATTCACGTCACTTAGGATGTAATTAACTATAGGGGCTTGCCTCTATAGGGAACTTTAAGAACCCGGAGGTATTATAAACCACCTTGAATTCCTTTATATTAAGCGGGGAACTTGCTAATCGGCTTATAAAATTGGTTCGCAAGGTAAACGGATATACAAATCTTCTAGTTTATTTAATCGAGCCCCATCATCAAGCGGTGTGTCTATTCTTCGGGATAGATATACGGTTTGTGGTGCGGTGATCTTTCGTTATATGAACCTATTTGGGATATGAGATCGGTTGATTTCTTAACAAAATTTTCAATCTTAAAATTATTTTGAAATCAAATGTTACTTTCAAATTATTTATTTAAAATTAAATTAAAAATTCACCGACAATTTCTGTAGGCGGCCCCTTTTGAAATGCAATACTCGGCCCTAAAATATCAGGCAACACGGCGACTCGTTGGGGGTGGTTCCTCTCTCATTTTGATCGGATGGCTTTGCTTTCTCTCGGTAGTGAGCCCATGCCCCCAATGGACCAAACTACCATTCTTCCGTTGGAATACCCCGTTCATTTCTATCTTGAGCAGTACTTATTAACTCCTCTCGGTTGAACCCCTTGTTAGATACCCCTAAACGGAGAGGTTCGAGATCCTTTTACCTCTTTTACGAGGTGGGGTGGACCCCCGATAGGTGTTAGTTTAGGAGCAGTCCTTCGAGTGAGAAGTCTTGCATAAGACTTTCTTTTCCTTTCAATTACGAGATCGGATTCCTTACCTTCTCTATACCTTTGAACATTCGGGTTTCCTAATAGAAAACGAACTCCCCAATGAATGAGTCTTTTAACTAATAACTACTTTTTATAAATACATGAACAAAAATGTGTTCGGACTCTTTTCGATTGCTTTCTTTTTGTCCTGATGAGAAGAAGCATAACTTGGAACTGACAATCAGAATCTACCTTGCGGAAATGTACGCTGAAGGCGATTTTTCTCCTTTACCAACGGACTTGACCTAGGCATTTGTCTACAAGGAGGAGCTGCGACAATGGAATCATCCGTTTCGGGGCGAAGTTCGAGAATACAAATGTCTAGATCAACGCGCGCCATTTTCACACTTACGGACAAAGTGCACAGGCGAAAGACCTTTGATCGGTGACCTCGAAGTCGACTCAAGAGTTCCCTCTCCTGAAAGGGTTCCGATTAAGGGGAATACTACGTCATGGGAGGAATTTGTTGTCTCTACCCCAGCGGTCTAGTCGTCCGCCACTGCCCAGGCTTCCTCCAGGCGAAGGGGAAGGGGTCGGAAATTTATGACGAGCATGCAGGTGGAGGGTACGGATCTCCGTGCGAGACCTTCTATTTTCAAAATTGGGTCCAGCTCGAGGGTTCCACCTGGCACGAACTCGGAGGGAGAAACGGGTAGAAGGTGCCGGAAAGGCCGGAGAGGCTGCTGAAGTCGCGCTTTCTTAGAAGAAACCCACTGAGTACACACCATTGGTAGTACATACCATTGCCCCGAGTATACACCGCTTTTGGAAGAAAGTAGATTCCATCCCCTCGCCGCAGGGCGAGGAAAATGTCCGCAAGATTGCTTCTACATTACCTCGACCCTCATACTATAGCGACAACGGAAAGAAAGGGCTAGGATTACACCATTTGCTCGGCTAGAGGTAATGATAGAGAAGTTAGCAAAGAAGAGAAATGTCTGTGCTCAGAGATTTTAAGAAGAATAGGGTGGGTGCCGACGAGTCCGAGTCTTGGGCCACCGAGTAGAACCGTTAGCGCCACGGAAAAGGCGAATAAGAAGATGAAAGCTAGTCGCTTTGTTGTTTTAGGTTTACGGATCGGGGAGGATGCAAATTCCGACATTCGAGCAGAGCATACCATCCAGGTCCACCGAGCCGCCCGGCCCCGCTAGAAGGATGGTATGGCGTCCACCTGCTGACGATTAGGGACGAAACAACGACCGAGAAAAGGAAAGTCTTGTCGGGAGACTCGAGTCAGAGAGTCTTCGCAGCAATGAAGGGGGGGGGGGGGGTCCCAGAAGGAAATCCAACGGTCATCACATGATAAGCTACTGCAGAAACCGTACGAAAAAGACCATTGGAGGACGCTATGGAAAGCTAAGAACGGAGCATTGAACGATTAGCAAGAGAAAAGAGAGAAGAAAAGTTTGGAGATTAAGTTGATTGTCGGAATTCATGAATGACGAATATGTGGAGATCAACATGGTTGAGACACGGCATCGTCGACTTTGCAAGGTGCTTTCTGCGGTATGGAAAAGATGAGCCGGAAATGTTAAGATTACAACTTCGAGAAAAGATGATACAATCTCTCGAATGGCGAAAAGGATGGAAGAGATGGCTGCCGGCCCTAGCCGCTCTTCAAAGTCGAGTTCGACGAGAACGCCTCCGAAGTTATTCGTATTACGGACGGAGGAAAAGAGATTACACATCCATTAACGGACGCGATCGGCCAAAGAAAGACTCTACTCGAATATGATTCCGAAGGACATCGAGAACATGATAGAACGACGGAGTGCGAGAAGCCTTAACGCCAGTGCAAGAGCGGAACATCTATTCGAACGGGTAGACCTTACCCGGAGAATTTGATGCGATGCAATACCACAGGCTTCGTACCACCTCTGTTGAAGACTTTTGATGATACTGAAACCCTCGACGGCATGTTGCACATTTCGCGGTAGTTGTTGCAAAAGCGCCGGTGGAAGTGATGCCTTGCTCTTAGACAATTCGTCGGCGGCACATCGAGATGTCGCCTTCGATTGGTATGCGAGTTACGAACGGTTCGGTAAAGACATTTTCGAGTGGAAAACCTCTTCGTGAAACGGTTTGCGGAGCTCGGCACCATATCATCATCGGTGACTTAGTGGTGGAGAAACGAGCGAGCAGTACAGTGGGCCCACATACTTCGATGGAGGAATCTAAGCATGAAGTGTGAGCCGCGATTCACAAGAGCGACATGCGATCGGTATCTTGCTTAAAAGCATTCACGGCCGAATAACACTTCTCCTTAAGGGATTTACGATTAAGACTTTCGAGAAGTTGTTAGCGAGGTCGGAAGCTTGCAGAGGAAGCGAAGCAACTAAGTTTCGCCGACAAAACGGACGAAACGAAACACTGTGAAGTCACTTGAAAAAGAAATTCGGGATCGTCGCGACGGTCGATAAGGGTAGCGACCAATGCGAATACGGCGGAGTAGCCGCGTGACTATCAGCAACCTCGGCGAGCGCAACAAGCTCGGCCGGTTATCGGCCAGCTCGACAATATGAGTAGCCGCGCCCGCGGTCACGCGTTAAAGGAGCTTATAAATAGAGAATATCCATTCGAATGAGGCGATTGCAGATGTTCAACGGTTTGATGAAGACTTCGGATTTCGGCTTCTTACCGGCAAAGCGGGAGGAAGTTAATAATAAGAAAGACCATCCCAAACTCTTTGCCCTTACCCTTTGGATGCTTGGACATAAGATAGAGGATTGTATCGCCTTGAGAGTTGACACAGCTGACAATCTCAGAAAGGGAACATAACGATCCCGAAGGAATACATGAAAGAACCCCGAAGGAGGTTTTTGTCAATGTTATTTCAACGGATCCCATTGTTCCGATAGACCCTTACACGGCTGATGATGGATGGAGATGCTGTGCGAGACCATCATCGAAAAATTTTGGACCACATCCGAACCCTTAGGAGCATGCTTCGACTCGGAGTTTGAAACCTGTCCCGGCGGCGGCAATAAACGAGATTGAAGAACCACCCCGGGAAGAAAGATCTAGAAATGAAGGAGATCGTAGAAGAAGAAAAAGTAGGAGCTCTTAAGGCTAGACTAGGGGCGCTTATCTTAGGATGGTTGTTTCGGTCGGGGGGAAAAATTCTTGAACCTCGACTCTTAATATGATTATTTGCTCACTCGGCGGGACTCTATAATGATAAGAGTTATGGTGTTGGCTACGTTTTGAGTTTATTTTCTAACGATTACGTAACTAAAGACGACCAATCTAATCGGATCTCGATTTAGATACCGATAGAAATTCTCGAATCATACACGGCTCGATAATCGCGATAATGAAAGACATTCGCTAGAGAGGTTTACGAAAGTTCAACAAGCAATGAATCTATTTGTGAATTCCAAGGAGCTCAATCCACAATAGAGTTAGGCTTTCGGATTAAAGTGACTCCGAAGAAGTACGCTCGAGCCGATTCGAAGGAGACACCCGGTAAACTCGATGCCGGATTCGAAGAAATCACGAAGTCGACTTAAGGAGTGGAAAGGTTACACTTCCGAGAATGGAGTCCAAAAGACAAAGGAAAGCGGGTGGTTGTTCGGAAGAATCAACCCCAACGGAGAATTGCCCATTCGGAAAGGCGAGACACATGGTAACAAAGTGGGTATAACGTGCTATTGCCATCTTGGAAACCACATTGTGAGCATACGGCGCTCTCATCTTATCGAAAAGAGATGGGAAGCTCTGATCGAGGCTTTACTTGATCCGGAGATTTGTTGCTTCCGAGATGGCCGGAGATTCCTTAGACGAGGTTTGCTCGTTAAAGAACGACGGAGTGTTACCTTCAACGACGGTGATGTTCTTGCCAGGATAGCGATCATAGTAAGTAGTTGTACATTTCGATCACGATCGGAGAGAGTTTACGCTCTCCGAGTATTGGTTGATGCGGGCGTCGATCGACATAATGAATCTTCGGACGCTAGCATACTTGGAAATTGATGCTCGCGAGCATGAAGCGGACAAGATGTTACTAGAGGATTCGATCGGAAAGGAGAAAGAGCCCTTGGATCAATAACACTTGTTGATGAAGACGGGGGTGACTTCATGAACAACGTAAAAATTCGACATAATTGACTACGAGACATCGTTCAATGCTGCGGGGTAGTAGTGGATCCATGTCGGATGGTACCATCGTCTGCTGCATCGGTGCATAAAATGTTTTATGAAGGAGGAGAATAGTGCATTAAGGTGATTTGCGGCCTTCCTATAAAATTACATGAGATTGGAATCATGAAGATACGTACGCACCTCCGAAAAAAACAATCTTCTCAGAAACACCGTCTTTAAATGAAGCCAAAAAGAAATTCGAGACAATGAAGAACTGAAATTCTTGTCAGTAATTAAGCCTCACCACTCCCTTACGGCGAGATGGTGAAGGTTTCTCCGAAAACTCGCATCGAGGTCGGCGGGGACGGAGTCGTGGAAGAGACAGGGACGGTTGGACGAGAAAAGGCTGGTGATCGAAAGTTGATTAAGGAGGACGGCTACGAGGAAGAAGGAAGTCGAAAAGACGACTACAATAAGCCAGGAAAGACCACCAAATTCAAGATTTCTCTCGAAGATGAAAAGAACGAAGAATACAAATCGATATACGAAAGATTAACACATGTACACCTTTATGACCACGACCAGATCCAGAATTAATAAGATCGAGGGGTTTGGTGGTCGAAAATTACATAGCGACGATGCGAAACGATTAATTTTATCGTGGCACTTCTTCTTCAATACGAAAACGATGTACAATTTGAAGATGTCACTTCTTCGAATTAATGGAATTACCTTTTGAGTGGTACTCTCACTGTGTTGAAAATTTAATTCGGCGTGGTGTGCTACACCATTAATGGAATAGTCGTCCATGACGAAACGAAAAATTATGGAACTTTGGTCGGCCTCTCAATTGAGAAACATGGTCTCGGATTGACACGGTAGGTTCGGTTGACGATACGAATTTTGTTTGGTTGTCACTTACGAACGATAAAGATTGCTTGGAAACGAGAGGACCTCGAAGATCTACCCGTCGGAGATACTTACCGAATTCGAAGAAGAAATCGATCTACAATAGACGAGTTAATGGAAGTTAACTTGAGTGTGGCAACTGAACCCGGCCTTTGTTAGCTCCTTACTCGAAGTAAAGAGATTAGAGGAAATGATCGAAGTATTAATGGAATTCGGAATTTGTTTTGCTTGGAGTTACGATGAAATGCCGAGTTAGCTCCGAGTCGCGAGTTCACGGGCTAGGGGTAGGATCCTACTTCCGTTCCGATTCAGACAAGCTTCCGAGAAGAATGCATTTGGAAATTGAACAACAAGTAATAGGCGAAGTTAAGAAGCTAATCGACGCTAAATTTTTCTATGAAGAACAATACCACTTGGTAGCAGTGGTACCAGTCGGGAAGAAGAATGGTCGGATCGAGAATGCATGGATTTCGAGAGAGACTTGAACAAAGCATGTCGAAAGGATGAATTTCCCTTTACCAATTCCAGAGTTAATGATCGACATCACTTCGACACATGAAATATTCTCTTTCATGGATGGATCTTTAGGATCTGACCGGATAAAGATGGAACCCCGAGAAGACAAAAGCTCGCGTCATTCGGAACACCAATCGGGTGTATTGCTACCGTGTGCCATTTCGGACTAAAAAACGGGAGCGACATACCCGAGCAATAGCCAGATTTTTGATGAGCTCGTTTCACGATTAAGTCGAGTGTTATGTGGATGATGTGGTCATCGAAAGCAAAGTGAAGGAAGATCACTGTAAGATTTGAGAATTGTCTTCGAGCGACTAGGCAATACCAACCTTAAGATGAATCCCACTTGAAATGCGCCTTTGGCGTTACCTCGAGGAATTCTTAGGATTTGTTGTCGAACATTGCGGGATTGAAATTGATCAGGAAAGATTAAGAGCATCTTAGAGATGCCGCCTCTCGAAACCTTAAAACAACTACGATCCTTTCGAGGAAGTTGGCATATCTTCGACGCTTTATTTCGAACTTGTCGGAGGTAGGTGTCGACCCTTCTCGGCATTAGTTAAAAAGGATGCCAAATTCGTTTGGGAAGAGAAATGCCGACGGGCCTTCGGGGACATTAAACGTACTTAATGACACCTCCTTTCTTAACGGCCCGGACCTCGGGGTAGGCCGTTGATGCTTTATACCGCGGCTGCGGGCCCGAATCCTTAGACCTGTAGCCCGAGTCCCGATGATGAGGGAAAAGAAATGCTCTTGCCAAGCGCGTCGTTTGATTCGGTGGAAGTAAGTATCCTCGATTGAGAAGCATTGTTTGGCTGATGTGTGCACGAAACTCGGGCATTACATGTTCTCTCATAAGGTCGACCTTATCTCGAAAGGTAATCCATTGCAATATTTGATGATCCGTCCCGACACTTTCGGCGGACTTTCGGGTGGTCGATGATCTTATTGCAGTGCAGGCGTAATTACAGGTTGTGTTTTATTTTGAAAAGGGGTCGCCTAACGAAGTTGTCGGTGAATTTTAATTTAATTGAAATAAAAATTTTGGTAGTATTTGATTTTGAAAATAATTTTAAATTTGAAGGTTTTAAGATATGAGATTAAGCCAGGATCTCGCATCCGAAATAGTTTATATAAACGAGCACCGCACCACAAGCTAGTGTATTGTCTGTCCACCAAGGATAGACACCTTTGCTTAATGAAGTGGGGCTCGATTAAATAAACTAGAAGATTTGTGACATCCGTTTGGTGTTCTGCCCGAACCAATTTTATAAGCAAATAGATTCACTTATTTAATATGAAAGCGTTAAAAACGGGGTTTATATTACACAGGTTCTTTTAAAATTCCCTATAAGGGCAAGCCCCTATAGTTAATTACATCTTAAGTGATGGGAATCACCTAAGAAAACTCTCGATAATAATCACTAATTACGCTCTCGAAATTTGAAGTTTAAGTTCTCGAAGGATTTAAGTTTGGAATTTATTGGGGAATGGATCGAATTTGGAACATTTTGTTTTGGGAATCGAGGGAGAAAGGTAGGAGAAATTGCAATCACGAGATTCGAAGCGAACTTCGGTAATTTCTACGACTATCTGATATTGTTTGGCTTGGATTTAGGAAAGTCCTAATGTTTGTTTTTAAATGTTTTGATCTTGTCAATTTTAATTAATTAGGACTTATATTTATATGATAGAATCATACGAAATAGCCTCGAAGATGTGAGGGTTTATGTCGTATCGGACGACTACCTCGGAATCCTAAGACCGGTTAGGGCTTAATTTCTGATGCAAATGCACAACGAAGAGTTGAGGGTTTATGTTACCTTAGAGCGGAAGGCTACCTCGAAGTCACATGGGTTTGTTATTTAATTCTAGGAAAGTTTTGCGAGGTAGACTCGAGTTTTTTGCGATGACGATGGCCGTCTTTGCCTGTCTCCAGGAAGCTCCTTGTTGTTGCGAGTTTAGTTAAAGAAATCATAAATCGGGGGATGAGAAAAGTGTTTTGGTTTAGAGAAAATCTTAATTTCCAAGTGTTTGTGTTTTAATTAAAGCAAATCTTAAAGTTGATTATAACGACACGGTTAAGATCCGGTTCCATCCTTCCGGCATCATTATTTCTATCGGATTCACTTAGTCCGGATGAATTTGTTAAACTCAATGAATGGTTCCACACTTTCATTTAAATAGTGGGAAATCCGTTAGCAACACGTCGGTTACATCATCCGAGGTATTCTAGATCATCCGACGGGACGTTTTAATTTAATTGTAATTGTAGTTTTGTGTTCGTTTGTGATTAAATTTTGTTTTATATTTTGAAATCTTGTGGCGGTGAATTTTATCTTGCGATGACTTTAACTTAGTTTTAGTTTCGGTTTTAGGGGGCTATCTGAGGTGTGAGTTTTCGTACGACGAGTTGTTTATCGTACGAAAAGTAAGTACGATACGGTTAAGTAAATTGCAATAATGTAGGGTACAAGAAAGTAGTGCAATAAAATAAAAGCGTACTACGGAGGGTCTTCCCGTCATCTGGCTGCCCAAAACGCAGTGGGAATATTTAGCGAGTTGCAGGTAAAGGCTAAGGGAGGGTTATGGTTTTTTACTGCCGATTCTGATCACATGGCTAGTCGTCTCTTTATGACGTCTAGGTTCTTTGTGTTTGGTTTAAGGACGATTTTCTTCATCGAACAATTAAGTCAAATTGTTCTTATAAATGTCTTTTTATCGTATTGAGGAAGTGCTTAAGAATAATCTTAAACATCTTTATTTAGGATTGTTTTGAGTCAATGGGTTTAATTATACAAATGAATTAATCGTCGAGAATTGAGTTTTGTTATCTTACTCGGTGAACTAGGACATTTGAATATCACATGAGTGAAGTAACATTTCATTTAATGTTACGATTTAGGAGTTATAATAACAGAAAGCTTTCGAGGGTAAATTGGTATGAATGGTTTGTAATTTAGTTAATGGGTTTAAATTTGGAATAGTGTTCGAGTTGCTTTATATTTAATTTCTTTGTTTTAGGTGATGTTATTTAATTTAATTTAATTTAATTTAATTTAATTTAATTGAGTTTAATTTTAATTTAATTTAATTTAATTCAATTTAGTTTGGTTTGATGTTACATTAAATTGAATTTGATTTAATTTAATTTTAATTTAATTTAATTTAATTTAATTTAATTTAATTTTATTTAATTTTATTTAATTTAATTTAATTTAATTTAGTTTTTTTATTTAATTTAATTTAATTAGATTTAATTTAATTTAATTTAGTTTAATTTAATTTGATTTTATTTATTTAATTTAATTTAATTTAATTTAAGTTATTTAATTTAATTTAATTTAATTTAATTTAATCTTTAATTTAATTTTAATTTAATTGACTTTTAATTTCAATTTAATTTAATTTAATTTAATTTAATTTAATTCACTTAATTTAATTTAGTTTTTTAATTTAATTTTATTTTTAATTTAATTGAAAATTTTAAAAGAGTTTAATAATTTAATTTGGATTTTAATGATTAAGTCTTTTTTAATGTTTTAAATTTGAGTTATCATTTTAATTAAGAATTAATATTAATGAGATAATTAATTTAGGGATTTTTTAAATTAAAGAATAAATCTCTTACATAATAATATCACTTATTTTAATAATTCGATTTTATTATTCTTCGAATTTAATCAATTATTTAATTAAAGTTTAATCATTTTAAATTGCTTAATGGGTTTACACCCTTTAATTATTTAAATTTCAATCATCAAATCAAATTAAGATGAAAGATTGTACTTGCTAATTTTTTATTAAACCTAAAGTTTTAATTAAGGATTAAGATTTTTAATTACCATTTTACCCTTTAAGCTTAATAATTTCATAACTCACTAAATTGAATTTCAAATGAACTTGAAATTTTATGTGACTTCACTCATATGTCAATAAAGACATGAGAGGAGAAAATGTGATTTTCTTTATTTAATTTATTTATATAATTATTTTTGGTAGAAAATAGAGATTTCTTAATTTAATAACATGACAAGGAAAGTTTATATCCTTAGAAAATTAGGGAACATTCCTAGCTGACCAGGGGACCACTTGGACCCGATTTTGGTGATTTTTGAATTATATTATTTTTATTATAATTATTTTATGTTTGGAGTGTTAATTAATTTAAAAATAAAATAAATGTTGAAAAATAAATTTTATATTTTTTAAAAATCTCTCTGATTCGAGAAATCAGAAAATAATTTACAATTTTCTGATTTTTCTATGATTTATTATAATTATTTTAGTGAAAATGCTAGAAAATACATTTTTTTTTATTTTAAAATTACCCTAGAGCTTTAAAATTTAATATCTCATAAAATATACCTAAGAAAAATATGGGGTTTATTCTAAATTGTTTAAAATTTAAAATGTGACATTTTGGTGAATTTTATTATTTTTGTGATTTTTATTATTTTTAATTCCTTAAAAATATTAAAATAATATTAAAAATCGACTTTTTAGAAAATTGAAATTTTTAATTTTTTTAGATTCCCCTAATATCAGAGGCTCCAAAACCAATTTAGTGAATTTTTGAAAGGTATTTTGAAAGTTATGAATTTTTAAAGTTTAAAATGGGTAAATGACTTAATTAACCCGATTAGTAGAGGCTAGCTTGAGTCGATTGACCTCGAAATTTTTATGGTAGGTTCCTCGATCTAAGAATTGGTGGAGAGGAGTGATTTCAAGTCAATTTGATGTATGGTTAGCTCTAATTAATTAGAGACCTATTTTGAGTGTTTAAACTGATTGGGGGCTGTTTAAATGAAGCAGCTTTCAAGCTTATTTTTTAGGGTCTACGGTCGCCAAGGAGCATTATTGAAATTTTCACAGAATTTATTTCCTGACGTCTTTTATTTATTGGAATTAAAATACTCAAAACGGTAACATGAATTTGAAAAATCAATAACTTTTCATAGGGATGGCCTCTCACTTTGGAAAGGTCGGGGAATGTTCCCGAATTCGGGGGCTTGAAAGCACATGGTCTCGTACCATGGTGAATTGTATACATGCATGGAGAATTAAAAGTATGCAGAGAGTAAATAAATCATAAAAAATAAATTACTTGATGAAATTAAATGATTTCTTTTCCACATTATTCTCCTCTGTTCAACGACGAAGGGTATTTTTATTTTATTTTTCGATTTTCTACAAAGTTATGAATTTTGAAGTTTAGGGAATTAAATAAATCAAAAAGAAATACCCTAATTTTCTATTTATCCACGCGCGCGTCCCAAACCTCGGCGCTCCAGAAACGCCACGTGGCGCGCTCACATTCGACACCGCCATCGACTCGGCGCTCCAGGGCCGTATCGTTCCGTCTTCGATCGAGACGCGATCACAGGCGTCCGTCAGCGCGTGTATTCGTAGACGGCATCAGTTCATCGTGCAGTGTCTGTGAGAGCCGTCCTAAATCCCTAATATCTCACTCGTACTAAATGGTTTTCTTGGTCTTATACTCTGTGGACCGTCTTGAAAGACGAACACATCTACGGCTATCATGCATTGAAATTAAAGCAATTGAAATGGAGAATCTCCAGAAGCTCGGGATGAAGAGGTGCTCATACCTTTGCTCGAAAAGTGTGGCTTGATACGAGAGTTGTTGCACCTTCGATTGGATCCAATGACTCAGGATGAAGTCTCACAGTGCGAGGAGGTGAATTGTCTGGGTGTGATTTCGGCCAGCCCGATCACAAAGCTTGGAAATTTAGGAGACGATTCCAGATGGCACGGAGATGGGAACTTTTGCTGGTGGACACCTTGTAATTACGGTGAAGGTGTAGAACCAATCGGTTGGGGATTGGCTGTGAGTATCTGGTTTTGGGTGGAATTTCGGTATTGGATTTCTTTCCCGGTGGGGATTAGGGCAAATTGACACGGGGATCAAGCGCTGCGAGGTGGAGAAGGGTTTGGAACAATTTTGGCGAGTTTTGGCGAGAGGTTTGTCTGACTCTCTTCTCTTGGCCATGAGGGTGGAGTTTAAATAGGAGAGGGGTGGAGGGCCTCGGGGAGGGATGGGGCTTGGGATCGGTGCTCTTGACGAAGAACAGCTCCGGTAGCCCATTTGGGGATGGAACGGCTCGGCGGTGAGAATTCGAGTTGGGCTCGCATGTGAGCTCTCGGCCATGGTGTTTTCGGCGGCTTGGTGGTGGCCAGGCCGGAACGTGGTCACCATCTTGTTCGGGTGGGTCGGTAGGGTTTCGTGCATTGATTGAGGTTTGACATGTGTAAAAGGGTTTGATTTAGATGGAATGGGAAGGAACCTAATTTTGAGTCCTAAATGGAGTCAACCCGCCCATTTGGGCTTGGTGCACCCTCGAGTGGCTTTGAATCTTTGTCGGGGATCGAAAGGGATCATTTGGTTTGGCATGGAAAATCTCCCAGTCAAAGTATATTTGGATTAAATTTAAGTTTAGGTGAAACATGATTAAGGCTAATAGAACTTTAGGGATTAAGGAAAGCCACTCCCTCTTCTTTTTGATATGGCATGGTGGAGTGTCTGGCTTCTGTGGTTACATATGGCTCGTACGTAGCTTCTTGGCTGCCTTTGGCTTGGCAAAAAGTTTGGTCAATTTCATGAAAATGATTTTAGGAATTTTTGGTAATTTGATGGAAATTTGTATGAAACTTGATTTGGAATTATTTGATGATGAATTTAGGACTTAGGTAATGGCTTTAATTAAGTGGATAGCGGAATGGAGATGTCGTATGGGCTTTAGGGTAGATTTTGGGCACTTTTGAAATGGTTTTAGATGGGCTTTTAAGATGGTTTAGGAAAGTGGGCTTTTGGATTTTAAAATGGATTTTGGGATGAAATTTTGTAAAGAGTTTGGGCTAAATAATTGTTGGGTTTAGCTCATGGATGTATGTGAGTGACTTGAGACAGAGTGGGAGTGATTTGGGTTTGAATTGGGTTGAATTTGGTGAATGAGCCAATATAGGTCCAAGTGGGCCAAGTTGGTCCAATGTTGGGCTAGGGTTAAAATTGATGTGAAATCAATGTTGAGAAATGTTTATGGGAGTGTTTGAAGAGGTTTTTACCTTTGGTTGGGCTTTGATTTTGGGGTTTGGGCTCATTTGGGTTAGGTTTGGGTTTGGGAAGTCGAAATTGGGCCTTTTAGCTTTGGGTTGAATTTGAGTGGGGTTTGGGTCTAAATTTTGGGCGAATCATGTTAGTGTTTATTTGTGGGAATGTTAAGGAAGATTTAGAAAAGGTTTGAGGTTATTGGAGTTGAATTGGGTGGTTTGGGTTAGGTTTGGGTCATGGGTCCAAATTGGGCTTTAAGGCCAAAAGTGAGGAGAGTGGATCAGTGAGGAAATCAAATTGGACTTGGATTTGGTCTAGATTGGTGTTGGGAATGTTGAATTGAAGTTTAGAACTGAATTGGACCAGAATTTGGAGTCGATTGGGTAGGTTTGGTTTGACATTGGGTTCACTTTGGGTTAAAATGGGTCAAATTGGGGGTTTTGACAAAAGTAGGGTATATTGACAAAATTGGCCCATGGTGTAGTTGGACAAAATGAAATTGGGAATATTTGGGATTTTCTGCAATTTTCTAGAAATTTTCTGAATTTTTGGATTTTTGGGTCGAAGGGGTATTTTGGGTATTTGGAGGGTATTGGGAGGTTTTCTTGAATTTTGGTATTTTTGGGTATGGATGATCAATTTGGTATGTGGAAATGTTTAAGATCAATTTTGAGAATTTTGGGTGATTTAGGAAATTTTGAAAAATTTGGGTAATTTCGAAGAGAGAGGGTTTTGGGTAGGGTAAGCGGGTGTAGGGTCCGGGGGGTCAAAAATTGAAAATTTGGGAAATTGAAGATTGGGTGGATGTAGTGGGTAAATCATTTTGGTTGAGCCATGAAGCCGTATCAAGCCCATGAGCCATGAAGGGACATTTGGGCCTTTGCTTAATGTTGTTCCTAACTCTCTTGGCGAGGGCTTAAAGGGTTAAGGACCATCCATGTGAATCACCTACATGAGTCGGGGAGGTCAAGTTAGGTATGGGTGTGTGAAAGTGTAGTGTATAGGTGTAGTGTGTGTAAGTCGGCCCCTTCACCAGACCCGGGCCACCGGGGCGGTCTAAGGCAGGGATCTATAGGAACTCATCCTTAAACTTCCACATTTGATTTGACCCTCTAGGTGATTAGGGGTCTATGATCGGTTGTGGAGTTTGCGAGGAGTTAAGAAGTGGTTTGAATTTCTAAAAGGTGGGTCCAAGTTAGTCCTCTAAGATAGGTAAAGGGAAAAACCTAAGGCTAGATCTAAGTACTAAAGAGAAGAAGAAGACCTCATCAAAAATGGTCGACATACGGAGTCGACATAACTTTCGTTCCTCTTCGTGCGCGAGACCAGGTTCTGTGGCTTCCTTGCGGCACACCCCGCTGCCGACGATTCGCCTCTCGGTGACAATACGCATGAGAAGCAGATAATGAGCACAGAAGATACGATGATCGACATTGGGAACTATACTTCGGCGGAGCGTCCTCGACATAGAAGACGAAAATTGCAAAATGATGGTGCTGTTAAGGCGAGAATCAGACTAATCTTTACGCTCGGGCCGGGGGATGTTAAGATACTCCTACCACTTAACGAGCCGTGCCCCGCAACGAGGGGCGAGTCCCGGGAAGCCTCGCCAACGAATTTGCAGGCGGCACCGTTCGAATGAGATAACGATATCCGCATCTACGGAGATTCTTGGTTGATCATTCAACGGGTCGCGGGACAATACAAAATTTTAAAGCCAAGACTCGAGCAATACTTTCAGTATGCCATGAAAGCTGATGGAACGAGATTTCGAATGTAATAATCTACGAGATCCCCCGAAGAAAATGTCCTGTTGATCGTTATCTCTCCTTGCGAAAGGAATTTACTTTGCTTACAAGATGGAGTCGGTTGAAGTGTTAGTTCGAGACGGCAGGTCCTATCACAGCAAACTGGATGTGTTACGGAAATCGGAAAAGCGAGAGGAATCGAGTGGCGGTGACGGAAAACACGAGAAAGATTGGCGTCGACGTGTCCGTACACAACGAAACGGGGAAATTACCGGACGATGATCATTAGCACATCAAATCAAGAAAGAACTCTTGTCTTACGCATTAATAAACAATACATTATACGGAAAGGTCTTTTTGATCGGATGTGGTTACGAATGCACGAGCGGTTACAGAGGCTCGTGAAATTGTGAGGTGGCCAAGGGACTTTGTGGCGCTCATGGGCGGTCGGGTCGAAAATGAAAATGAAAATTAAAAGACTAGGGTACTACGGCGCAATGATGACCGATTGCATGAAAGATTGCGAAAAGTTGTCCCCGTGCGAGTGCGGAGTGGTTATACACCTGACCTCCGTGTTACATCGACAATTGCGTCGTGGCGGGCTGGTGTTGGGGCAGCACACCAAATATAGTGGGTCGATAGAACCACCTTCTTCGAAGGACATCGCTTCATCCTTGCGGCAACAAAATACTTTTCTAAATGGCGAAGCGAGTTCCACTCGGAAAGTAAAGGCACACCACGTGCTACGGTTTTTAATCAAGTTATACGGTTTACCGGAGTACCGCGCGAGTCTGTTTCGAGATAATGGAGTCGCATTCGGAAGCACAAAAATCAACAATTTTGTCGGGAAGACATGGAATCGATTGGCAATACTCGGCAATCTGCTACCCCGAGAGCAAACGGCTTGGCGAGGCTTTTAATAAAACTCTCGTTGAGTACAAAAGAAAACTTTGGATGACAACGAAGGTGGCACGAGAAGTTGTTAAGAGCCTTATGGGCCTACGGGATGACTTCAGGACTCTGCTCGGTCTACGCCTTATGCTTTAGTATAAGGGTCGGCAGTCATTACCATTGGAAGTCCCGACTTCCATCACTCATGATTGCGAGTTGCAAATAAAATTACTACGAGAAGAAAATGCCCAGTTACAGTAGGAAGAGCGGGAAAACTGGAAGGAAAAGACTTGCGGCGCAACAAAATTTGGACGCTGCAGAAGCTAAGATGATCAGGGCCCATGATAAGGCGAGTCGCGAGAACTTTCGAGGTTGGTGACTTAGTTCTTGTTCTCGAAGACATATTCTTGCATCGGCAGATGAGGAGACAAATTTGAACCGACTTGGGAAGGGGCGCAGTTTGTGGACGAGGCGATCACACTCGAGGCTCTACTGACCTTGTGAATTGCCGAGGAGAACGACGAATGCTTCCCGATCGGTGGACGATATTTGAAGAAGTATTACGCAACGATGTTTCGAAGGGTGGCCTTAAAATAGAGTCTTATCCTAGAAACACAGGTGAAGAAAATGATTGGGTCCCGGTGGACCGAGAAGAGCTTCATAGCCGAACGGTGATGAAGATGGGTGGCCGGCGCGATCCGGCAACGAGAAGAGACGAGCACGAGGAAAGCAGAGAAAATCAAGTCGGTAGTTGCCACGGCGGAAGGCGAGGCTCGTCGGCGCCGCTCCTGCGGAGGTTTAGGGGTAAGGAGGAAATTTACTCCTCCTTGCTACCCGAAAGAAGGAATAAGAATCGCGGTATCACGCCAGATGTTGACTAAACTAGCGACGGTCAACCGAGGAGAAGCAATGCCTTCGCGACACACAAATTTCAAAGATAGGTTCGTCGGGAACTTCGGGGGAAGAAAGTCGAGCGAGAAAATCGAACGGATCAAAAAAGTGCCCGAAGAACGAGAAGTAGAATCGGTGCCTCGACACGGAAGGGAGTCTATATGCGAAGAACCTTGTTGCGGAAGCAACCGGAGGATGTCTCGGCGGGGAGACAATCCCCGAGGAGCCAAGGTATCACGGGAGAACGTGACGGGAATGAGCCATACATCCCGCAATACGTTACTAGGCCTCGTCACTTGCAGATCATCCCGAGAATATGAGCTTAGAAAGAATGCGAAATGTTGAGAAGAAAACTTTCGAATACTTTGAAAGGATTAGAGACAAAAGAATCAACATTTTGGAAGGCCTCGATTACACACGAGTGTATTCTCGGAGTACGAGCAACGGTGTGGATTGCATCTTAGAACTTCGAGAAGATGGGTCGAGCATGCGCAGGTACGAGAGAAAAGACTTATTCGGAACCGAAAATGGATGCCGAAGGAAGAGTCACAATACAATGCGGATGTTGCTATAACTTTACGAGAGGACAGAGAAATCCACCGGGGATACTCCGTCACGGTGAGGTGGATCCGGTACGAGGATAATTAAAAGAATGGTGAAAAGAATGATAACGTGGAGAGATATTGCCCGGTAGACTGCATACCCGGCAGTTGCATCATCGACATTTATCGAAGGGCAAGCATACCTCCACACATAGACCACAATGACTTTGTCAAACCTTTACGCACGGTTTGTTCATCAACCGATGCAGTATCATGTTCGGATCGACCTCGGATAGCGGGGGTAGGGAAAGTTCGAGGCGGTGGAGATACCAATTCCGATAGGTTCCATCATGATATTACGGAAATGAAGAAGACATCACAAAATATTGTATACGAGTGCCGAGTGGAGCGGATCTCGAGATCACTTTTAGAAGAATGGACGACGAAGGCGCCTTTACCACTTCCGACGGATCCCGAGTGGAGAATCTCGGCCCTACGGTATGAGTTACACGGGGCTCCGCCTCACGTGCACATCCATGTGGCATTCACGAGGATGGCTTGGAAGGTGATGTTATTGGCCGAGTGTATCTCATTATTCGGACATGGATTTAACATATACTTTTTGGATGGATCAACAAGAATCATACATAGTCGTTTGAGTCATGGATTGTAAATATTTCGAGATCGAGTTGTATGATGTATCTTAATGATATTGGAATGAAAGTGACCATGTCTGTTTGCCTTCACCTCTTTTTTTGTAAATTGGCCGGGAAACGTCATTAAAGTTAAATGAACTTCGAACAAAGAACGAGAAAAGAAAAGGAAAAATAAATAAGAACTCTCTTCCATAAAAATCCAAACATTAAAAAGAACTTTAAATCCACATGAACACGAATAAACAAAAAAAATGGGATAGTCGAAGGACAAACAAAGCAAATCTAAACTCGGAATTAGTTAGGTTAAGTCATCTTTTCAAATCACTCGATCCTTCTTCGTCGAATCATTCGAGACCTCCTTTGAAACCCTCTCTCGGGATGATTTCGAGTCACGAAGAATTTTCTATTTGATTTGGATGCCGGGTTTAGTACCTCGCGAATCATCGGAACTTTGATTGATTCCCATGGGATATGAGACACTTTCATATGCGATTTCGATCTCCGCTAAATCCGAATCTCGGTAAAATTCTTCATAGTCGCAACGCAAATCGAATATCGACAAAATTTCCATGACAGCTGCATAAGGCGGATCTCGTGAAATTCTCATGGACCTCGACAAAATTTCTAACGATCTCTGCGTAAATAAATTCCCGGCCAATTCTTGATCTCGGCATTCGGGATAGGCTTGGCCACACTCCTTCTCGGCATTCTCGACGTCGGGATAGGCTTCCGCGGGTACTCCATCTCGGCAAATCTCGGCATTCGGGATAGACTTGTGACTCCCTTCTCGACGGTCCCCGACATTCGGGATAGGCTTCCGGCCGTGCTCCTTCTCGGCGATCTCGGCATTCGGGATAGACTTTCGCGGTACTCTACAGCATCTCGGCAATTCTCGGCACTCGGGATAGGCTTCGGCCTACACTCCTTCTCGACGATTCTCGGCATTTTACTCCCGGCCAATCTCGGCATTCGGGATAGGCTTCCGCGTACTCCCATCTCGGCGATTCTCGGCCTCGGGATGGGCTTGTACTCCTTCTCGACGAATTCTCGGCCTTTCCGGGATGGAAGCACGCTGCTCCTTCTCGGCCAATTCTCGATACTCGGGATAGGCGCGTGCTACTCCTTTCTCGACGATCTCGGAATTTGATCCTCTTGTAAAGAATTGAAATTAGCGCTCTGCATTTCGGATAGGCTTTGTCTATTCTTCCTCGGCATTTGGAATGGGTTCGGTCCTGCTTCCTTCTCGACGCATACGAATGCATTCGGTTGGGCCTTAGCCACACTCTTTCTCCGCATAAAACCAAAATTGAAACTCGAATCGAAATTGAACTCGAAATTAAAGCTTGAAATAAAAATGAAACGAATAAGATCCAATCTCTTAAAATCTTGTGATATGAAATTCACCTCCTTTTCCTAGGCGAGTTACGGAATCTTCGATCCTGGAGATTTACACGATACTCCCTAGCGCGGAGATATACACTTCATCCTAAGTTTGTCGCTTGGACATACGTGTTGGTTTATTGATCTCTTCGGTCAACGCTGATACGCGCGGTGAGCTTGGTTAACACCACACTTTATTGGGGTGTTTGTTGACCTCGTTTTTGATGAGGTCTTTTCTTCCCCTCTTTAGTGCTTAGGATCTAGCCTTAGGCTTTTTCTTTGGTATCTTAGAGGACTAGAATTGGGACCCATCCTTAGAATTTGAACCACTTCTTGCCTCACTTTCTGTGAGCCCAAGCTTGATTGTAGACCCCAATCACACAGGGTTGAGATCGAAGTGATGAAGGTTTAAAGGATGAGTTCCGTATAGGACTCTTTGGCCTTAGAGATACTCTGGGTGGCAGTGCAGTGAGGGTTGACACACACTCACTACACTCATACTCTACACTCACACACACACAATCCGAATCCTAAAAACCACGCATACTGACTTGACTCTTGACTCATGTAGGTGATTCGTATGGATGGACCTTAACCCTGAAAACTACTGGTTAAGAGGGTTAGGAGCAACATAGTGAATGCAGGTATTAGGGTCCTCTCATGGCTCATATAGGCTTAATATGACTTCATGGCTCAACCAAAGTGATTCCATTTCACTTTCGTATTTGATCAATCTTCGTTCTCCTAAAATTTCAATTTTTTTGAGGACCCTACACTTATCAAGCCTCTGCGCCTTCAAATTACTCAAATCATAAATTTAAATCATAAAGTGCAAAATTAACGCGGAAACGTTTAATTTGCCCAATCGAATTGATCATCGAAGCCAAAAATATCAAAAAATTCCAAAGTATCCCCAAATCTGCTCAGTGCAATGCCCCTCTTGACCTAAAAATACAAAAATTCAAAAAATTCTGAAAAATTCCAAAAATTCCAAATATTCCTAATTGCATTTTGTCAGACTTATGCATGGGCCAATTTTGTCAATTTACCCCACTTTAACCCCCAGTTGCTTGAATTCTTGCTTAGTGAACCCAAAGACGAGCCAATTCAGCTCAATTGACCCCAAACCTTTCTAAACCTTCTTTAACATCCCCTTAAACAAAGCAACATAATTTCCCAAAATTTGGACCCCGGCAAAAACAAATTCGACACAAAAATAAAAACTGGTACGACCTAAACATAAGCAACGACATCTTAAGAATAGCTGATCCCAAGCAAAACCCAACCAAAGTTGAAACCTCTTTGAAACACTCCACATAAACATTTCCCGGCTTGTGGTACATCGATTGACCCTAGCCCCGACATTGGCCCAGAGTGTGATTTGACCACATTGCTTCATTGCAGATAGTTGAGTCCCGACGATTCAATTCCAAACTACGTCAAATTTACTTCAAATCATTCAAGACACATCCTTAAACTAAACTCAACATTTATTTGGCATGGCCCTTTGCAAAATTTAAAGCCCATTGCTAAACATAAAGACGCTCCACACTGAAAGCCTTCTAAGCGCCACTGCCAAATTCATAAGCCCAGGCAAATACAAAAAGCCCACATTACAATCACATCTCATTCTCACTTAATTGATATCATTCCCTAAGTGCTAAACCCACCATGAAAATCAAACCAAAATGGTATTATGCCAAATCCCATGAAATAACCCCCATTCCAGTCTGCTTCTTTTAGCAGAAAGTTGACCAAACTCTTGCCGAGCCATATGTGAGCCAAAGACAAGCCATGTACAAGCCATATGAAGCCATGGGATGTTTGACATGTGACCATGCCCAAAGTAGCGAGGAAGGAGGGCCCCTTTCTTAATCCTTCATTAAGCATTTTTAACCCGCCAATGCTTTACCTGTAAAACATGTTTAACCACATCACCTTGGATGGGGACTTCACCACCCCTTCCTAGGCGGCCCAACTATTTTGACCCAAAACCGGAGTCATGGGGAGGTGAACCTAACCCAAAACCATGGCTTGGACCCAAATCAAAGCAAAATGGTCTCTCCCGTACCATTTTAATCCGGCTCTTTACCTTTGTGGCATTGGCCGGTGGCTTGCCTGTGAGCCTCGGCCCCATCTCACACGAACACGAGGGTGACCCATGCTGCGGGCCGGTACTGGATCCTTCGGAAAAACGAAAGCTGAGACCTTGGGAGGAGCAGAACACGATTCCACCTTCTTTGGCTGCCTCGCTTGAATGGCCATTCTGTTGTTCTTCTCCTCACCGGAGTAGTGATCTCGGCCCTTAGCCCCACAGGGGCCCTCGGCCTGTGACCCCAAACACCCCTCCTCTCGGCTAAGAGGAGTGCGAAGACAAACCTTGCGAAACCACGAAATCATCCCGGACCGCTCTCTGCGAATAGAACTTGAACACCCTTTGAAATCCCTATAGGCATTTCCTCTCTGTGAGCTCGATTTCAGAGTTGAAATCCAAGCCCAAAACGAGGACACTTCACCACGGTGAGTCAATCCTCAAATTAATTGACTCCACACCTTCACGGACCCGAAGAGGAGAAGTTTTCCGGCAAAGCCCCCTCAAGGCCAGCCATTGCTTCCGGCCCTCCAAGCTTTGTGATCGGTTGTGGTCGCTTTTGTACTGGCGATTCAGGGCCGAGGGGACTTCATACGGAGCTTGCACGGACCCAATCGAAGGTGACATAGCCTGGATTGAAGCTTCACTTCTACGAGCGAAGGTATGAGCTCTCTCCTTCTCTAGTGCTTCTAGAGATTCTCCATTTAGTTTGAGTCGAATTTCAATGCATGTTTCTGGTATGGATGTGTTAGTCTCTTGAGACGAATCCGCGAGAGCATAAGAACACAAAAATTCGTTGAGAATCGAGTGAGAAATTAGAGTTAGAAGGTCGACGGTCATGGGTTCACACGATCGTAGACGATGAGCGGAAATAGTTGGATCGCGCGTGTATTGAGCGGACGGTCGGGATCGGACGGTGTAACGGGACACGAACCGCGGGTCGCGTGGCGTCTGAGTCGGATGGGCCTTTCCGAGATTAGAGCGGCCGCGTGGAGCTTCGGAGGCGTCGAGGTTGAGTCGGCGCCGCATGGATAAGTAGGAAAATAGGTTTTTTTATTTATTTAATTACCGAACTTAATTCATAACTTTGTGTAGAAAAATCCTAAAAATAAAATAAAAATGCCTCTTGCTCGGTGAACGAGAGGAGAATGTCAGGAAAGAAATCAAGTAATTTCATTAAGTATTTTTTTTAATGATTTATTTCCTCTCTGCATTAATTTTAGTCCTCATTTGCATGATTCATCATAGCATGGAACCATAGGCTTTTGAAGCCTGCGAACTTAGGAACATTCTCTCTGAATTTGCCGAGTCGAGCCATCCTATGAGAAGTTATTGATTTACCAAGTTCATGTTATGACTTTTGAGTATTTTTAATTCCAATAATTACAATGTTGAAAATAAATTCTAGAAAAATTTGGTGATGTTTCTTGTGACCGGAAGGAACCTAGGAAAAATAAGTTTTGAGTTAATTCATAGAATAATTACTAATTAGCCTAAATACCCAAAATTGAACTTTAATTAATTAGGGTTAACCACACATCCAATTAACCCAAAATCAATTCTTTGTCCCTACAAAGGGATAGAGAAGACATCACATAAAATTTGAAACGATTGGACTTGATTAACCCACACCAAATGGGCTGATTAAGCCTCTTAAGAAAAAATGGGTAAAATTAAACTTTAAAAGTCCGCATTTCATAAAATACTTTTCAAAAATTCACAAAAATGGTTTTGGAGACTTCTCGATATCAGAGGAACTTAGGAAAAATTAAAATTATAATTTTCTAAAAAATGTTGATTTTTATCATTATTTTAATATTTTTAATAATTAAAAAATAATAAAATCATAAAAATATTAAAATCACAAAAATGTCACATTTGAATTCTAATCATTTAGGAATAAACCAGTATTTTCTTAAGTCCCTAGGGTAAGATATTGAATTTTAAAGGCTTAATGTAATTTTTAATATTAAAAAATGTCGCAACCTTTTCATAAAATAATTCTAATAAATCAAAGAAAAATCAGAAAAACTAAATTTGCTTCTTTGGACTCCTTGAGGTCGAGAGAGATTTAAGAAAAATATAAAATCCATTTTCAACTTTAATTTAATTTTAAAATTAATTAATACTCAAAATTAAAGAAATAATTCTAATAAATAAAATATAATTCGAAAAATCACCAAAATTGGTTGAATGGTCCTCTAGTCATTAAGTATCCCATAATGTTCTTAAGGACAGAAACATTTCCTTGGTCATGTTATTGAATTTTCCTTGGCTATTTTTCATCAAAAATAATTACATAAATAAATTAAATACGAAAAAATCATATTTTCTCCTCTAATGTCTTAATTGACATGTGAGTGAGGTTACATAAAAATTTCAAGTTCATGTGAGCAATTTAGTGAGTTATAGAATTATTATTAAGCTTGAAGGGCAAAATGACAATTAAAATTTTGACCTTTAATTAAAATTTTAGGATTAATCGAAAAGGGGAGGAGTAAAATATTTGATTTTTTAAACTAATTTTTGGATGATTGAAACTTAAATGATTAAGGGTAGAAACCAATTAACCATTTCAAATATAATTAAAATAAAACTTTAATTAATTAATTAATTGAAATTTTGGGAGAATAATAGAAATTGGAATTATTAAAATAGGGATATTATTTAAGAGGATATTTATTCTTTAATTTAAAAATCCCTAAATAAATCACTCCAAAAAATGCACAAATCTTAATTAAAAAAAAATTACTAAAAGAATAATCTCAATTAAATTAAAATTTAAATTAAATTAAAAGAAAAATAACTTGAGATCAAATTAAGTTAAATTAAACTAAATTAAATTAAACTAAATTAAAATTAAACTAAATTAAAATTAAATCAATTAAAATTAAATTAAAATTAAATTTAAATTGAAATTAAATTAAAATTAAACTAAATTAAAATTAAAATTAAATTAAAATTAAATTAAATTAAATTAAAATTAAATTGAAATTAAATTAAATTAAAATTAAATTAAATTAAATTAAATTAAATCGAAAATTAGATTAAATTGAATTAAATTAAATTAAAATCATTTAATAACAAACCTAAATGAAATCATTAAGAATTAAATCTAAAATAACTTTAACACTATTCCAAACTTAAACTAATTTTACATAATTAAGTCGAAATTAAAATTAAATCATTAAGTTTAAATCGTTAAATACTTAATAAGTTGATTTTGCCGCTTCCATCTTGTATTATAACTCTTAAATAAGGTATCAAGTGAAGTGTTCATCACTTATAGGATATTCGAATGTCCTAGTTCAGCGAGCAAAAGAACAAAACTCGACCTAGGATGATTAATTCGATTTGTATAATTAAGTCTCTTGTTTAAGCAATCACAGAAGCGATTGAAAAGATGTTTAAGACTCGTCTTGAGCACTTCCTAAATGCATGATAGGATGTTTATAGGGCAATTGAATTTTAATTGTTCTTTGATGAAGAAATCGTCCTTAAACCAAAACCTGAACCTTGACGTCGTAGGAGATAGTAGGCCCATAGGATTAGGACTTTGGTAGAGAGCACGAAACCTTTACTTAACTTTACCTAGGTACTTGTTGAAATATTTAAAATGCCTTAACATGTGATTTAAGTGCATCTTGGGATGACGGGAAGACACTCCAGGTACGCTTTTATTTTATTGCAATTTACTTACATGTCTTGTACTTTACTTTTTTTTGCATGATAAACGAAGCTTGTGCATGAAAACTAAAACTTTAGGATAGTCTAAAGTGAAACCAAAACTAAATTAAAAGTCATTACAAGATAAAAATTACGCCATAACATTTCAAAATATAAAACAACTCAAAATTTAATCACAAACGGGGAACAACAAAACTACGATTACGACTAAATTAAAACGTCTCGTTGAATGATCGTGAATACCTCGGATGATGTAAACAACGTGTTGCTAACGAGTTTCCCAAGGTCTAAATGAAAGTGTGGAACTCATTCGGTTGAGTTTGTAATTCATCTGGACTAAGTGAATTCGATGAAAATAACGGTGCGGGATGGCCAGGCAGTGGGATCTTAATCGGTTGTTTACTTAAACTTTAAGATTTGTTTTAATTAAAATATTAAAAACACTTGGATTTTAAGATTTTCTCTAAACCAAAACACTTCTCTCATCTCTGATTTATGACTTCTAAAACTAAACCTCTGCATCGACGAAGCTCGGAGCATGGTGGGCGACGGCGCGTCGTCGTTAGCGAAACTCGGATCTACTTCGATAAAACCATTCCTAGAATTTAAATAACGAGCCATAAGATTTCGAGGTAGTTTGCACAGTGCGACATAAATCCTCGACTTTTTCGTTAGGCATTTGCATAATCATTTTATGCAAATTAAGCCACTAACCGTCTTAGGACTCAGGGTAGTCGTTCGGTACACATAAACCCTCGCATCTTCGAAATTTATTTGTATGATTATGTCGTACGAATATAAGTCCTAATTAACGAAATTGGCGAGATTGAAATATCGGATAATATTAGGATTTTCTTAAATTTGAGCAGATTATTAGGATAGTTTGGGAAGTTGCCGAATTCTTGATCCTCGGCTTCTCTTTACTTCTCTCCCTTTGGATTCTCGAATAAATTGTTCCGAATTTTGAGTCGTTCCTTTTGAATTTCCAAAATCCAATTGTTTAAAAACCTTAAACTTTGAATTTAACGAGCAAAACCCGATCATTATCGAGTTTTCTTAAGTGATTCTCGTCGCTTAGGATGTAATTAGCTATGGGGCTTGCCTGCATAAGGAATTTTAAGAACCCGGAGGAGTAATATAAACCACTGCTTAATTCCTTTATGAGGCCAAGCGAGAACTTGGCTCGGCTTATAAAATTGGTTCGCAAACCAAACGGATGTATGAAATCTTCTAGTTTATTTAATCGAGCCCCATCATCGAAACGATTGTGTCTATTCCTCGGGATAGATATACGGTTTGTGGTGCGGTGCTCGTTTATATAAACTATTTGGGATATGAGATCAGTTTGATTTCATATCTTAAAATTTTCAAATTTAAAATTATTTTAAAAATCGGAAATACTACTTTTAAATTATTTATTTAAATTAAATTAAAAATTCACGACAATTTTTTGTGGCGACCCCTTTTCAAAATACAACGCTCTGACTTCAAAATATCTTGTGATATTGTGTTGAATATAGTCATAATAGTAATATTAGGAGCCACCTTTTTAATTTTTTATTCAATGAGGGCAATCTTTGTTGAAATCTCCACCCACG
Source organism: Papilionanthe hookeriana x Papilionanthe teres (assembly GCA_022702705.1). Classification (NCBI taxonomy): domain Eukaryota; kingdom Viridiplantae; phylum Streptophyta; class Magnoliopsida; order Asparagales; family Orchidaceae; genus Papilionanthe; species Papilionanthe hookeriana x Papilionanthe teres. The sequence goes on along the minus strand of CM040432.1, from coordinate 67,650,700 downwards.
ACGAGGGAATTCGGTGATCACGATACTTTGTAGACTTGCCCGAAGAATGTTGTTTGTCATCCTTACTACGACGGCGTAGACAAAAGTTACCACGGCATTCCTTAGTGATTTGGAAGGAATGTATAAAGCATTTTATTGTCATAAGGATAGACGAAGTCTCTCCTACGGAAAATTCAAATCTTGTTATTGCGGTTCGTATAATGAGTAAAGCCATGCAGCTTGCGATGACTTTACGTAGTGTTATGAATTTAGAGGTTCCAAAATAGTAATACGCAAAAAATTTTGTTTTCTTGTTGAGAGTTAAAAGTATTTTTTAAGGATAAGGGGTTAGCAATACCCACGATGTTCCGGTATAGGAAATTAATCATTTGTTTGGGTCCCATGAGGAAAGAGGTAGAATCTGAATCTGAACTGCCCCTTGTCTTTGATGTGCTGCTTGACTCCCCTTCGGATAAAGGGGTTGCGGCGTATTTTTAGGTCGTGTTTTATTTTGAAGAGGGTCGCCTAGCAATCATCACGTAGGAATTTTAATTTAATTAAAATAAATAATTTGAAAAGTAGTATTTGTTTTGAAAATAATTTTAAATTTGAGGTTTTAAGATGTGAGTTAAGCCGACCTCGCATCCTGAATAGTTTATATGCGCAGCTTAGCACCCACCAACTTGTACGTCACTTTAAGGATGGAACGCGCTGATGGTGGAATGTGATTAAATAGGCTAGAGATTAGTGACATCCGTTTGATACTGCGAACTTGATTTATAAGCCGACAATTTCCACCTTAATATGAAACATTAAACGGGGTTTATATTACACAGGTTCTTTAAATTCTATGTAAAGGCAGAGCCGCATAGTTAATTACATCTTAAGTGACGGGAATCTTTAAGAAAACTCTCGATAATAATCGATGATTAAATACTGAAATTTCAAAGTTTAAGGTTTTCGAAAGATTGAATTTTGGAAGTTTCAATAAGGTGGATCAAATTTTGGAACATTTTGTTTTGTGAATCGAAGGAAAAAAGTGAAGGAGAAATCGTATTCGAAGTGAACTTCGGCCATTCCGCCCATCACATCGTTTGGCTTGAATTTAGGAAAGTCCTAATACTTTATTTAAATGTTTTGATCTTGCCAATTTTTTTAATTAATTGGGGCTTATATTTGTATGATAATCAACAAATGGCTAGAAAATGTGAGGTTTATGTCGTATCGAACATTACCTTGGAATCTAAGACGGTTAGGGCCCAATTTGCGATGCGAATGCTGGCGAAGGTTGAGGGACATGTTGCACTAGGCAAACACCTCGAGTCATATGGCCCCAGTTGACACAATTCCACAGGAAGTTGAAGCCAGACTCGGGCACTGGCCGGTGACGATGGTCGTCTTGCCACGTGCTCGGCTTCCTTGTTGTTGCGGAAGGTTTAATTTTAGAATCATAAATCGGGGGACAGCAGAAAAGTGTTTTGGTTTAGAAAAATCTTAATTTCCGGGTGTTTTTTTATGTTTATTTAAAAATAGTCTTAAAGTTGATTATAACGACATAGGTTCGTCCCATGGTTCCATCCTTCACGGCATCATTATTTTATCGGATCCTTAGTCAGTTAATTTGCTAAACTGACTGAATGAGTTCCACCTTCATTTAGGCCGTGGAAATCCCGTTAACAACGTAAAAGATTATCATCGAAGATGTTCGATCATGCGAACCCAATGACAAACACATTGACCAAAAAGTCAATTTCGGTTAAAATATTCAATTTTTGACCTAATGACCACCCATTAACCCAATAAGTCAACTTTTGACCAAAAAGTCAACTTTGGTCAAAATGGTTAATTTTTGACCCAAAGACCTACCCGTTGACCAAATATATCAAATTTTGACCAAAAAGTTTTCTTCTGTCAAAATGGTCAAATTATGACCCAATTACCAACTCATTGACCAAATAGGTCAATTATTGACCAAAAAGTCAACTTTGGACAAAATGGTCTACTTCTGACCCAATCACCACCCCGTTAACCCAATGGGTAAACTTTTAACAAAAAATTTAATTTTGGTCAAAATAATTAATTTTTGACCTAATAACCAATTTTAAACCCAATAAGTCAATATCTGAACAAAAGTCAACTATGGTCAAAATGATCATTCCTTGACCTAATGACCAACCCATTGACCCAATAGGTCAACTTTTGACCAAAAAGTCAACTTTGGTCAAAATGATCAATTTTTGACCCAACGAACAACACATTGACCCAGTAGGTCAACATTTGACCAAAAAATCAATTTTGGTCAAAATAGTTAATTTTATACCTAATGATCAATTATTAAACCAGTAAGTCAATCTCTGACCAAAAAGTCAACTTTGGTTAAAATAGTCTATCCTTGACCCAATGACCACCCATTGACCCAGTAGGTTTAACTTTTGACAAAAAGTCATCTTTGATCAAAATGGTCAATTCCTGATCTAATGACCACCTCATTGACCCAATGGGTTAACTTTTGACAAAAAATTCAAATTTGGTCAAAATAGTCAATTTTTGACCAAATAACCAATAATTGACCCAGTAAACCAATCTCTGACCAAAAAGTCAACCTTAGTCAAAATCGTCAATCTTTGACCCAATGACAAAGCCATTGACCCAATAGGTGAACTTTTGACCAAAAAGTCAACTTTAGTTAAAATGGTAAATTTCCGACCCAATGACTAACCCATGACCCAATAGATTAACTTTTGACCAAAAAGTTAACTTTGGTCAAAATGGTCAAACATTAACCCAATAACCGACCCATTGACCTAATATGTTAACTTTTGACCAAAAAGTCAATTTTGGTCAAAATAGTCAAATTTTGACCTAATGACCCCCCATTAACCAAATAGGTCAACTTTTGACCAAAAAGTTAACTTTGGTCAAAATGGTCAATTTTTGACCCAATGACCAACCCGCTGGCTAAATTGGTCAATTTTTGACCAAAAGTCAACTTTTTGATCAAAATAGATATTTTTTACCTAATGACCAATTATAAACCCAACATGTCAACCTTCGAACATAAAGATAACTTTGGTCAAAATGATAAATTGTTGACCTAATAACCAACCCATCGACCCAATGAGATCGACTTTTGCCAAAAAGTCAATTTTGGTCAAAATAAGAATTTTTTACATAATTGCTAATTATCGATCTAATAGGTCAACTTTTGAACAAAAAGCCAATTTTGGTCAAAATAGGTAATTTTTGACCTAAAGACCACCTCATTGACCCAAAAGGTCAACTTTTGACCAAAAAGTCAAATTGGGTCAAAATTGTCAATTTCTGACACAATGACATAAATGTCAACTTTGGTGAAAATCGCCAATCCTTCATCCAATGATCAACCCATTGACCCAATTTGTTAACTTTTGACTAAAAAGTCAACTTTGGCCAAAATAGTTAATCCTCAACCCAATGACCAACATATTGACCTAATAGGTCAACTTTTGACCAAAAAGTCAATTCTGCTCAAAATTGTCAATTTTTGATCTATCGACCTCCTCATCGACCTAAATAGTCAAATTTTGACCAAAAGACAACTTTGGTCAAAATTGTCAATCCTTAACCCAATGACCAACCCATTGACCCAATATGTCAACTTTGACCAAAAAGTCAATTTTGATTAAAATAGTCAATTTTTGACATAATGACAAACCAATCTCGATCCAAAAAGTCAACTTTGGTCAAGATGGTTAATCTTTGACCTAATGCCCAACACATTGACCCAATAGGACATCTTTTGACCAAAAGTCAACTTTGGTCAAAATGATCAATCCTTAACCCAATGACCAACCCATTGGCCTAATAGGTCAACATTTAACCAAAAAGTCAATTTCGGTCAAAATAAAAAAATTTTGAATTAATGACCAATTATTGACCCAATAAGTCAATCTCGACCAAATAGTCAACTTTAGTCAAAATGGTCAATCCTTGATCCAATGACAAACCCATAGACCCAATAGGTCAACTTTTGACCAAAATGCAAATTTTGGTCAAAATAGTCAATTTTTAACCAAATGACCACCGATTGACCCAATAGGTCAACTTTTGACCAAAAAGTCAACATTGGTCAAAATGGACAATTTTTTACCCAGTGACCAACTCATTGACCCAATAGGTCATCTTTTGACCAAAAATGTCATCTTTGGTAAAAACGGTCAACTACTTGATCCAATTAACAACACATTGGCCAAATATGTCAACTTTTGACTAAAAAGTCAACTTTGGTCAAAATTGTCAATTTCTGACCAAATGACCTCCCCGTTGACCCAATGGGTTAACATTTGACCAAAAATTCAATCTTGGTCAAAATAGTCAATCTCTGACCTAATAAGTCAATCTCTGGCCAAAAAGTTAATTTTTGTCAAAATAATCAATCCTTCACCCAATGACAAACACATTGACCTAACAGGACAACCTTTAACCAAAAAGTCAATTTTGTCAAAATAGTCAATTTTTGACCTAATGACCACCCATTAACCCAATATGTCAACTTTTGACCAAAAAGTCAACTTTGGTCAAAATGGTATGTATATAAATATATAAATTTATATAATATTATTTTTTATTTTAAATGTTTTAAGTATAGTATATTATTTATAAATATAATTTAATTATAAAAATATTTAAAAATTAAATAAATTATAAATAAAAATATTGGGTCAATTAGTTTATCATTAGGTCAAAGATCGAACATTTTGACCAAAGTTCACTTTTTTAGTTAGAGATTAACTTATTGGGTCAATAATTGGTCATTAATTAAAAAATTGTCTATTTTGACCAAAATTGGTTTTTGGTCAAAAGTTGACATATTAGGTCAATGGGTTTGTCATTGGATCAAGGATTGACCATTTTGACCAAAGTTAACTTTTTTGTCAAAGATTGACTTATTGGGTCATTAATTCAAAAATTATTTATTTTGACCAAAATTGATTTTTGGTCAAATGTTGACCTATTAGTCAATGAGTTGGTCATTAGGTCAAGGATTGAACATTTTGACCAAATTTGACTTTTTGGTCGAAGATGACTTATCGGGTCAATGGGTTGAGCATTAGATCAAAGATTAACCATCTTGATCCAATATGTCAACTTTGACCAAAAAGTCAATTTTGATTAAAATAGATCAATTTTGATCTAATGACCAATTTTTGACCTAATAAACCAATCTTTATCCAAAAAGTCATCTTTGGTCAAGATGGTTAATCTTTGACCTAATGCCCAACCCATTGACCCAATAGGACATCTTTTGACCAAAAAGTCAACTTTGGTCAAAATGATCAATCCTTAACCCAATGACCAACCCATCGCTCTAATAGATCAACATTCGACTAAAAAGTCAATTTCGGTCAAAATAAAAAATTTTTGAATTAATGACCAATTATCGACCTAATAAGACAATCTCCGACTAAATAGTCAACTTTAGTCAAAATGGTCAATCCTTGATCCAATGACAAACTCATAGACCTAATAGGTCAACTTTTGACCAAAAAGCCAATTTTGTTCAAAATAGTCAATTTTTGGCCAAATGATCACTCATTGACCCAATAGGTCAACTTTTGACCAAAAGTCAACTTTGGTCAAAATGGACAATTTTTGACCCAATAACCAACCCATTGACCCAATAGGTCATCTTTTGACCAAAAAAGTCATCTTTGGTAAAAATGGTCAACTTCTTGATCCAATTACTAACACATAGGCCAAATATGTCAACTTGAGCAAAAAGTCAACTTTAGTCAAAATGGTCAATTTTTGACCCAATACCTCACTGTTGACCCAATGGGTTAACTTTTGTCCAAAAATTCAATCTTGGTCAAAATAGTCAATTTTTGGCCTAATGACCAATTAATGATCAAACGTTGACCTACTGACCTAATGACCTAATGATCAATTTTTGACCCAACGAACAACACATTGACCCACTAGGTCAACGTTTGACCAAAACATCAATTTTGGTCAAAATAGTTAATTTTTGACCTAATGACCAATTATTAAACCAGTAAGTCAATCTCTGACCAAAAAGTCAACATTGGTTAAAATAGTATCATCCTCGACCTGAACGACCACCATTGACCCGAAGTAGTTAACTTTTGACAAAAAGTCATCTTTGATCGAAATGGTCAATTTCTGATCCAATGATCACTCGATTGACTCAATGGGTTAACTTCGACAAAAAATTCAATTTTGGTCGAAATAGTCAATTTTCGACCAAATGACCAAAATTTGACCTATTTAGGTCAATGAGGCGGTCAGTAGGTCAAAAATTGACAATTTTGAGCAAAATTGACTTTTTGGTCAAAAGTTAACCTATTGGGTCAATAGGTTGGTCATTGGGTCAAGGATTAACCATTTTGGCCAAAGTTTACTTTTTAGTAAAAGTTTAACAAATTGGGTCAATTGGTTGGATGAAGGATTGAACATTTTCACCAAAGTTGACATTTAAGTCATTGTGTCAGAAATTGACCATTTTGGCCAAATTTGACTTTTGGTCAAAAGTTGACCTTTTGGGTCAATGAGGTGGTCATTAGGTCGAAAATTGACTTTTTTTTCCAAATGTTGACCTAAAGGGTCAATAATTGGTAATTATGTCAAAATTTACTATTTTGACCAAAATTGACTTTTTAGTCAAAAGTCGATCTATTGGGTCAGTGGGTTGTTTATTGGGTCAAGGAATAAAGTTAACTTTTTGGTCAAAGCTTTACTTATTGGGTTAATAATTGGTCATTAGGTCAAAAATTGTCTATTTTAACCAAAAAGTTGACTTTTTTGTCAAAATTTGACCAATTTGGCCAGTGGGTTGGTCATTGGGTCAAAAATTGACCAAAGTTGATTTTTGGTCAAAAGTTGACCTATTTGGTTAATGGGGGGTCATTAGGTCAAACTTTGACTATTTTGACCAAAATTGACTTTTTGGTCAAAAGTTGACATTTTGGGTCAATGGGTTGGTTATTGGGTCAAGGTATAACCATTTTGAAGAATAATATTAAATAAATTTATATACAAAAAAAGTTGTTCGTGTTCGTTTCGTTTGCTTATCAAACGAAGCTAACACGAACATCCTAGAGAATCGTACAAGAACTGTTTGCGAACAACGATTTTTTTTGACAGTCCCAACTTTGATATAATACTTCCTTAAAATTAAACAAACTGATAAGGTATTCCATGCACATCAGGTAATCCATACTTCCTCAAAATGAGGCAAACTGAATAAGGCGTTTAGGGTTTTGTTTAGGGTTTTATTTTAATATATAATATAGTATATTAATTATTATATTATAATATTTATATTAATAAAATTAATACTATAATATTATTATTTTTATTAATAATTTATCATATATTATAATTTATAGAAGTTTATTTATTTAAAATATGATAAATTTTTTAAAATATCATAAATTTTTTACATATAATTATTTTAAATTATTTTATATTTCGAACAATAACGAACCGAACACGAATGAACACATCACTATTCGTGTTTAGTTCGTTTAACAAACTGAATGAAAAAATTGTTCTTGTTCGTCTCATTTTCTTATCAAACGAATCAAACAGAAACTTCTTGGCGAACCGAACACGAACTCTTCGCGAACAACGAGCATTTTTGACAATCCTATATATATATATATATATATATATATATATATATATATATATATATATTTATTAATCACTTTTTAACTATTAAATAATTTTATAATTAAATTATATTTATAAATAAAATATTATACTTAAAATATTTAAAATAAATAAATAATATTATATAATTAAATATATATATATATATATATATATAATTTTTTTAATTAATAAATATTTTTATAATTAAATTAAATTTATAAATAATATGCTATACCTAAAATATTTAAAATATAAAAATAATATTGTATAAATTTATATTTAAATATATATTAATATATAAATAAATATATATATTTATATATATAAAGATATATATTAAATAATTTATAATTTATTTAACAATTAAATATTTTTTAATTAAATTATATTTACAAATAATATACTATGCTTAAAAATTTTAAATAAAAAAAGAATGATAAATAAATTTATATATATATATATATATACCAATATTTTTATATATATTTATTTTTAATTTATTTAATTATTTATTATTTTTATAATTAAGTTATATTTATAAATAATATATCGTACCTAATTTATTTAAAATAAAAAATAAATCTTATATAAATTTATATATATACACATATATATTTATTTATTTATAATTTATTTAACTATTAAAAGTATTTATAATTAAATTATATTTATAAATAATATACTACACTTAAAATATTTGAAATAAATAAATAATATTAAATAAATAAATATATATATATATATATATATATATATATATAATATTTATATATTTTTTTATTTGTAATTTATTTAATTATTAATTATTTTTATAATTAAATTTTTTTCTAAATAATGTACTATACTTAAAGAATTTAAAATAAAAAAATAAGATTATATATATATATATATATATATATATATATATATATATATATATATTTATATATACACATATATATTTATTTGTTTATAATTTATAGTTAAATTATAGTTAAATTATATATAAATTTTTATAGTTAAATTATATTTATAAATAATATAATATACTTAAAACATTCAAAATATAAAAAGTAATTTTACTTTTATATATATATATATATATATATATATATATATATATATATATATATATATATATATATATAAATATATATATATAGAAAATGGAACCGTTGGGAGGAGCTGGAAAAGCTGGAGGAGGCGACCTCAAGGGCGACGAAGGATGCTGGGGATTTCAGCCTATTTCCTGGTGATTTCGCTCCTTTTGCTTTGCTTTTCTTCGATGTTCTTTTTCTTCCTAGGTTTTTCTTTGTTCGAGCCTTTTTTGCTGTGTGCTTCAAGGTTTTTTCTTAGGTTTCTGCCCTTCTTTGCCCAAATCTGCTCTGATTCGGTCCGATCCGGGTATTTGATGGGTTGTTCCTTCTGTTTGTTGCGGTTTTTTTGATTGATTTATTTAGCGTGCACCGATTTTGAGGTTTCTTGCATTTTTCTCTGCTTTCGGGTTTTTGGTGGTTTAGGCTGGTGTTTTGGTTTGTTTCTTAGTGTTTTTGGCTTTATTTTGGGTTTGATTGTGGTTTTGGCTCTCCGTTTTTCTTGAGGTTTCCTTGCCGTCTTTGGACGTTTCCCTTGGTGTTGCGGGGGATGGCCTTGTCTTATGCAGCGGCCGTCACTGGAGGCTCTACCTCCGGAGGCGGCAGCCGCTCTTGCTATTTCCCGCAAGCTTTCCATGATGCTCTTGAGGCGGGAGGGGGCTTCACATACATTAAGAAGCTTGGAAGGAAGAACGAGAAGCCGGCTTTGTTTCTTACTGAGGCCGAAACTAATTCTCTGGCTTTATCATGTCGTTATTATCTAGTGGGGAAGTTTTCATATGGGAATCCTAAACTTGATTTGATTCGTAAACATTTAGATTCTCTTAAACTTTCTGGTAATTGGAAGGTGGGCCGTTTAGATGGGCGTCACATCCTCATTCAGCTTTCGAATGATGCCGATTACACTAGAATTTTCGCTCTCAAAGTTCTCAAAATTGAAAATCGTTTTATGAAATTGTTAAAGTGGACGGTTGATTTTGACCCGAAATCGGAATCTCCGATTATTCCTGTTTGGGTTAAATTCCCAGGTTTGAAAGCACATCTATTTAATTATGAGACTGTGTATATGATTGCTTCGGCTTGTGGTAAACCCCTCCGGGTGGATAATCCTACTATTGATACCTCTAATCCTCTTGAAGCCTCTGTGCTCGTCGAACGAGATATTACCCAACCTTTCCTAGATGAGATTTGGGTTGGCCCTCCTCATCTAGGCTATTGGCAAACGATTTTTATGGGGCCACACCCCAAGTATTGCTCTCACTGTGGGATTTTCGGACATAGCATTACGGTTTGTTATAGATTGCACCCACATTTGCGTACATCTGCTATTCGACGTCCTGTTTCATCGCAAGATCCTGTTGCAATTGAGCCACAGGACAATGGTAATGTTGACATTATTCTTCATATCCCCACCTCGATTGAGGCCCAAGGCAACAGACATGATTCACATTGAACCTCATATTCCTACCCCCATCCCGATTGTGCCCCAGGATACTGGTATCGTTGACATCGAAATTCCTATCCCTAACCCGACACCTATTGAGGATGCCCAATCCTCTCCAGTTCATTTGGGGCATGGTGTCGCTATGACAATTTTAGACCCTAGTCCTGCAGAGGAGAATCTTCGTCAAGCTTTAAATATTGTTGTGGCGCCTAATGTGGACCAACATAACGAGAAGTGTATGGTTGCGTGTAATCGTCCCATACCTGGGCCTTCCCAAGGTGTTGGCATTTTAGGATGGCAGGTTAGTCTAGGGGGAGAGGTTGACTCTCACCGATTAGAGGAAGCATCTAACCTCCTAGGAGAGGAATGGCAGGTGCAGAAGTCACGTCGAAGAAGGAAAAAAGGTAGTTATGAATTGGCTAATCTTAGGGTGGGCCAAGGTCTTGACGTAGTGAATCATTATTATTCGAAGGGGGAAGTAGACATACCCGGACTAGGTCATCTAGAAAGGGTCATTTATCTATAAATGATTAATGTTTTGATTTGGAATATCAGGGGAATCGCGGATCCTCATTCCCTTGGTAGACTGAAAATGTTTACGAGGATCCATAAGATTGCTATTTTTGCTATTTTGGAACCTTTGATTGCTTCTCCGGATCGCATCCTAAATAACTTTAAGCAGTTTTCTTATTTCTGCAATTCTTCTAATAAAATTTCGGTCTTTTGGCGGAAGCATATTTCTATGGATATCGTCCTCGATGACAGACAATTTGTTCATTCCCATTTTTCTTTTGATGATTTCTCTGGTTGCTTAACCTTTGTGTATGCTAGCACCTTCACCCATGCGAGGTTTGATCTTTGGAACAAAATTAATACAATTGGCACCACGATTACCAGGAAATGGGTGTTAGGCGGTGATTTCAATATGGTTATGCACAACTCTGAAAAGAGGGGTCGCAATCGGCCCGACTCCTCTTTGATGTATAAGTTTGGGGAAGCCTTGGCGGAAGCTGAGGTGTCTGATTTGGGGTATGTTGGCTCCAAATTTACTTGGAAAAGAGGCAGACTTTTCGAACGCCTAGATAGGTGTTTCGCGAATCAGGAGTGGATCCATTCTTATGGGTTTACCCAAGTTCAACATCTTAGTAGTTCTGGGTCGGATCATAAACCTCTTCTATTATCATTTGATTATTTCAAACATAATGCTAAGTATCATTTCCAGTTCTTAAATGTTTGGGCTAAGCATGATGGTTTTCTTAAAATCGTCGCGGATAATTGGCAGGTTGCCAACATTGGTAATGATTGGTTTCGTCTTTGGAAATTACATAAAAGGGTGGCCTCCGCTCTTAGAACTTGGAATTAGGAGGTTTTTGGTGATATTCACGCTAGGGTGACTAAGGTGGATCTCAGGGTGAGGGAACTACAAGAGTTGGATGAATCCACTACGGATTTGGTTCCCAATTTAAATGAAGCGCATAATGAGTTGTTGGAGGCCTGCCTTTGGGAGGAAGAATTTCTACAACAAAAAGCTAGGGAGGTGCATTTTTCGCAAAGGGATAGAAATACTAAGTACTTTCATGCTTGTATCAAAAGTCGTAGGGCCAACAATACTATCGTTCGTATTCATGGGGACAATGGGAATTAGATCACTGAGAGTAAGGAGATTGTTGAAAGTGCTGTCAAGTACTTCACCAATTTATTCCATGCTCAAGATACCTCCGGAAGCCTGGAGGCTCATCTTTTTAGCGATGTTAGGTACTTGACTGAGGGCTTAGATATTTGTGGCATCCCTACTGCCGAAGAGGTTTATAATGCTTTTTCTGATATAAATTGTAATAAAGCCCCGGGACCGGATGGTTTTACCTCTATTTTTTATACTAAATGTTGGAGCATCATTAACAAAGAGGTTGTGGCTGCCATTCAAAGCTTTTTTCGCGGGGAAACCCCCGGGAAATATTTTTCTAGTGCCACCATTGTGCTCATCCCTAAATCCAATCTTAAGACAGCTTGGGACCATTTTCGTCCCATTTCTCTCACTTCGGTCGTATCCAAGGTCATAAGTAAAATTATTGTGAAATGGTTGCAACCTCACCTTCACCTTCTTATATCTCCTAATCAATCGGCGTTTATCCAAGGTAGAGGGATCACTGATAACATCTTGTTAGCTCAAGAGATGATCCACGAGATTGATAAAAAATGTAGGGGAAGCAATATGGTGACTAAATTGGATATCCGCAAAGCTTATGATTCTATGAGTTGGGATTTTATTTTGGGTGTTCTCAGGGCTAGGGGTTTTCCTAACCCTTTCTGTTTACTTATTTCCAACTGGCTTCATTGCAATCTTTATAGCATCCTTATTAATGGTGAGGTTCATGGCTACTTCAGTGCAGGTCGAGGGATTAAGGAAGGAGACCCTCTTTCTCCCACTATTTTCATTTTGGTTTTTGATTATTTTTTTCGTCTTTTAAATGACCTCTTTGTTAGAAGGCCTGATCTCTATTATGCTTCGAAGTCTACGGTGTTGGTTTCCCATTTAGCTTATGCGGATGACGTCGTCCTTTTCTCTAACGCTTCCAAGTATTCAATTAAGAAAATTTTCCAATTTTTGGAGGACTTTCAAGCTGTTTCTGGGTTACATTTCAACAATACCAAGTGTCATTTATATTTTAAGAATTCTGTCGATGGTAGGAAATTCTCCTGGGCTACTCACTACACTAGATTTGTTGTTTCCGCCCTTCCCTTAAAGTACTTGGGAGTTCATTTGCTTAAGGGTAGGATGAGACAGACTCAATTTGATGAGGTTTTTGAAAAAATCAAGAACCGCATTCTTGATTGGAAAACAAGTTCTTATCTTTTGGCTGTCGTATTACTGTCCTTAGGAGTATCCTTCAGAGCCTGGTGTTGTATGGTTTACAGGTTCTGCCCGTTAAGATCACCACTCAAAAAATTATTGAGAGATGCTTTAATAAATTTCTTTGGGCGGGCACGTATTCTGGTAAAAAGTGGTGTTCTTGGAAGAAAGTATGTCAACCTACCACTGCGGGTGGCTTGGGATTCAAACAACTTCACCACATTGCTGAGATTAATTTATTCAAACATTGGCTCAATTTTCGAAAGCATGATTCGTTATGGTCTTCCTTCATGCATGATAAATATTGCAAGAATCATCATCCTTCTCTTGTTGTTTGGAGGAAGGGTGATTCTAGAATGTGGAAGCAGATCTTGTCTTGCAGGGATTGGGCTAAACATCTTATTTACTGGGATATGGGCAATGGTACCATCTCATTTTGGCATGATACTTGGTCTCCAGTTCATTTTATTCCTGGACCAGATGCTAACGACGATCTTCTTGTGTCTGATGTTTTGCTGGATCACACTTGGAAAATCCCGCTTTTGCATCAACTTGTTGGGGCCGATAATGCTAGCTTCATTTCTACCATCCCTTTTAACCCGAATAAGATGGATTATCCTGTAATGAAATTTGCCTCAAATAGGACTATCTCGAAGACGATCTACTATCATTTATATCATTTTCAGCCGACTCCTTGAGGAAAGAACATTTGGTCGCATGCTTTAACCCCTTCTATGTCTTTTTTAGCCTGGAGAATTTTTCATAAGGTTTTGCCTTGCGATGATATTCTTAAGTTGAAAGGACTTCGGTTAGCTTCTATATGTTGTTTTTGTAAGATGGAGGAAGAGTCTTTACGTCACATTTTTATTACTTGTCCTTTTTCTCGATCTATTTGGTTGAAAGGGGGTCGTTGGTTTGGCACTTATGTCCATCCCGGTGAGAATTTAAGTGACTTATGGGCTTTCGTTCAGAGGCCTAATCATTTTTTAACCGTCTATCCTTTTATTATTTGCTGGTTTTTATGGATGGCACGAAATGCCATTCATCACATGGGAAGCTCGGTGTCTTCCAATACTATTTTCTCCAACATTTTGGCTTATGTTAAAAAGTTTTATAAGCTAAGTAATATGAAGCCTAGTTTTTTCTCGAGCATTGCATATTTCGACCACGGTGTTCATGAGACTGTTATTTCTCCGCAACCCCCTATGTTGGTGAGATGGCGGCCGCCCAATACTGGTTGGGTGAAATTTAATGTTGATGGGAGTTGGAGACTGTCCAGTGCGGGGGTTGGTGGAGTTGCTCGAAATTCGGAAAAAAATGCATGCTTTTCTTTTCTTCCCCTTGTATTGCGGATACTTCATTGCAGTCCGAAGCTCATGCCTTAATGATGGCGGTCTCTATTGCGGTGTGTTTCAATTGGCATTGTGTTGCTTTTGAGATGGATTCCTCCAATTTATTTCTTGCTTTAACTAATAATATTTCGGTACCGTGGGAGATTATATATTATATAAATCGCATTAAATACATTATTTCCCATACCTCGGTCAGTTGGAATTTCATCTACAGGGAAGGAAATAGACCAGCTAATTGGTTGGCTAATCTAGGTTCATTAAGTGCTCAGATTTTGGTGGGTACTAACCCACCTCCAGATCTATCGGTATTGCTCAATGGAGATAACTTGGATATACCATTTCTTCGAATGTCTTGATCTTATTATTCTTTATTTGAGCAGTAGCAGATTTTTTCCCTATGTTATATATACATACATATATATTTATATATATGTATGTATATATATTTTCATAACTAAATATAGATATACATATCAATTATAAGTCTATATATCTATATATATAAATTGTTGTTTATATATATATATGAATACTTTATATACAGTTATGTTATATAAAAATATATATTTAACTATATATTTTTTATATTCAATATACTGATATATAAAGCTTTATATATATATTTATATCTATTGATATATACAGATATATATTTTTAGTTATGGGATGTATTGTGTGTGGCTTAGCAGTTGTTGGTTTTATGGTGTTTCTTCCAAAACTTTATGCTTTACAGTTGTAACGTTTATTTGAGGTTGGCGTTGGTATCTCTTGGGGTATGGATGTAGGGACCCTTTTAACTCTTATTATTTCCTTCCAGTACTTTATAGCGGGCTTATTTATTCCTGTGTTTAGTTGTGGAGAGATGGTTCTTTTCATGAGAGGGTTATATATAAATATATATATATATATATATATATATATATATATATATATATACACACACACACACACACACATATATATATAGTTATACACAACATTGTTTTCTTTCCAACAAGATGAGTATGGATCCCTGTATGGTGCTATCGCTGGATCGATATGATCCTATTTTTAGTTCTGGGGTTATGCGATTTTATATCTATGGCTTGAAATTTGGCTGGGTTTCTGTATTTAGAGTAATACATACTATATTGTTTTATTCTGAATGGCTCACGTACTAAATGATAATTTCTTGGTTTGCCTTTGTTTAAATCTCCCAGGTGCTGTGCGATATTCTTCTTGGAATCATTTCGACAATACAATGGAATATATATCAAATCTTTTGGCACCTTCAGATTTCCTTCCGGATGGGGGTCTTTTATGCCAAGATTCTCCTCACGGCACACTCTCGCGTTTTTGGCTCTTCATTTGGATGGATTTATAATTGTTGGATTGGATTTCGGCCTATGATTTTCGCTTTTGGTGCACTGCACTGCCTGCCTATAGATGGATATTTTAGCTCTATTTACGTTGCTTATATTCATATTTCTTGAGATTTTGCTGAGGCGTTGAGGTTTTGGTCCTCAAGTATTTGGGTTAATGGGTTACTCTCCTTTTGTTATGTCGGGTTTTGGTCCTCAAGTAAAAAATAAATTATACTTAAAATATTTAAACTAAAAAAAGAATATTAAATTAATATATATATATATATATATATATATATATATATATATATATATATATAGTATATATTTACATATACCTATTTATATATTTTTATTTAGTATTTATTTAATTATTAAATATTTTTATTATTAAATTATATTTATAAGTAATATACTATACTTAAAATATTTAAAATAAAAAATTAATATTTTATAAATCTATATATATATAAATCTATATATATACCAATATATATATTTTTATTTACAATTTATTTAATTATTAAATATTTTTATAATTAAATTATATTTAGAGATAATATACTATACTTAAAATATTTAAAATAAAAAAATAAAATTATATATATATATATATATATATATATATATATATATATAATTTATTTAACTATTAAATATTTTTATAATTAATTTTTATTTATAAATAATATACTATACTTAAAATATTTAAAATAAAAAATAATATTATATAAATTTATATATATATATATATATATATATATATATATATTTAACTATAAATTTATTTTTATTTTATAATTTATTTAACTATTAATTATTTTTATGATTAAATTATATTTATAAATAATATACCATACTTTAAATATTTAAAATAAAAAATAATATTATATAAATAAATATATGTATATATATAAATATATTTATATATACCTATATATTTATATTTTTATTTATAATTTATTTAATTATTAAATATTTTTATAAATAAATTATAATTATAAATAATGTACTATACCTAAAATATTTAAAATAAAAAAATATTATATAAATTATACGGATTTATAATTATTTATTTATGATTTTTTTGACTATTAAATAATTGTATAATTAAATTATATTTATAAATAATATACTATACTTAAAATATTTAAAATAAAAAAATAATATTATATAAATTTATATATATATATATATATATATATATATATATTTAACTATAAATTTATTTTTATTTATAATTTATTTAACTATTAATTATTTTTATGGTTAAATTATATTTATAAATAATATACCATACTTTAAATATTTAAAATAAAAAATAATATTATATAAATAAATATATGTATATATATAAATATATTTATATATACCTATATATTTATATTTTTATTTATAATTTATTTAATTATTAAATATTTTTATAAATAAATTATAATTATAAATAATGTACTATACCTAAAATATTTAAAATAAAAAAAATATTATATATATTTATACAAATTTATAATTATTTATTTATGATTTTTTTGACTATTAAATAATTGTATAATTAAATTATATTTATAAATAATATACTATACTTAAAATATTTAAAACAAAAAGATAATATAAATATATATATAATTATTGTGAAACGGTTGCAACCTCGTCTTCTCCTTCTTTTATCTCCTAATCAGTCGGCGTTTATCCAGGATAGAGGTATGACTGATACTATCATGTTAGCTCAAGAGATGATCCACGAGATCGATAAAAAATGTAGTGGGGGCAATAGGGTGACTAAATTGGATATCGACAAAGCTTATGATTCTATTAGTTGAGATTTTTTTTCGGTGTTCTCAGGGCTAGGATTTTTCCTACCCCTTTTGTTTACTTATTTCCAACTAGCTTCATTTCAATCTTTATAGCATCTTTAATAAAAAAATAATATTATATAAAATTATATATATATATATATATATTTATATATACACATATATATTTAATTATTTATAATTTATTTAACTATAGAAAAATTTTATAATTCAATTATATTTATAAATAATATCATATACTTAAAGTATTTAAAATAAAAAAAATTAAATTAAATTAATATATATATATATATATATATATATATATATATGTGTGTGTGTGTGTGTGTGTGTGTGTGTGTGTGTGTATATGTATATATATATATATATTTATATTTATATATACATATATATATATCTTTATTTAAACTATACATAAAACATTTAGAAAAAAATTATTATATATATATATATATATTTATTTATTTACAATTTATTTAACAATTATATATATATCTATAATTATATGTACACATATATATTTATTTATTTATAATTAAATTACCTATTAATAATTTTTATAATTAAATTATATTTATAAATAATATACTATACTTAAAATATTTGAAATAAAAAAATAATATTAAATAAATGTTGACCTCATTTTACAATGAGTCAATGTCCTTTTGACCTAAAAAGTCAATTTTGGTCAAAATGGTCAAACCAGACCAAGTGACCAACCTTGTTGACCCCATAGGTCAACCATATGACCTAAAAAGTCAACATTGGTCAAAATGGTCAAACCAGACCTAATGACCAGCTCTCTTGACCCCATAGGTCAACCTTATGACCTAAGAAGTAAACTTTGGTCAAAATGGTCAAACCAGACCTAGTGACCAACCCTGTTGACCCCATAGGTCAACCTTATGACCTAAAAAGTCAACTTTAGTCAAAATGGTCAAACCAGCCACAGTGACCAACCCTGTTGACCCCATAGGTCACCCTTATGAACTAAAAAGTCAATATTGGTCAAAATGGTCAAACCAGACCTAGTGACCAACTCTGTTGACCCCATAGGTCAACCTTATGACCTAAAAAGTCAACATTGGTCAAAATGGTCAAACCAGACTCAATGACCAGCCCTGTTGACCCCATAGGTCAACCTTATGACTTAAAAAGTCAACATTGGTCAAAATGGTCAAACCAGACCGAGTGACCAACCCTGTTGACCCCATAGGTCAACCTTATGACATAAAAAGTCAACATTGGTCAAAATGGTCAAACCATACCCAGTGACCAACCTCTTGACCCCATAGGTCAACCTTATGACCTAAAAA
The DNA here is from genome assembly GCA_022702705.1 of Papilionanthe hookeriana x Papilionanthe teres. Taxonomy (NCBI): domain Eukaryota; kingdom Viridiplantae; phylum Streptophyta; class Magnoliopsida; order Asparagales; family Orchidaceae; genus Papilionanthe; species Papilionanthe hookeriana x Papilionanthe teres. The sequence continues at coordinate 67,631,872 of CM040432.1, read as the reverse complement.
GTCAACTTTTGTCAAAATGATCAAACCAGACCTAGTGACCAACCCTGTTGACCCCATAGGTCACCCTTTTGACCTAAAAAGTCAACATTGGCCAAAATGGTCAAACCAGACCGAGTGACGAACCCTGTTGACCCTAGAAGTCTCCCTTATGACCTAAAAAGTCAACTTTGGTCAAAATGGTCAAACCAGACCCAATGACCACCCCTGTTGACCCCATAAGTCACCCTTATGACCTAAAAAAGTCAACTTTTGTCAAAATGGTCGAACCGGACCCGGTGACTGACCACTGTTGACCCGCATAGTCAACCTTTTGACCTAAAAGTCAACTTTGGTCAAAATGGTCAAACCGGACCTAGTGACTCAGCCTTGTTGACCCCAAAGGTCAACCTTGATGACCTAAAAAGTCAACATTGGTCAAAATGGTCAAACCGGACCTAATGACCGACTACAGTTGACCCATAGAGTCAACCTTTTGACCTAAAAAGTCAACTTTGGTCAAAATGGTCAAACCAGACCCAGTGACCAACCCTGTTGACCCCATAGGTCAACCTTATGACATAAAAAGTCAACATTGGTCAAAATGGTCAAACCAGACCCAGTGGCCAACCTTGTTTGCCCCATAGATCAACCTTATGACCTTAAAAGTTAACTTTGGTCAAACCAGACCCAGTGACCAACCCTTTCGACCCCATAGGTCACCCTTATGACCTAAAAAGTCAACATTGGTCAAAATGGTCAAACCAGACCTAATGACCAGCTCTGTTGACCACTATAGAATCAACCTTATGACCTAAAAAGTCAACTTTGGTCAAAATGGTCAAACCAGACCTAGTGACCAACCCTGTTAACCCCATAGGTCAACCTTATCACCTAAAAGTCAACATTGGTCAAAATGGTCAAACCAGACCCAGTGACCAACCCTGTTGACCCCATAGATCAACCTTATGACCTTAAAGTCAACTTTGGTCAAACCAGACCCAGTGACCAACCTTTTTGACCCCTTAGGTCACCCTTATGACCTAAAAAATCAACATTGGTCAAAATGGTCAAACCAGACCCAATGACCAACTTTGTTGACCCTATAGGTCACCCTTATGACCTAAAAAAGTCAACTTTGGTCAAAATGGTCAAACCAGACACAGTGACCAGCCCTGTTGACCCCATAGGTCAACCTTTTGACCTAAAAAATCAACTTTGGTCAAAATGGTCAAACCAGACCTAGTGACCAACCCTGTTTACCCCATAAGTCAACTTTATGACCTAAAAAGTCAACATTGGTCAAAATGAATTAAACCAGACTTAATGACCAGCTCTACTGACCCCATAGGTCAACCTTATGACCTAAAAAGTCAACATTGGTCAAAATGGTCAAACCAGACCTAGTGACCAACCATGTTTACCCCATAGGTCAACCTTATGACCTAAAAAGTCACCTTTGGTCAAAATGGTCAAACCAGACCCAGTGACCAACCATGTTGACCCCATAGGTCACCCTTAAGACCTAAAAGTCAACATTGGTCAAAATGGTCAAACAAGACCCAATGAACAACCCTGTTGACCCCATAGGTCACCCTTATGACCTAAAAAAGTCAACTTTCGTCAAAATTGGTCAACACCTATCTATTTTGATTAAAAAAGATTAAAATGAAATAAAAACACCAAAATTAATCAAATAATTAATTTCAAAATTATTTTTGATTAATTAAAATGATTAATGATTTAATTTTCAATATTTTAATTAAATGGCATAATTAATTAAAATGAAAATTAAATTAAAATCATAAAATGACAAAAATGATAAAATTAATCAATTAATTAAATTGAAATTATTTTCAATTAATAAATTGATTAATAAAAAATTTTCCAACAATTTTAATTAATAAAATAATTATTTAAAATGGGAATTAAGAAAGAAAAGAAATGACACATAACCTTCTCATAATTAGTTAGGCTAAACTCCATCTTAGAGCATAATTAACACATAATTAAGCCCACTTTAAAACCACTTAGCCATGGGTTAACACCCATCATGATGCATGGGGTGAGGTGTCTCTTCCTCCTTTACCCTAGGCTTCATTTAGCCATGAGGTGGCCGGCCAACATGAGGCCTCATCTCCCACCTCCCAAGCTACCCAATGGAAGGAAAACCATGCATGAACCCCCCCCCTCACCATGGTTAGAAGGAATGATGAGGGATAAGCTTGTGTGTCACAATTTCCCAAGCTTAAGAGATGATGTGTAAGCTCCCTAAGAAGGATAGAGGAAGCTCACCATGCACCTCTTACATAAGCCAATGGGGGAGAGACAAAGCAAAGGAAATCATCATGGAAAGTTTAGGGAGAAGGAGCCATGTATATCCTCAGCCGATTTCTTCATCCAATGGACTGATAGGGGAGATAACTACTCCCCTAAAACAACCTAAGCTAAACCATGGCCTCCCCTTGGCTATAAAAAGAGCCCATACCAGAGCCTAGCAAAGGAGGAGAAAAAAAAATTAGGGAGACCCATAGGCTGCCCAAATCCTTTGGCCCCCAACATAAGAACTCTTCCTAAGAGTCTTAGCAATCCATTAGGATCAAATCCAAGACATAGATTGAGCCTATTTGAGCCAATTTTCTCAAATTTCAAAAACAACCCAAATTAGGTACTTCTTTAAAATTCTCCCCTAAGCCCGACTTCCGGATCAAATTGCGGCAGCAATAACCTTCCATTGGGGTCCTAGAAGGAAACCATAAGGTCTGATCGAGCTTGATTTGCTTGTGGCAAAGGTATAGAATTTTTCTTTATAAAATAATTCGTATTTTCGATATATCATGTGTTATACTAGCCTAGAAGTGTATCATCACCGTATAGATGGATACTTCTCATCCAAATGATCATTTAAAAAAAATCACTCAATTTCATCAAGAAATGGGTGAGATATTGATGTTTGAAGTTTAATGGTTCGAAAATTTTCGAATTTTCGGCCGATTTTTCTCAGCCGTTCGATCCTGCGTTTTAGGAACGGACGGCGCTGATCTTCCCCCAGCGGTATCAACTGTTCGGCTGCCCACAACGGATCCTCCCGCTCATTCGACGCGTACGAGGACACGCATCGAATGGCAGTGAGTTTGGCGGCGAAATTTAATAAAAAAATACATTATAACCTTCAAAACTTTAAAAATCCATATCTTTTGATCTAGAGGTCATAAAAATAAAATAAAAATACCTCTGGAAAGCTCTTGAAGAGGAGAAAATTATGAGAATAAAATCATAATTTTGTTCTCAGTATTTAATTTTTAATTAATTAAATACTCTTTAGAGTATTTTAATTATTAAAAATTATTTATAAATTAAAAAATTATGAAACTTTGAGGCATTTATCCTTATGTTCATTGGGATCTTGCATAATTTTTCCAAGGACAGAAACCATGTTTAAGACACTTTTCTTTAATTTTCAAGTTTCTTTGTAATTATTTCTAAAAAAATTGAAAATTGAGAAAGATAAAATGCAAATGACTAGAAATGATTGGGCAACAGAAAATAACCCTAAGAAAACTATTTCTAATTCATAGAAATTATTTTGAATGGTATTTAGAAATTTAGGGTTGAAATTCTTTATTAATTAAATAATTTTAATCCTAAAAATAACCCTTTATAAATTTAACCAATTTTCATCAACAATCTAAGTTTGAAAATGGTTCTAGTCAATGATAGACTAATGATAAACTTCACGTAAGTCTAAAATGACCAAATTAGACTTAACTAGATTTAAAATAACATTTATATCCATTAAACCTTACTTAAACTAGGTTTAATATAAAAACTAATTTTTAATTAAGTTTAAAGACATAATAAACTTAATTAACCAAAATCAAACCTTTTAATTAAGTTTAAAGACAAATTAAGCTTAATTAACTTATTAAACCTTACTTAAATTAGGTTTAAATACAAAAATTAAATTTTAATTAGGTTTAAAGACATATTAAACTTAATTAACCAAAACTAAACTCTCTTAATTAGGTTTAAGGATATATTAAACCAAAATCAAAACTCTTTAATTAAGTTTAAGGACATATTAAACTTAATTAACCCATTAAACCTTACCTAAATTAGGTTTAATACAAAAATTAAAATTTTAATTAAGTTTAAGGACATATTAAACTTAATTAACCAAAATCAAATCTTTTATTAAGTTTAAGGACATATTAAACTTAATTAACCCATTAAACCTTACCTAAATTAGGTTTAATACAAAAATCAACACTTTTAATTAAGTTTAAGGACATATTAAACTTAACTAATCAAAATCAAACCCTTTTAATTAAGTTTAAGGACATATTAGACTTAATTAATCAAAACCAAACCTTTAATTAAGTTTAAAGAAATATTAAACTTAATTAACCTCCTTACACATTAGGTTTAAGACAAACCTAAACCCAAATTAGGTCTAACCCATTAGACCTAATTAAACCATTAAACCTTAACTAACAAAGGTTTAATCAAACATAAACCCTAATTAGGTCTAACCTATTAGACCTAATTAAACCATTAAACCTTAACTAACTAAGGTTTAATCAAACTTAAAGTCTAATTAGGTCTAACCGTTAGACCTAATTAAACCATTAAGTCATAACTAAATTAGACTTAATCAGACCTAAACTCTAATTAGGTCTGACCCATTAGACCTAATTAAATCATTAAACCTTAACTAAGGTTTAATCAAACATAAACCCTAATTAGGTCTAACCCATTAGACCTAATTAAATCGTTAAACCTTAACTAACTAAGGTTTAATCAAACTTAAACTCTAATTAAATATAACCCTTAGACCTAATTAAACCATTAAGTCTTAACTAAATTAAACTTAATCAGACCTAAACTCTAATTAGGTCTAACCCATTAGACCTAATTAAACCATTAAACCTTAACTAACTAAGGTTTAATCAAACATAAACCCTAATTAGGTCTAACCCATTGAGACTCCAATTAAACCATTAAACTTTAACTAACTAAGGTTTAATCAAACTTAAACCCTAATTAGATCTAACACTTATACCTAATTAGACCATTAACTTTTAACTAAATTAGACTTAATCAAACATAAACCTTAATTAAGTCTAACTCATTAGACCTAATTAAACTATTAAGTCTTAACTAAGTAAGACTTAATCAAACACAAATTCTAATTAAGTCTACCACATTAGACTTAATTAATTATTAAACCTTAATCAACTAAGGTTTAATTAAACCTAAATCCAACCTTTAGTCCAAGTCCAACATAACCTAAACATTAAACCTAACCTAACTTGAGTCCAATCTAACTTGAACTCAAGTTAACCTAAACCTTAGGTTCAACCCACATTGAACCTAACTTAAACCTAACCTAACTTAAGTTCAATCTAACTTGAACTCAAGTTAACCTAAACCATAGGTTCAACCCACATTGAACCTAACTTAAACCTAACCTAACTTGAGTCCAATCTAACTTGAACTCAAGTTAACCTAAACCTTTGGTTCAACCCACATTGAACCTAAACTAAACCTAACCTAACTTTAGTTCAATCTAACTTGAACTCAAGTTAGCATAAACCTTAGGTTCAACCCATATTGAACCTAACTTGAGTCCAATCTAACTTGAACTCAAGTTAACCTAAACCTTAGGTTCAACCCACATTGAACCTAACTTAAACCTAACCTAACTTGAGTCTAATCTAACCTAAACTCAAGTTAACCTAAACCTTAGGTTCAAGCCACATTGAACCTAACTTAAACCTAACCTAACTTGAGTCCAATCTAACTTGAACTCAAGTTAACCCAAAACTTAGGTTCAACCCACATTGAACCTAACATAAACCTAACCTAACTTGAGTCCAGTCTAACTTGAACTCAAGTTAACCTAAACCTTAGGTTCAACCCACATTGAACCTAACTTAAACCTAACCTAACTTGAGTCCAATCTAATTTGAACTCAAGTTAACCTAAACCTTAGGTTCAACCCACATTGAACCTAACTTAAACCTAACCTAACTTATGTCCAAGCTAACTTGAAGTCAAGTTAGCCTAAACCTTAGGTTCAACCCACATTGAACCTAACATAAACATAACCGAACTTGAGTCCAACCTAACTTGAACTCAAGTTAACCTAAACTTTAGGTTCAACCCACATTGAACCTAACTTAACCTAAAACCTTAGGTTCAACCCATATTGAACCTAACCTAAATCGAACTAAACTTGAGTTCAACCTAACTTAAACTCAAATCAAATTTTAACTTAACCTACATTGAACTAAAAGTCAACTTTAAGTCTAGGTTCAACCTAACTAGAACCTAACTTAATCCAAGTCGAACCTTAACTTAAGTTCAACCCATATTGAACTTAAGTCGACCTTAAGTCTAGGTTCAACCTGACTTGAACCTAACTTAACCTAAACTCAAAACCTTAACTTAAGTTCAATCCATATTGAACTTAAGTCGACCTTAAGTCTAGGTTCAACCTGAATTGAACCTAACTTAACCTAAACTCAAAATTTAACTTAAGTCTAACCCATATTAGACTTAAGTCAAACAAAACTTAGGTTCAACTTGACATGAACCTAACCCAAAAACCTAACTTAAGTCTAACACGTATTAGACTTAAGTCAAACCATACTTAGGTTCAACCTAACATGAACCTAACCCAAAAATCTAACTTAAGTCTAACCCATAATAGACTTAAGTCAAACCATACTTAGGTTCAACCTGACATGAACCTAACCTAAAAACCAAACCTAAGTCTTACCCATTTTAGACTTAAGTCAAACCATACTTAGGTTCAACCTGACATGAACCTAACCTAAAAACCTAACTTATGTCTAACCCATAATAGACTTAAGTCAAACCATACTTAGGTTCAACCTGACATGAACCTAACCCAAAAACTTAACTTAAGTCTAACCCATATTAGACTTAAGTCAAACCATACTTAGGTTTAACATGACATGAACTTAAGTCTAACCTAAACCTTAGGTTCAACCTAACTTGAATCTAAACTAAAACCTAACTTAAGTTCAAATCATATTAAACTTTAGTCAAAATCTAAACCTTAGGTTCAACTGACAATGAACATAACTCAATTCAACTTGACATAAATCTTAGGTTCAATTGACAATGAACCTAACCAAACTCAAATCGACATAAAACCCATAACTAAACTCAAATCAAGATCAAAACCTGAAACCAAATTTAAACAGACAAAAGTCGACATAAACCTTAGGTTCAACCCAAATTAAACCTAAATCGACATAAACTTTAGGTTCAACCCAAATTGAACCTAAATTAATATAAAATATAGGTTCAACCCAAATTGAACCTAAATCGACATAAATTTTAGGTTTAACCTAATTGAACCTCAATCGACATAAATCTTAGGTTCAAACCATATTGAATCTAAATCGACAAAATTAAATCTAAATCAACATAAGCCTTATGATAGACAAAATTGAACTCAAATCAACATAAATTTGACATTCCAAATAATTAATCGACATAATCGACATAAATTTGACATTTCAAATAAAAATCGACAAAACTGACATAAATTAAAACGTTTCAAACATAACTGACATAAAATCGACATTTTAGACCAAAATCAACATAACTGACGTAAAATCGACATTTTAAACTAAAATTGACATAATCGACATAAATTTGATATTTCAAACAATTAATCGACATAATCGACATAAATTCAACATTTTAAACCAAAATCGACATAAATTTGACATTTCAAACAAAAATCGACATAATCGACATAAATCCAACATTCCAAACGAAACTCAATAAGTTCGACATTTCAAATGAAATTATTCGACATTAATCAACATTCCCAAACACAAACTGACATTAATTGGCATTTCAAACCAAATTAAATAATCACCGACATTAAATGACATTTCAAACCAAATTAAACAATCACCGACATTAAATGACATTTCAAACCAAATTAAACAATCACCGACATTAAATGACATTTCAAACCAAATTAAACAATCATCGACACTAAATGACATTAATCGACATTTCAAACCAAACTCAATATATCTCGACATAAAACGACATAATTCTTAAAGTTTGACCCACATTGAACTTAACTTGACATAAAATTAAGAATCGACAACCCAACCCAAATCAGTATTCAAGACAAATAAAAATTTAAACATAAACTGACATAAACCTAAATCAACATTTCAACCAAACTCAGACATCCTACAACTCTGGATCAACAGACACTTTGACCAGGTAATCTAAATATCTTGATATGACATTGTTTCTAACTTTATTTTCCTTGCAGGATGAAGACATGAAGTTTCGTTTAGATTTTCTTTGCATGTTATAGGCTATGTTAACTCTGTTTTGCAGGACGTCGACGATGGAACATCGACAACAAAACCATAACTTTTAGGATGGCCACAAAACTTAAACTTTCTACAAACAACAAAATAAAAATGATATGACAACAAAGACAACTGGACTTTTAGGTTAGTCACGAAATCTGAATTAAAACGACAAAATTATTAACATTGACATCGACATAACATCAACATTAACAAAAACATACGATGACATTCTATACCACAATAAAATGATGACATGACACTAAACCCAAACAAATACATTACAAAATGACATGAAAAAACTAAAATTTAGAACAAAAAGGAATAATAAACAAAATAACAAAAACAAATAAGTAATGATATCTTCTTGACATCATTGAAGGTATCTCATGAAATAATAACGACATATGAAATAAAATATCTCATGATAAATCAAGATATTAATCACGACATCTTATGACATAATACATCACATGAAGACATGACATAAAATGACATGATATAATGACATGACAAAATGACATGACAAAACCAAAATTTAAAACAAAATGGAATCATAAACAAAATAAAAAAAATAAATAAGTAATGATATCATCTTGACATCATTGAAGGTATCTCATGACATAATAACGATATAGTAGATAAAATATCTTATGACAAATCGAGATATTAATCACAACATCTTATGAAATTACAACATCACATAAAATGATATGACATTATGATCCACATTAAGACACGACATAAAATGACATGAAATTACGACATCACATTATGACATAACATGACATACAAACTATGACATCCCGACATGACATATGACATGATATACAAAATGACAAAAATGACATTACAAAACAAAACACCACAAAGCAACGACATACACCCAACATAAACTGGTAGTATCGATTCTTCAGAAACACACTGCCACGACAACACTTACACTTTTTAGAAGATAAATGTTAACCTTAATCGGGAGTTTTCCCTAGGCAATATTAATTGCTCAGGATGTAATTAACTATAGGAGCTTTCTCCTACAGGAGATTAAAGAACTCAGGATAGGTATTTCACCTATAAGATCTCTCTGGTTACCCAAGATCTTCATGAGATTTTCTTATACGAAATACTTCAGAAATCACACAATCTGAAGGTTTATTCTATGAGATTATCATTTGATCTCTTTTTCTCTCAATCTCTATCATGATTAATCCTTCTCAAAATTCTCCAAAGACTTCTGACAATAAGTCTAGGTAGGATAAGAATGAGGGTGATAGATAGAGAAAGAGAGTGGCGACTCCTTGACATTGACACGATACAGGAATTGATGGCCACGCCATGCGGTGCCATATATATTTTTGACCTAAAAACCACCTCATTGACCCATAAGGTCAACTTTTGACCAAAAGTCAAATTTGGTCAATATGGTCAATTTCTGACACAATGACCTAAATGTCAACTCTGGTGAAAATGTTCAATCCTTCATCCAATGACCAACCAATTGACCCAATTTGTTAACTTTTGGCTAAAAAGTCAACTTTGGCCAAAATGGTTAATCCTTGACCCAATGACTAACCTATTGACCCAATAGGTCAACTTTGACCAAAAAGTCAATTTTGCTAAAAATTGTCAATTTTTGACCTACTGACCGCCTCATTGACCTAAATAGGTCAAATTTTGACCAAAAGACAACTTTGGTCAAAATAGTCAATCCTTAACCCAATGACCAACTCATTGACCCAATGGGTCAACTTTTGACCAAAAAGTCAATTTTAATTAAAATAGTCAATTTTTGACTTAATGATTAATTTTTGACCCAATAAACCAATATCTGAAAAAAAAGTCAACTTTGGTCAAGATGGTTAATAAAAATTGACTTTTTGGTCAAAGTTGACATATTGGGTCAAGATGGTTAATCTTTGACCTAATGCTCAACCCATTGACCCAATAGGTCATCTTTTGACCAAAAAGTTAACTTTGGTCAAAATGGTCAATCCATGACTCAATGACCAAGTCATTGGCCTAATATGTCAACATTTTACCAAAAAGTCAATTTTGATCAAAATAAATAATTTTTGAATTAATGACCCAATAAGTCAATCTCTGACAAAAAGTTAACTTTAGTCAAAATGGCCAATCCTTGATCCAATGACAAACTCATTGACCCAATAGGTCAAATTTTGACCAAAAAGCCAATTTTGGTCAAAATAGTCAATTTTTGAATTAATGACCATTTATTGACCCAAAAAGTTAATCGTTGACCAAAAAAGTGAACATTGGCCAAAATGGTCAATTCTTGACCCAATGATAAACCCTTTGACCCAATATTTTATTTATAATTTATTTAATTATTAAATATTTTTTATAATTAAATTATATTTATAAATAATATACTATACTTAAAACATTTAAAATCAAAAAATACTATTATATATATATATATATATATATATATAAATTATAACTATATTTAAATAAATTTTTTGTTTATAAATATATCTTTTTGTACCACTATATAATTATTTTTAATTATAATTTTCATAATTATTAATTATTTTTAAATATAAATTATATTTATAAATAATATACTATACTAAAAATATTTAAAATAAAAAAATAATATTATATATATATATATTTTATATATATATATATATATATATATAAACGAGATATAAATTTATTTAACTATTATATATTTTTAATATTAAATTATAATTTTAAATAATATACTATACTTAAAATATTTTAAATAAAAAAAATAAAATTAAATAAATATACATAAATATAAATAAATTAATATATATATATATATATATATATATATATATATTAAAGCAAAAATATATTAAATAGAAGAGTTGATACATCTAACATGAGGGATCATAATTAAATCCCTATGTAATAGAGAACTAAAAAAAGGAAAGGATGAGACATCAGAACTACAAACTATATTAAAGGAAGAAGATGCTGTAGAAGCAAGCCAATTTGCAGGCTGATTCCCTTCTCTGTAGATGTGAGACCAAATAATGTGCTTGGAAGAAGCAATAACCTTGATCTTTTTAATCCATATATGAAGGAACCATGGTATAGCAGATTTACGTGTCGAATGCTGTAAGAGAAGCAATGAATCAAGTTCAAAATGAAGAAAATTTAAGTTCATTTTTTCAGCAATTTTCAATCCCCAAAAAACAGTAATTATTTCAGATTCTAGTGCAGAACAAGCCATGACAGGGGCAGCAAAGAACCAAAGACATTGTCCTCTAAAATCCTGCAAAGTCCTCCAATACCAGCAGAATTAGCTTTAAGGCTGCCATTTGTATTAATTTTCAACCAAGGATGCATAGGAGCCTTCCATTGTACTAAAACAATTTGCCTTTTCTTAAGAGTCTGAGAAGGAGTAATTAAATTCTGCAGTTTGTTAAGATAAGACCAGCAATTCCAAATAATAGATTGAGAAGAGAAAGAGATATTAAGATGTTTAACATCATTTCGAGCCAACCAGATGAACCAGAAGATAATCAAGGGAGTGTAGTAGTAAGAACCATCTTTCCAATCCCGCCAACAAGCCTCGATAGAAGACCACACAAAAAATTTTCCATTCCGTTCTAATCTGGATAGAATCTCCTTCCGGATGTCGCTGAATTCTATTGCAATTAAGGAAAATATGGAATAAAGATTCCTCATCAAGATGACAAAAAGGACAAATAGAAGGACCTCTAATACCTTTAAGTTTCAAAATATCATCGGTTGGGAGTAGCTTCTTAAATAATTTCCAACAAAAGAAGGACATAGATGGAGTGATAAATTTATTCCATAATTTAGTACCCCAATCATTTTTATGCCAATTGAAGCAAGAGTGATAAACAAATTTAGAAAAACTCTGAGTAGATGAATTCTTAGGTATTAATCTATCTTTTCCAGTAAACTGAACAGGAATTGATAAAATCCTGTTAATAATTTCAGGATTAAGATGATGTTGAAGCATTTCAGAATTTCATTTATGCTCTTTCCAGCAATCAGCAACAATCTTAATATTAGAAGAGGAATTATAATGATTTGATAAGGATTCATCATACAACCACTTATCAAACCAAAAATTAATTTGGCCATTTCCAATATCCCAAGTAAAGAGATCTTCAGCCTTCAATCTAATTTTAAGCAACTCCTTCCAAGTTCTAGAATCACCCACTTTATATTGAACTTGAGTAGGATGAGTAATATAACAGTATTTACCATGCATAAATTTAGACCAAAAAGAATCATTAGCTCTGAATTTGAGCCACTGTTTACAATAGAAGGAAAAGCTTAGGTGATGAAAGCTTTTAAACCCAAGACCACCACAATCAACAGGCTTGCACAATTTATCCCATTTTGTCCAGTGCATTTGTTTGTGATTACCTTCCCATAAGAATTTGTTGAACATAACAGAAATTAATTTCTGAGTACTCTTCTTCATTCTGATCATTTGAAGGATGTAAAGGGGAAAAGATGTTAGAACACTTTTAAGAAGAGTAATTCTTCCCCCATTAGATAAAAACTTGTTAGACCAGCAGTTAAGTTGTGAAGATATCTTAGCAACAATATCATCAAAATGGCATAACTTCCTTCTTCCCTTAATCAGTGGAAACCCCAAATACAGCAAAGGAAAATGAGCCTCTTTAAAGCCAGTGAAATCAGCAATCCAATTTTTAATAGATATGCTTGATTTTAGATCCTGCTAGGAATTGACATTTAGGTTTGTTGAAGAGCATACCAGAAACACTTTCAAATATAGCCAAAGTTTTCATTAAACATTTAATGGATTGCTTACTTCCATTAGAGAACACAATGACATCATCGAGCATAGGCAAGATGGGAAATTAGTTGTGAAGATCTATCGTTGAAATTGAGTATATGGATGAGGCTCGCTGAATTTGATTTAACATCTTGGATAGATAATCAAAAGATAGAATGAAAATGTAAGGTGACAATGGATCACCTTGTTTAATACCTCTACCGAAGAGAAAAACCATGACACTTCCCATTGATCATAACACTATAATGATTATTGGTAAGCCATCTAACAATCAAATTACGAAATCGGCTTTGAACCCCCTTGCCTCCAATACATCAATAATGAATTTCCAACTTATTGTATCAAAAGCTTTGGCCAAATCCAATTTAAAAATAATGTTGGAGCCTCTACATTTTCTATCCGGATCGAGTTAAAAGTTCTTGAGCCAAAAGCACATTATCACTAATACTTCTCCCTTTTAAGAAAGCAGTTTGATTTTCTGAAATTAAATCTTCCAACAATGGTTGTAATCTGGCCACCAGAATCTTACTTATGATCTTAGAAAAGTTGAAGTTAAGCTAATTGGTCTAAAATCAGACCAAGAAGCCTTCATTGTATTCTTAGGAATCAGAATAATAGTTGAAGAAGAAAAATATTTAGACAATTGATTACCATGGAAGTAACTTTGTACAACAGCAGTAATATCAGATTTGATAATATGCCAAAATTTTTTATAAAAATCAGGTGTGAACCCATCTGGTCCTGCAGCCATATCACTTTCCATAGAGTTAATGGCAATAGAAATCTCATGTTCATTAGGAGCAGCAGCTAAATCCAATGATTGATTAATGAATCCAGAAGAAGAAAATATGGAGGCAGAAAACATATTAGATTTAGTGGTACTTACGGCAAAAACAACTCGGTGAAATAAGAAACAAGCATTCTCAGCAATATCCTTAGTATTTAATAGATATACTGTTGTCAATTGTCTTAATTTGGAGGATAGTGTTGATTGATCTTTTATATTTAATAAGAGCATGAAAAAATTTAGAATTTCGTCTCCATGATGGAACCAATTTGCAGCGACTTTCTGCTGTAGAAATAACTCTTCTTGATGAATAGCAGAATTTAAATTGGCATAAGCGACAGCTAACTTGTTGTTCGAAGCACTCCAAGCTTCAACATCTTTTTCCACAGCGAGACACAAAAACTTCGATTGAACGGACCTTTTGATGTATATTACCAAATACATTCCGGTTCCATACTTTAAGTTCCTTAGCTAGTCTTTTATGTAAAAGCCATAATTTGATAATAGGATTTGGAAAACCGAGTGATAGGAGCACACCAATTCCTCTCGATTACTTTACTGAAATCGGGGTGATCGGACCAAACATTTAGATACTCGAATGAATTAGATTTCACCACGGAAAAAGGAGCACGACGGACAAGCAAAGGAGAATGATCGAACCCATTCTAGCCAAATGTTTAACTTTGGAAATAGGGAACATGTTAATCCAAGATTGATTAACTAATATTCTATCAAGTCTTTCATATAAAGATCCTCTCTTCCAAGTAAAAGGAGAACCTTCAAAGCCAATATCAACAAGCTTGGCAGAATGAATATCATTAGTAAATTTCAGCATCTCTATTAAACTGGGATTCCTGCCTCCTTTCTTCTCACTAGGATGAGCAATGCAATTGAAATCTCCACCCACCATCCAACTTTCTGACATTGTTAAACTAATCTCATGAATTTTATTCCAAAGCTCCAATCTGTCATTGGGAAGAGAAGCAGCATACACAAAGGATGCAAAACCCTGAAAATGATCTAATTGAAAATGAAAATGTAAAATCTGGGAATGATCAAGAAGAACATTCACCAATAATTCCTTTCTATAAATCCAGGAAATTTTCTGATGTATTTATCAAAATTGGCTTTCACCAAAGGTTCCAAAAGCACAATCACCCAAAACTTATGAATCCTGTTTAGACTCAGAATTCTATTAAGGGAGCCAGGATTGGCCACTCGCCTAATATTCTAGCATATGAACTTAATCATGAAGGGCAAGCTTTCCACTTCTAGTAAGCCTAGAAGAGGAAGAAGGAATAATGTTAGCTTCGGATAAAGACAATAAATCAGCGAGTTTTCTTTTTCTTTTTAGACTTCTTGATCAACCAATCATCCTTAAGATCATTAGCGAGCAGCATCAAGATTATCCAAGGAAGAAGTTAACCCATCTTGAGTAACATTTTGAAAAATGGGATAATCAACGAGGTTTGGGGATAGTTGAAACCGAATTATACTTGTATATTATTTGAAAAGTTTAAATCACTTCCAACATGTTCTATAACGATTGCCTTCTTTCTCAAGAATGAATAAATCGGAAGAAGTTTCAGAATGAATAATAGATGGAACATACGGTACATTAGAAACGATTCATGAATTCGAATAACATTCCGTAAATTTAAGTCGAATTACCAACGAGGATCCATCACTTCCATGGCAGAATTGTTTGTAACGAGCTCATTATCGGTAAAAGTAACTCCTTGTTTAATTTGAACCATGATTGAATTAGAATCATCAGAAATAGGTGCAGGATTAGATAAAGATAAAGTAATTTCAGGAACCTCAGAAGGAATTGAAGGAAGAATGCCAGAATCAGCAGAAACCATCCTCCCAACTTCTATAGCAGGCACAAAAGCAGGCATTACAGCAGGCACTACCTCAGGTACAGCAGGCACTACATCAGGAATGGAGTTATCAGCAGTAGAAATAACCAATTTAGCATTTGTTGGCCTAAGATTAGGATGAATCCTATAACAGTTGTCTTTACAATGACCAAACATCTTGCAATTACAACGGTATGCGGGCCTTTGTTCTATAAGTAATGGTTGCCAATAACCATTATGTGGAGATCCAAGCCAAATTTCCTCAACATCAGGAAGAGTAATGTCTCTTTCAACTAGAATCCTTGCTAAAGAAGGTCTAGACAAATTAAAAGTAGATATATCCAATTTTAGAGGCTTCCCCAAAGCAGTACCAATTGCATAGATCACTTGATGATTGAAGTATTGTAATTTCAGATTAGGAATTCTAAACCAAACAGGAATAATAGGAGCTTCTTGATTAGAATCAAAATCAGGAGACCATTTCAGAATTTTCATATATTTTCCATCCATCATCAAGAACTTTTTAGAGAACAAATTAGCATAATCCTCATCTTTAGAAAGCTTAATCATA
>CM040432.1:67550503-67605503 GCA_022702705.1 Papilionanthe hookeriana x Papilionanthe teres | reverse complement strand
TTCCTTTAGCCTAATATGTGTTGTTTATGCTCTGTTTTTGCTATGTATGGTTAGAGTTTTCTGGTTGTTGTCTGTTTTTCCTTTTTTGCATCGCGTCGAGTTGTTCTTTGGAAGGAGGAACCCTTATGGGTGAGACAATGTGTTGTTTTGTTTAGTTATAGTTAGGGATCCTCCTTCCCTACTCTTTTTGGACCTATTTTTCCTATTTCAGCACGAAAGGAGCCAAGAGTAGGTCATTCTTTAATATATATATATATATATATTTATTCAGTTTCTTATAATTTTGTTAACTATTAAATATTTTTATAATTAAATTACATTTAAAAATAATATACTATACTTAAAATATTTAAAATAAAAAAATTAAATTAAATAAACCTATATATATATATATATAGTCATTATTTTTTAATTATTAAAAATTTTTATAATTAAATTATATTTATAAATAATATGCTATACTTAAAATATTTAAAATAAAGAAATAATATTAAATAACTTTATATATATATATATATATATATAATAAGTATATAAATAATAAAATAAAAAAATATTAATATAAATAAAAAAAATACTTATTAAATAAATAAATCTATATACATAAATAAATTTAAATATATATATATATATATATATATATATATCATTTTCTTAACTATTAAATAATTTTATAGTTAAATTATATTTATTAATAATATATTATACTTAAAATATTTAAAATAAAAAAAAATACTAAATAAATTTTTTTATATATATAAATATATATTTATGTACCTCTATATATAAATTTTTATTTATAATTTTCTTAATTATTAAATATTTTTATAATTAAATTATATTTATAAATAATATACTATACTTAAAATATTTAAAATAAAAAAATTATATATATATATATATATATATATATATATATACATACATACAGATATAAATTTATTAACTTATAATTTATTTAACTATTAAATATTTTTATGATTAAATTATATTTTTAAATAATATACTATACTTAAAATATTTAAAATAAATATATATATTTATATATACCTATATATGTATATATTTTTTTTATAATTTATTTAATTATTATATATTTTATAATTAAATTATATTTATAAAAAATATACTATACTTTAAACATTCAAAATAAAAAAATAATGTTATATATATATATATATATATATATATATATATATATATATATATATATATATATATATATATATATATATGTACATATATGTAGATATATATATATATATATATATATATATATATATATATATATATATATATATATAATATATATATAACTATATATATTTTTTATTTATAATTTATTTAATTATTAATTACTTTTTAAATTAAATTATATTTATAAATAATATACTATAGTTAAAACATTTAAAATAAAAAAATAATATTTTATATATGTATATATATATATATATATATATATATATTTATTTCTAATTAATTTAATTATTAAATATTTTTATGATTAAATAATATTTATAAATAATATACTATACTTAAAATTTTTAAAATAAAAAAAATAATATTATATTATTTATTTATTTATAATTTTTTTAACTATTAAATATTTTTATAATTAAATTATATTTATAAATAATGTACTATACTTAAAATATTTAAAATAAAAAAATGATTTTCTATAAATTTATATATATATATATATCTATATATATATATATTTAATTATAATTTATTTAATTAATAAATCTTTTTATAATTAAATTTTATTTATAAATAATATACCTTAATAAAAATATTTAAATTAAAAAAACAATATTATATATATATTTAAATTTACATATATATATTTATGTATGTATACATAAATATACCAATTCATTAACCAAATAGGTCAACTTTTGACCAAAAAGTCAACTTTAGTTAAAATGGTCAATTTTTAACCTAATAACCAACCCATTGACCTAATAGGTTTACTTTTGACCAAAAAGTCATCTTTGATCAAAATGGTAAATTCTTGAGCCAATTACCAACTCATTGACCAAATAGGTCAACTTTTGACCAAAATTCAACTTGGTCAAAATAGTCAATATCTGACCCAATGACCACCCCGTTGACCCAATAGGTTAAATTTTGACCAAAAAATCAATTTTGGTCAAAATATGTCAACTTTTGACCAAAAAGTAATCTTTGGTCAAAATGACCAATTTCTGACCTAATGACCACTCCATTGACCCAAAGACCAACCCATTGACCTAATAGGTCGGTTTTTGACCAAAAAGTAAATTTTGGTCAAAATAGTTAATTTTAGATCTAATGACCAATTATTTACTCAATAAGTTAATCTCGACCAAAAGTCAACTTTGGTCAAAATATTTAATCCTTAACCCAATGACAAATACATTGACCCAATATGTCAACTTTTGACCAAATAGTCAATTTTGGTCAAAATAGTCAATTTTTGACTGAATGACCACCAATTGACCCAATAAGTTAACTTTTGACCAAAAAGTCAACTTTGGTCAAATGATAAGTCAACTTTTGACCAACAAGTCAACTTTTGACGAAATAAGTCAACTTTTAACCAAAAAAGTTAATTTTCGTAAAAATGGTCAACTTCTGACATAATGACCTCCCTGTTGACCCAATGGCTGAACATTTGACCAAAAATTTAATTTTGTTCAAAATAATTCATTTTTGGCCTAATGACCAAAATAGTCAATTTTTGAATTAATGACCAATTATTGACCCAATAAGTCAATCTCTGACCAAAAAGTCAAGTTTGGACAAAATGGTTAATGATTGACCCAATGACAAACCCATTGCCCAATAACTTAAATTTTGACAAAAAAGTCAATTTTGGTCAAAATAGTCAATTTTTGACCTAATGACCACTCATTTACCAAAGAGGTCAACTTTTGACCAAAAAGTCAACTTTGGTCAAAATGGTCAATTTTTTACCCAATGATCAACGCATTGACTAAATTAGTCAAATTTTGACCGAAAAATCAACTTTTTAGGTCAAAATAGACAATTTTTGACCTAATGACCAATTATTGACCCATTAAGTAAATCTCTGACCAAAAAGTCAACTTTAGTCATAATTATCAATCCTTGACCCAATGACAAACCGATTAACCCAACATGTCAACCTTTGAACAAAAAGATAACTTTGGTCAAAATGGTAAATCCTTGACCCAATAACCAACCCACTGAGCCAATAGATCGACTTTTGTCCAAAAAGTCAATTTTGGTCAAAATAGTAAATTTTTTACATAATTGCTAATTATTAACCCAATAGGTCAACTTTTGAACAAAAAAGCCAATTTTGGTCAAAATTTGCAATTTTTGACCTAATGACCACCTCATTGACCCAAAAGGTCAACTTTTGACCAAAAATTCAAATTGAGTCAAAATGGTCAATTTCTGACACAATGACCTAAATTTCATTTTTGGTGAAAATGGTCAATCATTCATCCATTGACCAACCCATTGACCCAATTTGGTAACTTTTGACTATAAAGTCAACTTTGGCCAAAATAGTTAATCCTTGACCCAATGACCAACCTACTGACCTAATAGGTCAACTTTTGACCAAAAAGTCAATTTTGCTCAAAATTGTCATTTTTTGATCTACTCATCGCCTCATTAACCTAAATAAGTCAAAATTTGACCAAAAGACAACTTTGGTCAAAATTGTCAATCATTAACCCAATGACCAACCCATTGACCCAAATGTGAACTTTGACCAAAAAGTCAATTTTGATAAAAATAGTCAATTTTTGACCTAATGACCAATTTTTGACCCAGTAAACCAATCTCTATAAAAAAAGTTAACTTTGGTCAAGATGGTTAATCTTTAACCTAATGCCCAACCCATTGACCCAATATGACATCTTTTGACCAAAATGATCAAACCTGGACCCAATGACCAACCCATTGGCCTAATAGGTCAACATTTAACCAAAAAGTCAAGTTCAGTCAAAATAAAAAAAATTGAATTGTATTTATAATTATTATGCTATATTTAAAATATTTAAAATAAAAAAATAATATTATCTATATATATATATAAATATATATATATATAATATAAATAATATTATTTATATAAAATAATATTATAAAAATAATAAAATAAAAAAATAATTTTATATGTATTTATTTATATATATGCATATAAATATATATATTTATATATAAAGATATAAATTTATTTATTTATAATTTATTTAAATATTAAATATTTTTATGATTAAATTATATTTTTAAATAATATAATATACTTAAAATATTTAAAATAAAAAAACAATATTAAATATATATATATATATATATATATATATAATATTATTTTGAACATTTAAAATAAAAAAATAATATTATATATATATATATAAATATATATATATATATAATTTATTTAATTATTAATTACTTTTTAAATTAATTATATTTATAAATTATATACTATACTTAAAACATTTTAAATAAAAAATAATATTTTATATATGTATGTATATATATATATATATATATATATATATATATATATGTATAATTAATTTAATTATTAAATATTTTTATGATTAAATAATATTTATAAAAAATACTATACTTAAAATTTTTAAAATAAAAAAATAATATTATATTATTTATCTTTTTATAATTTTTTTAACTATTAAATATTTTTATAATTAAATTATATTTATAAATAATATACTATATTTAAAATATTTAAAATTTAAAAATAATTTTATATATATATATATATATATATATATATATATATATATATATATATATATATATATTTACATTTATATATACACGTATATGTTTATTTATTTATCATTTATTTAACTATTATGTATTTTTATAATTAAATTATATTTATAAATAATATACTATACTTAAAATAGTGAAAACAAAAAAAATAATATTAAATAAATTTATATATATATATATAAATATAAATATATATATATATATATATATATATTTAATTATAATTTATTTAATTATTAAATCTTTTTATAATTAAATTTTATTTATAAATAATATTCTTTACATAAGATATTTAAATTAAAAAAAATAGTATTATACACACACACACACACACACACACACACATAAATATACCAACTCGTTGACCAATTATTTTTTAACCCAATGACCAACCCATTGACCCAATAGGTCCACTTTTGACCAAAAAGTCATCTTTGGTCAAAATGGTCAATTCTTGACCCAATTACCAACTCATTGACCAAATATGTCAACTTTTGACCAAAAGTCAACTTTGGTCAAAATAGTTAATATCAGACCCAATGACCACCCCTTTGACCCAATAGGTTAACTTTTGACCAAAAATTCAATTTGGTCAAAATAGGTCAATTTTTGACCAAAAAGTAATCTTTGGTCAAAATGGTCAATTTCTGACCCAATGACCACCCTATTGACCCAAAGACCAACCCATTGACCTAATAGGTCGGTTTTTGACCAAAAAGTAAATTTTGGTCAAAATAGTTAATTAGATCTAATGACCAATTATTCACTCAATCTCTGACCAAAAATTCAACTTTGGTTAAAATATTAAATCTTTAACCCAATGACAAACCCAATGACCCAATAGGTCAACTTTTGACCAAATAGTCAATTTTGTTCAAAATAGTCAATTTTTGACTGAATGACCATCAATTGACCCAATAAGTCAACTTTTGACCAAAAAGTCAACTTTGGTCAAATGATAAGTTAACTTTTGACCAATAAGTTAACTTTTGACCAAAATATGTCAACTTTTGACCCAAAAAGTTAATTTTAGTCAAAATGGTCAACTTCTGACATAATGACCTCCCCGTTGACCCAATGGCTCAACTTTTGAAGCGATTCGCCGGAGCTCAGCACCACATCACTATAGGTGATTTAGTGAAGAAGCAGAAGCTGAACGAAACTTTGGTGGATTACATACTTCGATGGAGGATCTTAAGCATGAAGTGTGAACCACAACTACAAGAACAACATGCGATCGGCATCTTACTTAAAAGCATTCACGGCCCGATAGCACTTCTCCTCAAAGGATTCACTATTAAGACTTTCGAGAAGTTGTTAAGCGAGGCCGGAAGCTTGCAAGAGGAGGCGAAGCAATTAAGTTTCGCCGACAGGACGGACAAGCAACGACTCGTGAAGACTTTTGAAAAGAAATCCGGGATCGTTGCAGCAGTCGACAAAGGCAAGCAACCGATACAAATATCGTCTGAACGGCCACAGCAACCTCAACAAAATTATCAACAACCTTGGCCCAGCTATCAGTCATCTCCACAGTATGAACAACTGCCTCGTCCGCAACGTACATTAAGGGAGTTTCTGAGCAGGGAATATCCATTCAAAAATGAGGCAGTGCCAAAAATGTTCCGTAGTTTGATGAAGACTCCAGATTTCCAACTGCCAGAGCCTAAGAGACCAGAAGAAGTTAACAAGAAAGGTGATCCCAACTTTTGCCCTTACCACCGGATGCTTGGACACAAGATAGAAGATTGCATTACCTTCAAATGTTGGCTCAACGACAACCTTCGGAAAGGAAATATAACAATCCCGAAGGAGTACATGAAGGAACCCCATAAAAGAGGTTCCGTCAATGTTTTCTCGACAGATCTCATTGTTCCGATAGATCCCTATGCAACTGACGATGGATGGACTACCGCTTGGACGAGGTCTTCAAAAAAGATTTTGGATCGCATCCAAACCGCTTCGGTGCAAGCTTCAATTCAGAGTTCGAAACCTGTCAAGTCGGCACAATAACTTGCGATAGAAGAACCACCTCAACAGGAGACGACTGAAGAGAAGAAGAAAATCGACGAAGAAGAGAAGACTGAGACTCCTAAGGCTAGGCTAGGGGCTGCTTATCCTAGGATAGTTGTTTCCGATTCGGGGAAGAAATCCATCGAACCTCTGACTCTGTATGATTATTTGCTCACTCCGGTGGGATCTTATAATGATAAGGGTGATGACGTTGACTACGTTTTGACTGTTTCTAACGATTACGTAACTGGCGACAATCCGGACATCGATTTCGATACCAATGACAATTCTCAAATCATACACAATCTCGACGATCACAATGACGAAGAAGACATCCACCAAGGAGGTTACGAGAGTTCAACAAGCAATGAATCTATCTCGCGAGTTTCGAGGGGCTCCAGATCACAATAGAGTTAGAGCCTTCGCACTCGAAGCCGATCAAGAAGAACTCGTCATTCCGATTCAAGAAGAAACACCAACAAACTCAACACTAGATTCGAAGAAATTACGAAGTTAACTTAAGAAGTGGAAGAGTTCTACCTCCGAGAATAGGTCCAAAGGACAAAGGAGAGCAGGTGGTTGTTCAAGAAGAACCAACCCCGGCAGAAGAAATACCCATTCGAGAAGAAGCCGAAACACATGAAAATAAAGTGGACTACAACGTGCTAGCCCATCTTAGGAAACTACCGAATCAACCGAGCATCTACGACGCTCGTCATCTTATCAAAGGAGATGAGAGAAGCTCTGATCAAGGCCTTACTTGATCCGGAAATTTGCTTAGCTCAAATGGTCGGAGATTCCTTAGATGAGGTTTGTTCGTTAAAGGAACAGCGAGGTGTTACCTTCACAGACAATGACCTACTGCTTGGGACAGCAGACCACAACCGACCGTTGTACATTTCAGTTACAATTGGGAAGTTTACACTCTCCAGAGTATTGGTGGATCCAGGAGCATCAATCAATATAATGAGTCTTCGAACACTAGCATACTTGGAAATTGATGCCCGCGAGCTCGAAGCCGACAAAATGTTATTAAGAGGATTCAACCAGAAAGGAGAAAGAGCCCTCGGATCAATAACACTACTAATGAAGACCGGTGACTTAGCAAAGACAACCGCAAAATTTCACATAATTGATTCGAAACATCGTTCAACGCTCTAGTGGGCCGACCATGGATACATGAAAACAGGATGGTACCATCATCTCTACATCAGTGCATCAAATACTACGATGGAGGGGAATAGTGTATCAAAGGTGACTTACAACCATTCTCCGTACATGAGATTGGAATCCATGAAGACGCAGCTTATTATGCACCACCGAAGAAAACAATCTTCTCCAGAGATACCATAACAAATGAAGCAAAGAAAGTTCGGGACAACGAAGAACCTGAAGTTCTAGTCCAACAGTCACTCACCACTCCCTTACGGCGAGATGGTGAAGGTTTCTCCACAACTCGCATCCGAGGTCGAGGCCGGGGACGAGGTCGTGGCAGAGACGTTAGGACAGTTGGACAGAGGAAACCAGCCATCAATGTCGATTGGGAAGACAGTTCTGAAGAAGAAAAAGAGATCAAACAAGAAGCAGCGACAATAAGTCGGAAGAAGCCGCAATTCAAGATCTCTCTCGAAGATGAGAAGAATGAAGAATACAAATCAATGTACGAGAAGATTAACCACTATGTACATACTATGACCCTGACCCCGATCCATTCTAATAAGATCGAGGGTATGGTGGTCAAAGAGGTACGTAGCGGCGGTGCAAAGCCCATCAAATTCTACCGTGGTGCTTCTTCCTCCAAACCGAAAATAATGTACAATTTGAAGATGTCACTTCATCGAATTAATGGAATTACCTTTTGAGTGGTACTCTCCCCGTGTTCAAAATTTAATTCAGCGTGGTTTCTTACCTCGACAATGGACAAAAGGCCAATCACAACATTTTGAAAAATTATGGAATAACTCCGGTCGTCCACCCAATTCAAAGCATGGTCTCGGATTCGGCATAGTAGGATCAGTTGACGATACTAAATTTTGCATGGTTGTCACTTGCGAGTCTAATGAAAACTGCATGGAAACTACGGAAGAATTCGAAGATTTACAAATTGGAGACGCTCCACCGAATTCGAAGAAGAGATTAAATCTACAATAGATGAGTTAACGGAAGTTAACTTAGGTACTAGCGAAGAGCCTAGACCTACCTTTGTTAGCTCCTTACTCAATAAAGAAGACTCCGAAGAAATAATCAAGTTATTAATGGAATTTAAAGACTGTTTTGCTTGGAACTATGACGAGATGCCAGGATTAGCTCCAGAGGTCGCGGTCCATAAGCTAGGAGTGGATCCTACTTCTGTTCCAGTCAGGCAAGGTCCCAGAAGAATGCGTCTAGAAATTGAACAACAAGTCATAGTCGAAGTTAAAAAGCTAATAGACGCTAAATTTGTCCGTGAAGAACAATACCCGACTTGGTTAGCCAATGTGGTACCAGTCAGAAAGAAGAATGGTCAGATCAGAATTTGTGTGGACTTCAGAGATTTAAACAAGGCATGTCCAAAAGATGAATTCCCTCTACCGATCCTAGAATTAATGATCGACATTGCCTCGACACATGAAATATTCTCATTCATGGATGGATCTTCAGGATACAACCAGATAAAAATGGCTCCAGAAGATGAAAAGCTTACAGCATTCAGAACGCCGATTGGAGTATATTGCTACACAGTGATGCCATTCAGACTGAAGAACGTAGGAGAAACATACCAGAGAGCGATGACAAGAATTTTTTATGTTCTCATCCACAATCAAGTCGAATGCTACGTGGACGATGTGGTCATCAAAATAAAGTAAAGGACAACCACCTATATGATTTGAGAATTGTTTTCGAACGATTAAGACAATTTAACCTTAAGATGAATCCCTTAAAATGCGCCTTCGGCGTCACCTCCGGGAAATTCTTAGGATTCGTTGTCCGACATCGTGGAATTGAAATCGACCCGGAAAAGATTAAAGCTATCTTAGAAATGCCGCCTCCCGAAACCTTAAAACAACTATGATCCTTTCAAGGAAAGCTGGCATATCTTCGACGCTTTATCTCAAACTTGTCAGGTAGGTGTCAGCCTTTCTCGGCACTAGTTAAAAAGGACGCCAAATTTATTCGGGAAGAGAAATGCCGAAGGCCTTCGAGGACATTAAGCAATATTTAATGACACCTCTTGTCTTAGCAGCCCTGGCCTCGTGTAGACCGTCGATACTTTATACCGCGGCTTTAGACGACTCTCTCGGAGCCCCGTTAGCCTGTGTCAAAGATGAGGGTAAAGAAAATGCTCTTTACTATTTAAGCCGTCGTTTACTTCCGACGGAAATAAGGTATCCCGCAATTGAAAAGCATTGTTTGGCCTCGATCTTCGCCGCTCAAAAGCTCGAGCACTACATGCTTTCTCATAAGGTCAACCTAATCTCGAAATTTAATCCATTGCAATACTTGATGACCCGTCCAACGCTTTCCGGCAGACTTTCCAGATGATCAATGATATTATTGCAATTCGATATATCTTTTGTGCCTCTTCATGCCGTAAAGGGACAAGCCTTAGCAGACTTCCTTGCAGCACACCCTTTGCCGGCAGAATCTCCTCTCAATGACGATCTGCCAGATGAACAAATAATGAGCCTAGAAGACCCTGATGATCGACGTTGGGAATTATATTTCGACGACGGAGCATCTTCAGCACACAAAGACGAAGAATCGCAAGTGATAGTGCCCGGTATGGCAGGGATCAGATTAATCTTTATAACACCGGAGCGGGGGATGTTAAGATACTCCTACCACTCGACGTAACCGTGTATAAACAACGAAGCAGAATATGAAGCCCTCATAACAGGACTGGAATTAACTATTCAAATGGGGATAACAGACATCAACATCTACGGGGATTCACAATTAATCATTCAACAGATCGCCGGACAGTATAGAATTTTGAAGCCAAGACTCGAGCAATACTTCTAGTATGCCATACAATTGTTGGAACAAATTCCGAATGTGACAATCTACAAAATTCCCAGAAAAGAAAATGCTTTAGCAGATGCGTTAGCCCGTCTAGCAAAAGAATTTGTCCGTCCGCAAGGTGAGTCGATAAAAGTGTCAATTCACGGACGTCGATTCTATCAGCAGCTCGACTACGTACACAATACATAAATCGAAAAAGAAGAAGAATTAGTTGCAACAAGGTGACGTAAAAACACGTAAGATTGGCGACAGCCATTAATAGACTACTCCGCAAACAGGAAACTACCGAGACGATAGGTCGCTAGCCCATCGGATCAAGAAAAGAACTCTGTCCTACGCATTAATAAACAACACCTTGTACAGAAGGTCTTTCGATCAAATGTGGCTAAGGTGCCTAAGCGGGTCCGAGGCCCGTGAAATTGTTAAAGAGGTGCATTCAGGACTCTTTGGCGCTCACCAGTCGGGCTCGAAGATGAAAATGAAAATTAAAAGACTAGGGTACTACTGGCCCTCGATGATGACCGACTGCATGAAAATCGCCAAGAGCTGTCACCAATGCCAAGTGCACGGAGTGGTTCTACACCAACCTCCAAATGTGTTACATCCGACAATCGCGTCGTGGCCATTTGAATGTTGGGGCACAGATATAGTGGGTCCAATAGAACCACCATCTTCAAAAGGACATCACTTCATTCTTGCGGCTACAGATTACTTTTCCAAGTGGGCAGAGGCAGTTCCACTCAGAGAAGTGAAAGCACACCACGTGCTACAGTTTTTCAAGAACCAAGTTGTCTACCGTTTTGGAGTGCCGCGCAGGATCATCTCAAATAATGGGTCAGCATTCAGAAGCTCGCAAATCAACAATTTTGTCAGGAGACATGGAATCTACTGGCGATATTCAACAATTTACTACCCAAGAGCAAACGGCCTGGCTGAGGCTTTTAATAAAACTCTCGTTCAAATCTTAAAGAAAACCTTGGACGATAATAAGAGAAATTGGCACGAGAAGTTGTTAGAAGCCTTATGGGCCCTGCGGACAACCTTCGTAACTCCTACTCAAGCTACACCTTACGCTCGGTGTATGGGTCCGAGGCAAGTGTTACCTTTAGAGGTTCAACCTTCCTTCACTCGAAATTGCGATTACAAATAAAATCACGACAGTAAGAGAATGCTAAATTACGACTAGAGGAATTAGAAAGCCCGGAAGGTAAAAGACTTGCAGCAGCAGCAGAATTTAGAACTATACCAAGCTAAGATGGTTCAAGCCCATGACAAACTGGTCCGCCCAAGAACCTTCAAAGTTGGTGACTTAGTTCTCGTTCTCAAAAGACCTATCCTTGCACACCGCAAGATAGGAGGAAAATTTAAACCCACTTGGGAAGGGCCGTTCATGGTTGAAGCAGTATACTCAGGAGGTTCCTACCAGCTAGTGAATTGCCAGGGAGAACGACATATGCTTCCGATCAACGGACGATACTTGAAAAAGTATTACGCTACCTGATGTTTCGAAGGAATGAATTCTTCATCCCTAGAAGCACGGGCGAAGTAATTACTTACGACTGGGTCCGAACCCAAAAATAATAAAAAATGTGCTAAGATAAATAAAATCATGATAATAAAGTTTTCCTTGTTGTCTTTTCCAAATCAAAATCTCTTTCTTGATCTTATCCCATTTCATTCCTGTTAAAAAAAAAGAGAAAAAAATAAATAATAATATAATAAAAAAATGGCTTTAATAAACATTTTCTTAATGTTCTTGTTCTTAAGTATGACCCTCGATCCTTTTCCTCGTCTTTTCGCAGGGAAATGTCAAACGGGCGGTTGGTCCTGAACTTTAGAAATGGTGTAAGCCTTGCACTCGATGAAAAGAGGGTAAAAAATGGAGCGATAATCGAGATTGACTCGGACTTCGCACCAGACAGGCTTACAAGACGAGGAAAGTGACCGGGTCCCGCTGACCGAGAAGAACCGCCCGAGCGACAGATGATGAAAGTGGGTGGCCCAAGCCACCAATCCAGCAGCAAGAAAAGAAAGGCAAACACTGAAGAAGATAAGAAAATGAAGTCGGTAGTCGCTACAGCAGAGGGCAGGCTTGTCAGCGCCGTGCCCACAGAGATTCAGGAAGTTCGAAGAGCTACTCTCACAGCAACACAACGAAGAAATAAGAATCGCCGTATCCGTAAGATGTTAACCAAACTAGCAGCGGACCAGCGCGACGAGGCAGTTGCCATCGCCGAGACATACACTTCGAGGACACCGGTTCACCAGGAACCTGAAGAAAAGAGGCCAGCTCCTAGGATAACAGAAAGAACCAGGGAAATCTCGCGGATATCAGGAGAAAGAAGGCTACCACACCACCAGATAGAACCACCAGTAATGCATGACCTTGTTGCAGAACCAACCCTGGAGGATGTCCCGACGGACATCATCCCCAAGGAGCCGAGGTATGCAGGAAAACGTGAAGGGATTGAGCCGTATATCCCACAATATGTCACCAGGCCCCGCCAATTGCAGATTATTCCAGAATACGAGCTGGAAAGAATGCAGAATGTCGAAAAGAAAACCTTTGAATACTTCGAGAGAATCAGAGGCAGAAGGATCAATATACTAGAAGACCTCGAGCTACATACAGATGTATTCTCAGAATATGAACAACAACAAATCGTGGATTGCATCTGGGATTTGAAAAGAATGGGCCGAGCGGGCCGCCTGAGAGAAAACACCTACTCGGAACCCCGGAGATGGATGCCGTGGAAAGGAAGAATTACAATACAATGTGGATGTTGTTACAACTTTGCGGAAGACGAGAAGGAAACCCTCCGGAATACTCCGTCATGGCCAAGTGGATCCAATGTCATTAGTCATCAAGAGAATGGTAAAGAGATTGATAATATGGAGGGTACTTCCAGCAGATTGCATACCCAATAACTGCATTATTAACATTTACAAGCAGGGTGACTGCATACCCCCGCACATAGATCACCACGACTTTGTCAGACCCTTCTGCATAGTCTCTTTCTTGAATGAATGTAACATCATGTTCGGATCTGACCTCCGGATAGCGAGCCCGAGTGAGTTCCGAGGGCCGGTGAAGATACCATTACCGGTAGGTTCCGTCATGATACCGAAGGGCAACGGAGCGGATGTCGCTAAACATTGCATACCGAGAGTACCAGTGAAGCGGATCTCGCTTACTTTTAGAAGGATGGACGACAGGAAGACACCTTACCATTTCCAGCCGGACCCGGAGCTAGAGAGCCTTCGGCCTTACGAGTCGTGAGCTACATGGAAAATATCACACCTCCAATGTACATCCATACGGCATCCTTGCCAAGGATGGCTTGGAAGGTGATGTTATTGACCATGTACCCCACTATTCAGACATGGATTTTTGACAGATGCTTCTTTGGATGGATCGATGAAGATCTTACATAGTCCATTTTGAGTCTACATGGATTGTATGAGATGTATTCCAGATCGAGTCGTATGATGTATCTTCGACATGATTGGAATGAAAGTGACCATGTCACATTTTTGGCCTTCACCTCTTTTGTGCAAATTGACTGGGAAACGCCATTAAAGTTAAATGAACTTCGAACAAAGAATAGAAAAGAAATAAAAAAAAGAGAATAAAAGAAAAAATTTCCGTAAAAATCTAAAAATGACGAACACCAAATTCACATGAACATTAAATTCACGATAAAATAAAATTTGAATCGTTAAAGGACAAACAAAATGAACATAGATTTCAAATCCAATCTCAATCAAATTCAAATTCAATCTTTCCAAATTCCAAATCCAATCTCAATCAAATTCAAATTCAATCTTCCAGATCTCAAATCAAATCTCAATCGAAAATTCAAAGTCAATCTCCCAAATCTGAAATCCAATCCGTTCTACTCTTTCCCTTGTCTGGGATGGAAGCGGTTGATTCCATTGACACGGATCGAATCTGATGGCGAGGAATTATATCCAATCCAAACCAGTGACTTCCGATCAACTCTTTTGAACGGGATATGTAACATCTACATATTCCCTCCTAATCTATTTCTTTCCATGAAAGTCTTTTACAACTTTCATGAAATTCTCGAAACTCCAAAATTCCACACTTTTCAAATCAACACTACGAATCTTTGCAAAGTCAATGACTATTCAAATTCTTGGGGTTGAGGATTTTACATCCGAAACTGCATTGCTTTAGGATCCTTTCCCTATCGCAATGAAATACATCGAAATTAAACTTTTGGGGTTGAGGATTTTACATCCGAGACTGCATTGCTTTAGGATCCTTTCCCTATTGCAATGAAATACATCAAAATTAAACTTTTGGGGTTAAGGATTTTACATCCGAGACTGCATTGCTTTAGGATTCTTTCCCTATCGCAATGAAATACATCAAAATCAAACTTTTGGGGTCGAGGATTTTACATTTGAGACCGCATTGCTTTAGGATTCTTTCCCTATCGCAATGAAATACATCAAAATTAAACTTTTGGGGTTGAGGATTTTACATCTGAGACTGCATTGCTTTAGGATTCATTCCTTATCGCAATGAAATACATCAAAATTAAACTTTTGGGGTTGAGGATTTTACATCTGAAACTGCATTGATTTAGGATTCTTTCCCTATCGCAATGAAATACATCAAAATTAAACTTTTGGGGTTGAGGATTCTACATCCGAGACTGCATTGCTTTAGGATTCTTTCCCTATCGCAATGAAGTACATCAAAATTAAACTTTAGGGGTCGAGGATTTTACATCCGAGACTCGTATCGCTTTAGGATTCTTTCCCTATCGCAATGAAATACATCGAAATTAAACTTTTGGGGTTGAGGATTTTACATCCGAGACTGCATTGCTTTAGGATCCTTTCCCTATCACAATGAAATACATCGAAATCAAACTTTTGGGGTTGAAGATTTTACATCCGAGACTGCATTGCTTTAGGATTCTTTCCCTATCGCAATGAAATACATAAAAATTAAACTTTTGGGGTTGAGGATTTTACATCCGAGACTGCATTGCTTTAGGATTCTTTTCCTATCGCAATGAAATACATCAAAATTAAACTTTTGGGGTTGAGGATTTTACATCCGAGACTGCATTGCTTTAGGATTCTTTCCCTATCGCAATGAAATACATCAAAATTAAACTTTTGCGGTTGAGGATTTTACATCTGAGACTGCATTGCTTTAGGATTCTTTCACTATCGCAATGAAATACATCAAAATTAAACTTTTGGGGTTGAGGATTTTACATCCGAGACTGCATTGCTTTAGGATTCTTTCCCTATTGCAATGAAATACATCAAAATCAAACTCTTGAGGTTAAGGATTTTACGTCCAATACCGCATTGCTCTGAGATCTCTCCTCATTGTAATTACTCAATCCAATCAATTCAATTTTCTTTTGAGGTTGAAGATGTTACATCTAAAACCTCAAAATTCCATTTTCAAGTTCAAATCCCTCCAAATTAATTTTAACAAAACTTCAATCTAAATTAAAACTCAAGCTAAAATCTGAACTTACACATCAAAACTTAAACTGAAACAAAATAAAATCTAAATTGAAATTCACCCGGATCATGTGATTTGGGATTCACCTCCTTTTCCTTTTCCCAGCGAGAGTTCAGGAATCTCCAGTGTCAGAGATATACTTGACACTCCCCGGCCAGAAACTCTTCTACTCGTCCTAAGTTTGTCACTTGGACATCCGTGTTGGTTTTGTTGATCGCTTCGGTCAACACCAATACGCCCGGTGTGCTCCATCAGCTCACCACACCTATTGAGGTCCATTTGTTGACCTCATTTTTGATGAGGTCTTCTCTTCTTCTTTTTAGTACTTCAGGATCTAGCCTTAGGCTTTTCCTTCGACTCGTCTTAGAGGACTAGAATCGGGACCCACCACTTAGAAATTCAAACCACTTCTTAACTCCCTACAAACTCCACAAACTCGACTGTAGACCCCTAATCACCTAGAGGGTTGAAATCAAATGTGGAAGTTTAAAGGATGAGTTCCTATAGGACTCTTTGGCCTTAGGACTACCCTGGGTGGCCTGGTCTGGTGAAGGGGCTAACTTACACACACACTACATTTATACACTACACTTTTACACACCTCCTAAAACCACACCCATACCCAACTTGACCTCCTGACTCATGTAGGTGATTCACATGGATGGTCCTTAACCCCTAAGCCCTTGGCTAAGAGGGTTAGGAACAACATAATGGATGCCTCAAATGAGTCCCTTCATGGCTCATGTGGGCTTGATATGGCTTCATGGCTCAACCAAAATGATTTTATTCCACTTATATTCACCCAATCTTCAATTTTCCAAATTTTCAATTTTTGACCCCCGGGACCCTACACCCGCTTAGCCTACCCAAAACCCTTGAAACTACCCAAATTTCTCAAAAATTTCCAAATCACCCAAAATTCTCCAAAATCATTCCTAAACATTTCTCTCCACTCAAATTGACCATCCATACCCAAAAATACCAAAAATTCCAAAAATACCTCCCAATACCCTCCAAATACCCAAAATACCCCTCTTGACCCAAAAATCCAAAAATTCAGAAAATTCCCAGAAAATTCCAAAAAATCCCAAATATTCCCAGTTTTATTTTGTTTAACTACACCATAGGCTAATTTTATCAATTTACCCTACTTTTGTCAAAACCCCCAATTTGACCCATTTTAACCCAAAGTGAACCCAATGTCAAACCAAACCTACCCAATTGACCCAAATTCTGGTCCAATTCAATTCTAAACTTCAATTTAACATTACCAACACAAATCTAGACTAAATCTAAGTCCAATTTGGTTGACATTTGGATCCAATTTCACTTTTGGCCTTAAAGCCCAACTTGGACCCATGACCCAAACCTAACCCAAACTCACCCAATTCAACTCTAATTAACCCCAAATCTTTTCTAAATCTTCCTTAACATTCCCACAAACAAAACACTAACATGATTTGCCCAACATTTAGACCCAAACCCTACTCAAACTCAAAAGGCCCAATTTTGACCTAAACCCAAACCTAACCCAAATAAGCCCAAACCCCAAAATCAAAGCCCAACCAAAGTCAAAACCTCTTTGAAACACTCCCATAAACATTTCCCAACATTAATTTTACATCAATTTTAACCCTAACCCAACATTTGCCCAAGTTAGCCCAATTTGACCTATATTGGCCCATTCACCAAAGAAGCCCAAATTCAACCCAATTCAAACCCAAATCACTCCCAATTTGCTCCAAGTCACTCATGACACATCTATGAACCAAACCCAACAATTATTTGGCCCAAGCCTTTACCAAAATTTCATCCTAAAATCCATTTTAAAATTCAAAAAATCCCACTTCCCTTAAACCTTCCTAAAAGCCCACTTCCTTCAAATTCAAAAGCCCAAATGCATCCAAAGCCCACATGACACTTCCCCTCATCATCCATTTAATCAAAATCACCCCTAAGTTTCAAAATCATAAATTAAACAATTCCAAATCAAGCCCCATAACAATTTCCATTAAAATGCCAAAATCCACAAAATCTTTTTTTTATGAAATTGACCCAATCTTTTCACAAGCCACATGGAGCCATGAAGCCACATGCAAGCCATTGGCAAGCCATGAGGATCTCTAGGTTGTCAACTCTCCTTAAATGGCAAAAGAAGGTGGTCCTTTAAGCACCTCCTAAAAGTCATTAACCTTAAGCATGTTTCACCTTAACCCAAATTTAATCCAAATATATTTGGATAAGGACTTCTCCATGCCAAGCCAACTGATCCTTTTGACTCCCCACAACACCCAAAGCCACCTTGAAAGGTGAACCAAGCCCAAAATGATGGGTTGACCCAAACCAAGCCAAAATGGCCTCTTCCCCATTCCATTCCAAGCCATCTCCTTTACACATGGCAAGGCCCAATTGCCTACACAAAACCCCAGCCCTGACCCACCTGAACTCGAGGGTGACCATTGCTCGCCGGCCGGCCGCCTGGATCGCCGGAAAACACCATGGTCGAAACGTTGGGAGGAGCCAAAAATTTCAATTCTCCCTTGCTGACTTGTCTCAACCCAAATGGACAACATAGCTCTTCTTCTCTTGCCAAGAGCAGCTGATCCCAAGCCCTAACTCTCCCTGGGAGGCCCTCCACCCTCTCCTATTTAAACACCACCCCCTCTCGGCCATGAGAGTGTGCTGAAACAAACCTTAAGGAAACTCTGCCAAAATTGCTCCAGATCACTCTCCATACTTAGAGCAATTGATCCCTGGTGCCAATTTTCCCTAATCCCCACCAACAGAACTCAATTTCTCAGCCAAAATTCCACCCAAAACCAGGACACTTCTCCACAGTGAGCCAATCCTCAAATCGACCGGTCCTACACCTTCACCGGACCAAGAGGAGAAGTCCACCAAGCAAAGCCCCCTCTCCGAAGCCACCCGGCTTGCTCCAGCCTCCAAGCTTTGTGATCGGCCGTGGTCGAAATCATACCTAGGCGATTCACCGGACCGAGAGACTTCATCCGGAGCTTGTCGGGATCCAATCGAAGGTGACATAACCCTCAGATTGAAGCCACACTTCTCTGAGCAAAGGTGTGAGCTAATTCTTCATCCCGAGCTTCTGGAGATTCTCCATTTCAAATGCTTTAATTTCAATGCATGATCACCATATAGATGTGTTCGTCTCTTCAAGACGAATCCATAGAGCACAAGAACACGAAAATCCGTTAAGTATTGAGTGAGTTCTTAGGGTTTTAGTGTGGACGGCTCTCGGGTGAGGATGCTTGGGGACGATGAACGGATGTCGTCCATTTAATACACGCGCGGACGGACGACTCATATTAGGTCGGATCAACGGATGATACGCGGAAGGCGGGACCCGGGCTGCTGACTCAAGTGGCGGCGTCGAATGGGAGCGCGCCACGCGGCACTTCGGAGATGTTAAGGTTGACGCGGAGCCGACTCGGATAAATAGAAAATTAGGGATTTTCTGATTTATTTAATTCCCTAAACTTCACAAATGCATAACTTTTTGTAGAAAAATCAGAAAAATAAAATAAAAATATCCTCTTGCTCAGTGAACAGAGGAGAATAATGTGGAAAAGAAATCATTTATTTTCATCAAGTATTTTATTTTTAATGATTTATTTCCCTTCTGCATTGTTTTAATTCTCCATGCATATAGGAAATTCACCATGGCATAAAACCATAGGGCTTTTGAAGCCTCTGAATTTGGGAACATTCCCTGAATTTTTCAAAGTCAGAGGCCATCCCTATGAGAAGTTATTGATTTTTCAAATTCATGTTACTGTCTTGAGTATTTTAATTCCAATAATTAGCATGTTATGAGATAAATTCTAGGAAAATTTGGTGATGTCTCTTATGATCAGAGGACCCTAGGAAAAATAGGTTTTGAGTTAACTCATTTAAAATAACCCTAATTGGCTTAAACACCCAAAATAGATCCCTAATTAATTAGAGCTAACCATACATTAAATTGACTTCGAAATCAATTCTTCACCGACCTTTAGGATCGGAGGAACCCACCATAAAAATTTGAAGTCAATTGACTTGGTTAGCCCTACTAAATGGGTCGATTAAGCCATTTAACCATTTTAAACTTCAAAAATTCATAACTTTCAAAATACCTTTCAAAAATTCACCAAATCGGTTTTGGAGACTCTCTCGATATTAGAGGAATTTAAGAAAATTAAAATTTCAATTTTCTAAAAAGTTGATTTTTGTATTATTTTAATATTTTAATGATTAAAAAATAATAAAAATCATAAAAATAATAAAAATCACCAAAACATCACATTTTGAATTTTAATCACTTAGGAACAAACCCCATATTTTTCTTAGGTCTATTTAATGAGATATTAAATTTTAAAGCCCTAAGGTAATTTAAAAATTAAAAAAATACAATTTTTGGCATTTCCACTAAAATAATTCTAATAAATCAAAGAAAAATCAGAAAATTACAAAAATTAATTCTCTGATTTCCTTGATATCAGAAAGATTTTTGAAAAATATAAATTTCATTTTTCAACCTTTATTTTATTTTTAAATTAATTAATACTCCAAAACTTAAAATAATTATAATAAAAATAATATAATTCAAAAAATCACCAAAATTGGTCCAAGTGGTCCTCTGGTCATTAGGAATGTCCCATAATTTTCTTAAGGACATAAACATTCCCTTGGTCATATTATTAAATTTTCCTTGGAAATTCCTATTTTCCACTAAAAATAATTATATAAATAAATTAAATACAGAAAAATCACATTTTTTTCCTCTCATGCCTTTATTGACATATGAGTGAAGTCACATAAAAATTTCAAATTCATTTGAGCTCAATTTAGTGAGTTATGGAATTATTAAGCTTGAAGGGCAAAATGGTAATTAAAAAATTTTAACCCTTAATTAAAACTTTAGGTTTAATAAAATTAACAAGTAAAATATTTGATTTTAATATGATTTGGATGATTGAAATTTAAATAATTAAAGGGTAGAAACCCATTAAACAATTTAAAATAATTGAAATAAACCTTAATTAAATAATTAATTAAATTTGGAAGAATAATAAAATTGAAATTATTAAAATAGGGATATTATTAGGAAGAGATTTGTTCTTTAATTTAAAAATCCCTAAATTAATCATCTCAATAATATTTAATTCTTAATTAAAATGATAATTCAAATTTAAGTTTTAAAATGTTAAAGGACTTAATCATTAAAATTAAATTAAAAGTTAAATTATTAAACTCTTTTAAATTTTCAATTAAAATTAAAAAAAAATAAAATTAAATTAAAGATTAAATTAAATTAAATTAAATCAAATAAATTAAATTAAATTAAATCAAATAAATTAAATAAAATAAAATAAAATAAATTAAATTAAATTAAATAATAATAATTAAAATAAATTAAATTAAATTAAATTAAATTAAAACATATTAAAATAAATTAAATTAAATTAATTTAAATTAAAACATATCAAATTAAATTAAATTAAATTAAATTAAAATAAAAATCAAATAAAATTAAAATTAAAATTAAAATTAAAATTAAAATTAAAAATTAAAATTAAATTAAAATTAAAACTAAACCAAATTAAATTAAATTAAAGTTAAATTAAATTAAAAATGACATCATCTAAGACATAAAGAAATTAAATATAAAGCAACTTGAACACTATTCCAAATTTAAACCCGATAACTAAAATTAAACTAAATCACAAATCATTAGAGCACTAATTTGCCCTCAAAAACCTTTATTATCATAACTCCTAAATAGAACATCAAATGAAATGTTACTTCACTCATAGGATATTCAAATGCCCTAGTTCACTGAGCGAGATAACAAAACTTGAATCCCCGGACGATTAATTCATTTATTTAATTAAATTCATTTGGACTTAAAACAATCCTAGAAATATTGAAAAGATGTTTAAGATTTGTCTTAAGCACTTCCTCGAT
Source organism: Papilionanthe hookeriana x Papilionanthe teres (assembly GCA_022702705.1). NCBI lineage: Eukaryota > Viridiplantae > Streptophyta > Magnoliopsida > Asparagales > Orchidaceae > Papilionanthe > Papilionanthe hookeriana x Papilionanthe teres. The sequence continues at coordinate 67,583,224 of CM040432.1, read as the reverse complement.
ATGATAGAATCCTTATAAGAACAATCGAACTTAATTATTCTTTCGATGAAGAAAATCGTCCTCAAACCAAAACACAAGAACCTAGACGTCATAAGAAATGACTAGCCATAGGATTAGGAATTTGGTAGAAAACCATAACCCTTCCCTTAGCCTTACCTAGGAACTTGCTTAAATATTTTAATTGTGTTTTATGTGCAGCTTGGGATGACGAGAAAACCCTCTAGGTACGCTTTTATTTTATCGCAATTTACCTTATTGCAATTTATTTAATCGCATCGCACTTACTTTTCTTGCATGATAAACAACTGTTGCATGAAAACCCACACCTTTAGGATAGTCCCTAAAATGGAAACCAAAACTAAATTAAAAGTCATTACAAGATCAAATTCACCGCCACAACATTTCAAAATATAAAACAACTCAAAATTTAATCACAAACGTAACACAAAACTACAATTACAACTAAATTAAAACGTCCCGTTGGATGATCGGGAATACCTCGGATGATGTAACCTACGTGTTGCTAACGAGATTTCCCACGGTCTAAATGAAAGTGTGGAACTCATTGAGTTGAGTTTAGCAAATTCATCCGGACTAAGTGAATCCGATAAAAATAACGATGCCGAAGGATGGAACCGTGGGATCTTAACCGGTGTTGTTATAATCAACTTTAAGATTTGTTTTAAATAAAATATAAAAAAAGACACTTGGAAATTAAGATTCTCTCTAAACCAAAACACTTTTCCCATCTCCTGATTTATGACTTCTAAAACTAAACCTTTGCAACAACAAGGAGCTCGGAGCATAGTGGGCAGCACGGCCATCGTCATCCGCAAAACCTGAGTCTACTCTAGCAAAACTTTCTTATAATTAAATAACTAAGCCATAGGACTTCAAGGTAGTTTGCCTAGTGCAACATAAATCCTCAACCTTTTGTTAGACATTTGCATGATCATGTCATGTAAATTAAGCCCTAACCGGTCTTAGGACTCTGAGGTAGTCGTTCGGTACGACATAAACCCTCATATCTTCAAGGCTATTTGTAGGATCATATCATACGAATATAAGTCCTAATTAAATAAAATCGGCAGGATTGAAACATTAAATAAACTCCCAAATTGAAGACAAACAATAGGACAGTTTGGGAAGTTGCCAAGATTCTTCTTGGATCCTCAGCTTCTCCTACTTTTCTTCCTTTGAACTCCTGAAATAAATTGTTCCAAATTTGATCCATTCCCTATTGAAATCTCTAAAACTCAAATCCTTTGAAGACCTTAAACTTTGAAATTCTTGAGAGCAAAATCACTGATCATTATCGAGAGTTTTCTTAAATGATTCACTTCATTTAAGATGTAATTAACTATAGGGGCTTGCCCTTATAGGGAATTTTAAAGAACCCGTGTAATATAAACCCTGTTTAATGCTTTCATATTAAGCAGAGGAATTTGTCGGCTTATAAAATTGGTTCGCAAACCAAACGGATGTCACAAATCTTTTAGTTTATTTAATCGAGCCCTATCATCAAGCAGTATGTCTATTCTTCGGGATAGTTAGACCCTTCTGCATAATGTCATTAGTCAACTAGTGTAACATCATGTTCAGATCTAACCTCCGGATTGCAGGCCCCGGTGAGTTCCGAGGGCCGGTGGAGATACCACTACCGGTAGGTTCCGTTATGGTGTTAAAGGGAAACAGAGCAGACGTTGCGAAGCATTGCATTCCAGGAGTGCCTGTGGAGCGGATCTCAGTTACTTTTAGAAGAATGGATGACAGAAAAATGCATTACCACTTTCAGCCAGATCCAGAATTGAAGAGTCTCCGTCCCTACGAGCTGTGAGTTACGTGGGAAATAGCACACCTCTAATGCACATCCATGCGGCATTCCTGCCAAGGGTAGCTTGGAAGGTGATGTTATTGCCCATGTTTCTTACTATTTAGACATGGATTTTTTGACAGATGCTTATGGATGGATCAGCAAGAAGTTTATACAGTCCGTTTTGGATTTACATGGATTGTATGAGACATTAAATTTCCGAGGGAAATGTCATCATGATTAGATCAAGTTGTATGATGTATTTTCAGCAAGATGGAATGAAAACGACTACGTCATATTTTGCCTTCACCTCTTTTTGTGCAAATTGACTAGGAAACGCCATTAGAGTTAAATGAACTTTGAACGAAGAACAGAAAAGAAAAGAAAATAAATGAGAACTTTTCCTAAAAATCTGAATATTGAAATGAACTTCAAATTCACATGAACACTAAATAAACACAAAAAAAAAAATAAAATGGGATCGTTAAAGGACAAACCAAACGAATCTAAATCTCAAATTGAATTCCGATCTGAATCCTCTGATTCGAACCTTTCAGTTCTTTCCTCCATCGAAATCTGTTGGAAACTCTTTTGAAATTTGAATATTCTCTTCGACTTGTCATTAAGTCAAGTCTTTTCAGCTTTGTACAGTTACCAGCCCCTTTTAATTCCCTTTCTTTTGTGTCTTAGAGGATCGACTAGTTCTATAGACACGGAGCCACAAACTTTGTTCGATTTGGTTCTGATGACATGAGACTGGATCCCTCTTCATACAGATAAATCTTCGAGACTGGTACCTAAATTCCAGTTCTCTCTTTCCGAGATCGATACCTAAATTTCGATTCTCTTTCGAGGTTGATACCAAATTTCAATCCTCTCTTTCGAGACTGGTACCATATTTCAGTTCTCTTCCTTCGAGGTCGGTACCAAATTCCTACTCTCATTCGAATTGATACCTAAATTTCAATTCTAAATTTTTTAGACTGGTACCAAATTCAAGTTCTCATTCCGAGATCGATACCTAAATTTTGATTCTCTTTCGAGGTTGATACCAAATTTAAATCCTCTCTTTCGAGACTGGTACTAAATTCTAGTTCTCTTCCATCGAGGTCGGTACCAAATTCTGACTCTCATTCGAATTGATACCTAAATTTCAATTCTAAATTTTCGAGACTGGTACCAAATTCCAGTTCTCTTCCTTCGAGGTCGGTACCGAATTACGACTCTCCTTCCGAGATTGATACCAAATTTCAATTCTCTCTTTCAAGACTGGTACCAAATTCCAGTTCTATTCCTTTGAGGTCAGTACCAAATTCTGATTCTCTTTCCGAGATCGATACCTAAATTTCGATTCTCTTACAGGTTTGATACTTAAATTTCAAATCTCACTCTATCGAGATCAGTACCTAAATTCTGATTCTCATCCTTTTTCCATCGATACTTAAACTCTGATTCTCACTCTGAGGTAGGTACCTAAATTCCAGTTCTCTTCGCAATCCTGGGGTTGAAACCCAGGTTTCAAATCTCATTTTAGATCCAAATTTCAAATTCAAAATTTCCTTAAATTGATTTTAAATTAAACGTCAATCAAAATTGAAACTCATAACAAATCGAAATCTAAATTGAAACTTGAAATTTAAAAGTAAAATGAAATCTTAATCGAATTCCCCAGATCTTGTGATTTGGAGTTCACCTCTTTTTCCATTCCCCAGCGACAGTTCAGGAATCTCTAGTCTTGGAAATATACCTGATACTCCCCAGCGGAAATTCTTCTACTTCATCCTAAGTTTGTCACTTGGACGTCTGTGTTGGTTTTGTTGATCTCTTCAGTCAACGCCAATATGCATGGTGTGGTTGGTTAGCACACCACACCTATTGGGGGTCCATTTATTTACATCAATTTTGGTGAGGACTTTTGCTTCTCTCTTTAGTACTTAGGATTTAGCCTTAGGATTTTCCTTTGACTAATCTTAGAGGACTAGAAATGGAACCCACCATTTAGAAATTCAAATAACTTCTTGACTCCCTACAAACCCCACAAGCTTGATTGTAGACCCTTAATTAAATAGAGGGTTGAAATCAAATGTGGAGGTTTAAAGAATGAGTTCCCTATAGGACTTTTTGGCCTTAGGAATACCCTGGATGGCCTGGTCTGGTGAGTGTTGTCTTGCACATACACTACACTCTCACACACATTCCAAGTCTTAAAACCACACTCTCACCCAACTTGACTTCCTGACTCATATAGGTAAATCATATGGATGGTCCTTAACCCCTAAGCCCTAAGCCCCTGGCTGAGAGGGTTAGGAACAACATAATGAATGCCTCAAATGAGTCATCTTATGGCTCATATGAGCTTAATGTGGCTTCATGGCTCAACCAAAGTGATTCCATTTCAGTCACACTTGATCAATCTTCCTTTTTTCAAAATTTCAGTTTTTGACTCCCGAGGCCCCGACCAACCAAACCTACCAAATACCTTTCAAATGACCCAAAATTTGCAAAATTACCTAAATTACCCAAGTTTCCTCAAAATCAATCCCAAACACTTCCCACCACTCAAATTGATCATCTTTGGCCAAAAATACCAAAATTTTCAAAAATACCCTTAACCCCCCCAAATTACCAAAATACCCTTTTACCCCAAAAATCCAAAAATTCTAAAAATTCCTAGAAAATTCAAGAAAATCCCAAATATTCCTAATTTCATTTTATTCAACTACACCATGGGCCAATTTTTCCAATTTACCCCACTTTTACCAAAACCTCCAATTTGACCCACTTTTTATCCCAAGTGAACCCAATGTCAAACCAAACCACCCCAATTGACCTCAATTCTGGTCCAATTCAATTCTAAACTTCAATTCAATAACCTCAATATCAATTTAGACCAAATCCAAGTCCAATTTGATTGACATTTGAACCCAATTTCAATTTGAAGCCTAAGACCCAATTTTGACCCATGACCTAAACCTAGCCCAAACTAACCCAACTAAATCCCAATTGGCCCCAAATCTTTTTTAAAGCCTTCCTAACATCCCCATAAACAAATCACTAACTTGATTTGCCCAAAATTTGAACCTAAACTCCAACCAAACCTAACCCAAAACCAAAATCCCTTAAATTGGCCTAAGCCCAAACCTAACCCAAATGGGCTCAAATCCCAAAATTAGAGCCCAACCAAAATTGAAAACTCTTTGTAACACTCCCATAAACATTTCCCAACATTAATTTTACATAAAATCCAACATTAACCCAACCTTAGCCCAAGTTAGCCCAATTTGACCCACTTTGGCCCCTTTAACTAAAAAGCTCAAATTAAACCCAATGTAATTCAAAATCACTTTAAACTTGTTCCAAACCACTCATGACACATGCCTAAACCAATTGCAACATTTATTTGGCACAATCCTTTACAAAATTTTCATCCTAAATTTACTTTAAATCCAAAAGCCCACTTCCTTAAACCACTTTAAAAGCCCATCCAAAATGATTTCAAAAAGCCCAAAATCAAAGCAAAGCCCACATGACAAATTCTTCTCACCATACCTTTAATTGAAATCATCCCTAAGTCCTAAATCAATAATCAAGTCATTCCAAATCAAGACACATGCCAATTTCCCTTAAATTCATTAAAAATACCAAAAATCCTTAAAATCCTTTTTCATGAAACGAGCCAACCTTTTCCAAGCCAAATGTGAGCCATTTACAAGCCATATGAAGCCATGAGAGTTTTGACAACTCACCATGTCATTTATGGCAAATGGAGGGGCCACTTTCTTAAGCCTTTTTAACCTCATCCATGATACACACTAAACCATGCTTAGCCACCTCACCATGGATGGAGACTTCTCCACTCCAATTCAGCTGAGCCATATGATTCCCTTCAGCCCAAATCAGGCCTTGGTGGGTGCACCAAACCCAAAACCATGCATTTGACCAAACCAAGCCCAAAAAGATCCTTCCCCCTTCCACTTTGATTCAAGTCCTTTACACTTGACATTTGCCAATTGAACTCACAAAACTCAAGCACTGACCTCCCTGACCCTGAGGGTGACCCATGCCTGGCCGGCCAGCCACCACAGCCACCGGAAACCACCAGGCCGAGAGGCTTAATTTGAATCAAAAATTTAATTTGAATTAGCTGACTTATCCCAACCTAAATGGCCATTGCAGCTGTTCTTCCCTTGCCCTGAGCATTTGATCCAAACCTCCAATTGCCCCTGGAAGCCCTCCAGCCACCTCTATTTAAACCCACTCACCTCTTGGCCAAATAAGGTGATGAACCAGACCTTAAGGAAACTCTGCCAAAATTGCTCCAAGACCTTCTCCTAACCTTGAGCAGTTGATCCCCAGTGTTCCTTTGCCCTAAGCCCCATTAACAGAGCTCAATTTCTGAGTTGAAAATCCACCAAAAAAATAGGACACTTCACCACAGAGAGCCCATCTTCAAATTGATTGACCCTACACCTTCACCAGACCAAGAGGAGAAGTTCCCCAGCAAAAGCACCCTCACCAGGCCAGCCATTGCTTCCAGCCTCCAAGCTTTGTGATTGGTCTTGGTCACTTTCATACTTAGATAGTTCCCCAGAGCCAGAGACTTCATCTGGAGCTTGCTTGGACTCAATCGAAGGTGACACAACCCTCAGATCGAAGCTTCACTTCTCTGAGCAAAGGTATGCACTCATTCATCCTCCCGAGCTTCCAACAATTCTCCATTTTGTTTAGGTTAATTTCATAGCTTATAAACTGTATGGATGTGTTCGTCTATTCAAGACGAATAGATAGAGTATAAGAACTTGAAAATCTATTAAGAATTGAGAGAGATATTAGGGTTTGAGTGTGGACGGTCACGGGTGCACACCATTCGAAAACGATGACTAGGAGCCGTTGGATCGCGCGTGTATCGAGTGGACGTTCGAGATCAAGCCGGACAGTGGAATGTTACGTGAACCACAGGCCCCTGGAGCGCTGAGTCAGATGGCGACGCTGAATCACAGAACGATGCGTGGGCTTTCGATCCGCTGTAGGATGACGCGGCGCCGAGTCGGATAAGTAGGAAATTAGGGTATTTTTGAATTATTTAAATACCATAACTTCAAAAATTCATATCTTTGCATAGAAAATCACAAAAAATAAAATAAAAATACCCTCTTGCTTAGAGAACAAAGGAGAATAATGTGGAAAAGAAATCAACTTAATCGGATGAGTATTTTATTTTTTATAATTTATTTACTATTTCCAATGTTTTGATTCTCCATTTGTATAGACAATTCACCATGGCATGAGACCATAGGGCTTTTGAAGCCTCTGATCTTGGGAACACTCCCTGAATTTTTCAAGGTCAGAGGCCATCTCTGTGAAAAGTTATTGATTTTTCAAGTTCATCTCACTGTTTTAGGTATTTTAATTTCATTAATTAGCATGTTGTAAAATAAATTCTAGGAAAATTTGGTGATGTTTCTTAGGACCAGAGGACCCTATGAAAAATATATTTTGAATTAATTCATTCATAATAACCTTAATTGGCCTAAACTCCCAAAATTAAATTTGAATTAATTAGGATTAACCACACACCAAATTGACTTAAAAACTATTCTCCATTGCTCTTTAGGGTCAGAGGATCCTTACATAAAATTTTGAAATCAATTAGACTTGATTAATCCCACCAAATGGATTGATTAAGCCTCATAAACAAAATGGAACTTTAAAAATTCATAACTCCAAAAATACTTTTCAAAAATTAACAAAAATGGTTTTGGAGCTTCTCTGATATCAGGGGAGTTCAAGAAAATTAAAATTGGAATTTTCTGAAAAAGTTGATTTTTCATAATATTTTAATATTTTAATAATTAAAAAATAATAAAAATCCCAAAAAATATTAAAAATCATAAAAATGTCACATTTTGACTCCTAATCACTTAGGAACAAACCAAATATTTTTCCTAAGTCCCTAGGATAAGATATTGAATTTTAAAGGCTTGATGTAATTTTTAATATTAAAAAAAATGAATTTTCAACCTTTTTCACTAAAATAATTCTAATAAATCAAAGAAAAATCAAAAAATTATAAAATTTATTTTTCTAAACTCCTTGAGGTCAGAGAAATTTAAGAAAAATATAAAATCTATTTTTTAATTTTTATTTTATTTTAAAATTAATTAATACTCTAAAAATAAAAATAATTATAAAAAATAAAATATAATTTAAAAAATCACAAAAATCGGTCCAAGTGGTCCTCTAGTCATTAGGAACATCTCATAATTTTCTTAAGGACAGAAACCTTTCCTTGGTCATGTTGTTGAATTTTCTTTGAAAGCCCCTATTTTCTACTAAAAATAATTATATAAATAAATTAAATTCATAAAAATCACATTTTCTCCTCTAATGTCTTAATTGACATGTGAGTGAGGTGACATAAAAATTTCAAATTCATTTGAGCTCAATTTAGTGAGTTATGAAATAAATAAGCCTAAAAGGGCATAAAGGTAATTAAAAATTTTAACCCTTAATTAAAACTTTAGGTTTAATCAAAATGGAGGGTAAAATATTTGATCTTAACTTTCTCTTGGATGATTTAAACTTAGGGAAATTAAGGGGTAGAAACCCATTAAACACTTTGAAAATATCAAAATGAAACTCTAATTAATTAAATAATTTAAATTTTGGAAAGAATATATTTAAAACTTGGATTATTAAAATAGGGATATTATTAAGAGGATACTTATTCTTTAATTTAAAAATCCCTAAATAAGTCACTTCAATAATATTTAGTTCTTAATTAAAAATTAAAATAATAATCCAAACTAAATAAATTAAAAATTAAAAGAAGATAACCCTTAAACGAATTAAAGCTTAAAATGTTAAATGGTTCAATAATTAAAATCAAATTTAAACTCTTGGAATTAAATTAAATTAAATTAAGTCAAGTCAAAGTTTAAATTTAATTTAATTTAAAATATTAAAATTAAAATAAATTAAATTAAATTAAATTAAAATTAAATTAAAATTAAAAATTAAAATTAAATTAAATAAAATTAAATTAAATTAAATTAAATTAAAATCACTTAAAAACAAACCTAAATGAAATCATTAAGAGTTAAATCAAAACGTATCAATAATTTCAACACCTCTTTCTATCTAAGTAAATTTAAAACATAAACATCAATCTGAAATACTAAGATAATTGAAAGTGTAATGATTTAAATTAAATCTAAAATAACTTGAACACTATTCCAAATTTAAAATTATTAATTAAAATCTCATAATTAAATTAAATCACTTTAAATCATTAACTCAAACTTTTAATTAAGGATGATTAAAATTCTCAATAAACCAACTTGCCCTTAAAGGCTTTAATTATTATAACTCTTAAATAGAGTATTGAGTGAGATGTCACTTCATTCATCAGGTAATCAAATACCCAAGTTCACTGAGCAAGAGACAAAGCTTAAACTAAACTCCTGGATGATTAGTTCACTTGTGCAATTAAATTTACTTGGACTCAAAATAATCCCAAAAGTATTGAAAAGATGTTTAGAACTCGTCCTTAGCACTTCCTCAATATGACGGGATGTTTTAGAAGAACAATTGAATTTAATTGTTCTTTGATGAAGAAAATCATCCTTAAACCAAACCAACAACCTAGACGTCATAAGAGATGACTAGTTATAGGATTAGGATTCTGGTAGATAACCAAAACCCTTTCCCTTAGCTTTACCTAGGTATTTCTTGCAAGAATATGTTTAAATGCCTTAACATGTGTTTTAAGTGCAGCTTGGGATGACGGGAAGACCTTCTAGGTACGTTTTTATTTTATTTTATTGCAATTTACTTACATGCACTGTACTTTACTTTTTCTTGCATGTTAAATAAAATTATTGCATGAAAACCAAAACCTTTAGGATAGTCCCTGAACTGAAACCAAAACTAAATTAAAAGTCATTGCAAGATAAAATTCACGACCACAACATTCCAAAATATAAAACAACTCAAAATTTAATCACAAACAGAACAACAAAACTACAATTGTAACTAAATTAAAACGTCTCGTTGAATGATCGGGAATACCTCGAATGATGTAACCCACGTGTTGCTAACGGGATTTCCCACGGTCTAAATGAAAGTGTGTAACTCATTCAGTTGAGTTAAGCAAATTCATCTGGACTAAGTGAATTCGATGAAAATAACGGTGATGTAATGACGGAACCGTGGGATCTTAATCGGTTCTGTTTAAACAACTTTAAGATTTGTTTTAATTAAAATATTAAAAATATTTGGATTTTAAGATTTCTAAACAAAAACACTTCTCTCATCTCCTGATTTTCACCTTCTAAAACTAAACCTCTGCAACAACAAGGAACTCAAAAGTCAACTTTGGTCAAAATGGTCAATTTCTCACCCAATGACCTCCCCGTTGACCCAAAAAATTCAATCTTGGTCAAAATAGTCAATTTATGACCTAATGACCAATTAATGACCAAATAAGTCAATCTCTAACCAAAAGGTTAATTTTTGTAAAATAAATTAATCCTTCACCCAATGACAAAGACATTGACCCAACAGGACAACTTTTGACCAAAAAGTCAATTTTGGTCAAAATAGTCAATTTTTTACCTAATGACCACCCATTAACCCAATAAGTCAACTTTTGACCAAAAAGTCAACTTTGGTCAAAATGGTCAATTTTTGACCCAAAGACCTACCCGTTGACCCAAAGACCTAATGACCAATTATTAACCCAGTAAGTCAATCTCTGACCAAAAAGTCAACTTTGGTTAAAATGGTCTATCCTTGACCCTATGACAAACCCATTCACCCAGTAGGTCAACTTTTGACAAAAGGTCATCTTTGGTCAAAATGGTCAATTCCTGATCCAATGACCACCCCATTGACCCAATGGGTTAACTTTTGACAAAAAATTAAATTTTGGTCAAAATAGTCAATTTTTGACCAAATGACCAATAATTGACCCAGTAAACCAACCCATGACCCAAAAGGTCAATCTTTTGACCAAAAAGTCAAAAGTAAACCAGTAAACCAATAGGACATCTTTTGACCAAAAAGTCAACCTTTGCCAAAATGGTCAATCTTCGACCCAATGACCAACCCATGACCCATTGACCCAATAGGTAAATTTTTAACCAAAAAGTCAACTTTAGTTAAAATGGTCAATTTCCGACCCAATGACCAATCCATGACCCAACAGGTTAACTTTTGACCAAAAAGTCAACTTTGGTCAAAATGGTTAAACCTTGACCCAATAACCAACCCACTGACCCAATATGTTAACTTTTGACCAAAAATTCAATTTTGGTCAAAATAGTCAAATTTTGACTTAATGACCCCCCTTTAACCAAATAGGTCAACTTTTGACCAAAAAGACAACTTTGGTCAAAATGGTTAATTTTGACCCAAAGACTAACCCGTCGTCAAATTGGTCAAATTTTGACCAAAAAGTCAACTTTTCGGTCAAAATGGATAATTTTTTACCTAACGACCAATTATAAACCCAATAAGTAAATCTTTGACCAAAAATTCAACTTTGGTCATAATTGTTAATCCTTAACTCAATAACCAACCCACTTACCAAATAGATCGACTTGTGACCAAAAAGTCAATTTTGGTCAAAATAGTAAATTTTTGACATAACTACCAATTATTGACTCATTAGGTCAAATTTTGAACAAAAAAGTCAATTTTGGTCAAAATTGTCAATTTTTGACTCGATGACCACCTCATTGACCCAAATGGTCAACTTTTAATCAAAAGTCAAATTTGGTCAAAATGGTCAATTTCTGACACAATGACTTATATGTCAACTTTGGTAAAAATGTTCAATCCTTCAACCAATGACCAACCAATTGACCAAATTTGTTAACTTTTGACTAAAAAGTCAACTTTGGCCAAAATGGTTAATCTTTGACCCAATGACCAACATATTGACCCAATAGGTCAACTTTTGACCAAAAAGTCAATTTTCCTGAAAATTGTCAATTTTTGACCTACTAATCGCCTCATTGACCTAAATAAGTCAAATTTTGACCAAAAGATAACTTTGGTCAAAATAGTCAATCCTTAACCTAATGACCAACTCGTTGACCCAATAGGTCAACTTTTGACTAAAAAGTCAATTTTGATTAAAATAGTCAATTTTTGACTTAATGACCAAATTTTGACACAGTAAACCAATCTCTGACCAAAAAGTCAACTTTGGTCAAGATAGTTAATATTTAACCTAATGCACAACCCATTGACCGAGTAGGTCATCTTTTGACCAAAAAGTCAACTTTGCTCAAAATGGTCAATCCTTGACCCAATGACCAACTCATTGGCCTAATATGTCAACATTTGACCAAAAAGTCAATTTTGGTCAAAATAAAAAATTTTTGAATTAATGACCCAATAAGTCAATCTCTGACCAAAAAGTTAACTTCGGTCAAAATGGTCAATTCTCGATCCAATGACAAACTCATCGAATCCAATAGGACAACTTTCGACCAAAAAACTAATTTTGGTCAAAATAATCAATTTTTGAATTAATAATCCATTATTGACCCAATAAGTTAATCTCTGACCAAAAGTGAACTTTGGTCAAAATGGTCAAACCTTGACCCAATGACAAAACAATTGACCCAATATTTTTATTTATAATTTATTTAATTATAAAATATTTTTAAAATTAAATTATATTTATAAATAATATACTATACTTAAAACATTTAAAATAAAAAAATAATATTACATAATATATATATATATATATGAATATATTTATTTATTTATAATTTTTTTAACTATTAAATATTTTTATAATTAAATTATATTTAAAAATAATATAATATCCTTAAAATATTTTAAAAAAATAATGTTATATAAATTTATATATATATAATATATATATATATATATATATATATATATATATATATATATATTTATACACACACACACACATACATATACATACATATATATATATATATATATATATATATATATATATAATTTATTTAACTATTAAGTATTTTTATAATTATATTTTATTTATGAATAATATACTATACTTAAAACATTTAAAATTAAAAAATAAAATAAAAAATTATATATATATATATATATATATATATATATTTATAATTTATTTAATTATCAAATATTTTTATTGTTAAATTATATTTATAAATAATATACTATTGTTGACCTCATTTTACAATGGGTCAATACATTGTGACCTAAAAAGTCAACTTTGGTCAAACTGGTCAAACCAGACCTAATGACCTACACTGTCGACCCCATAGGTTAACCTTTTGACCTAAAAAGTCAACTTTGGTCAAACTGATCAAACCAGACCTAATGACCTACACTGTTGACCCCATAGGTCACCCCTATGACAAAAAAAGTCAACTTTGGTCAAACTGGTCAAACCAGACCTAATGACCTACCCTGTTGACCCCATAGGTCAACCTTTTGACTTAAAAAGTTAACTTTGGTCAAATTGGTCAAACCAGACCTAATGACCTACCCTGTTGACCCCATAGGTCACCCTTTTGACCTAAAAAGTCAACATTGGTCAAATTGGTCAAATTGGTCAAACCAGACCCAGTAACCAACCCTGTTGACCCCATAAATCACCCTTATGACCTAAAAGTCAACATTGGTCAAATTGGTCAAACCAGACCCAGTAACCAACCCTGTTAACCCCATAGGTCAACCTATGACCTAAAAAGTCAACATTGGTCAAATTGGTCAAACCAGACCCTGTAACCAACCCTGTTGACCCCATAGGTCACCCTTATGACCTAAAAAGTCAACATTGGTCAAAATGGTCAAACTGCACCTCAATGATCAATCCTGTTGACCCCATAGGTCACCCTTATGACCTAAAAAGTCAACTTTGGTAAAAATGGTCAAACTGCACCAAATGACCAACCCTCATTGACCCCATAGGTCACCCTTATGACCTAAAAAGTCAACATTGGTCAAAATGGTCAAAGCAGACCCAGTGACCAACCCTGTTGACCCCATAGGTCACCCCTATGACCTAAAAAGTCAACTTTGGTCAAACTAGTCAAACCAGACCTAATGACCTACCCTGTTGACCCCATAGGTCACCAATATGACCTAAAAAGTCAACTTTGGTCAAATTGATCAAACCAGACCTAAAGACCTACCCTGTTGACCCCATAGGTCACCCTTATGACCTAAAAAGTTAACATTGGTCAAAATGGTCAAACCGAACCTAATGACCTGCCCTGTTGACCCCATAGGTCACCCCTATGACCTAAGAAGTCAACTTTGGTCAAAATGGTCAAACGAGACCTAATGACCTACCCTGTTGACCCCATAGGTCAACCTTTTGACCTAAAAAGTCAACTTTGGTCAAATTGGTCAAACCAGACCTAATGACCTACCCTGTTGAACCCATAGGTCAACCTTTTGACCTAAAAAATCAACTTTGGTTAAATTGGTCAGACCAGAACTAATGATCAGTCATGTTGACCCATAAATCAACCTTTTCACCCACTGACACATTTAAAACACCACAATAACAAAATCACAAGAATTAGAAATCTTAAAGTCAATTTGATCAATTCGGGCTGACTTGGGTCAACCCAAGTCAAAATTGGTCAACACCTATTTATTTTAATTAAAATAGATAAAAATGAAATAAAAATAACAAAATTAATCAAATAATTAATTTCAAAATTATTTTGATTAATTAAACTGATTAATGATTTAATTTTCAAAATTTTAATTAAATGACATAATTAAAATGAAAAATTAAAATCATAAAATAACAAAAATGACAAAAATAATCAATTAATTTATTTGAAATTATATTCAATTAATAAATTGATTAATAAAATAATTTCCACCAATTTTAGTTCATAAAATAATTTATTAAAATGGGAATTAAACAAGAAATGAAATAACTTTTAGCCTCTTCATAATTAATTAGGCTAAACCATCTTAAAGGCTTATTTAACACTTAATTAAGCCCATCTTAAGGCCCATTACCCATGGCTTAACATCCATGGTTATGCATGGGATTAGGTGTCACCACCTCCTTCACTCTAAACACATTCTCTCCATGAAGTGGCCGGCCAACACAAGGCCATTTTCTCCACCTCCCAAGCCACTCAATGGGAGGAAAACTACACATGAAACCCCCCTTACCATGGTTAATGGTAATGATGAAGGCTAGGCATACGTGTCACCATTTGCCAAGCCTAAGAAGTGAGGTGTAAGCTCATTAGCAAGTGAAACAACAGCTCACAAGTAACCTCCCACAATGGCCAATGGACAAGAGACAAAGAGAAGAAATTAATCATGACAAACTTAGGGAGAAGCATCCAAGCCTATCTCCAGCCAACTAATCACCTAATCAGCTAATAGAGGAGGTAAGTAATCCTCTAGAACAGCCTAAGACAAGCCAACACCATCCCCTTGCTATAAAAGGACCCCATGGCCGAAACTAGCAAGGAGGAGAAAAATATTTAGGGAGGTCCATAGGTTGCTCAAACCCTCTTGCTCCTAACATAAAACTTCTTCCTAGGAGCTTCCACAATCTTTTAGGATCAATTCCAAGCCTTAGTTTCAGCCCATTTGAGCCAATTTGATCAATATTCAAAAACAGCCCAAATTAGGCATCTCTTTCAAATTCCTCCCAAAGCCTGACTTCTGGAACAAATTGCTGCAGCAACTATCTTCCATTGGTGTCCTAGAAGGCAACCATAAAGTCTGATCTAGCTTGATTTGCTTGTGGCCAAGGTATGAAATTTATCTTTGCAAAATAAATCATGTTTTTGATAAATCAGGTACTATACTAGCTCAAAAGTGTATCATCACCGTATGGATAGATACTTCTCATCCAGATGAGCATTTAAAAAAAATTACTCAATTTCGTCAAGAAATGAGTGAGATATTAACATTTGAAGTTTAATGGTTTCGGAATTTTTGAAATAAATTCCGAATATTCTCGGCCCTCCGATCGAGCGCTGTTTGAGATGGACGGCCCAGATCCCGCTTCGCGCCATCCGCCGTCCGACCCGTTGCACGAGATCTTCCCACCCATTCAACGCGTCCGAGGACATGCGTCGACAGCGGGGGGTTTTGGCGGCGCGATATTAAAAAAAAATCCATTTTAACCCTACAAACTTCAAAAATTCATATCTTTTTAACCAGAGGTCCTAAAAATAAAATAAAAATACCTCTGGAAAGCTCTTGAAGAGGAGAAAATTATGAGACTAAAATCATAATTTTATTCTCAGTATTTAATTTTTAATTTATTATATACTCTCTGGAGTATTTTAATTATTAAAAATTATTTACAAATAAAAAAATTATGAAACTTTGAGGCATTTATATTTATGTTCTTAGGGACCTTCCATAATTTTTCTAAGGACAGAAAACATGCCTAGGATACTTTTCTTGAATTTTCAAGTTTCTTTGTAATTATTTCAAATAATAATTATAAAAATTTGAAAATTAAGAAAATAAAAATACAAATGACTAGGAATGATAGGGCAACAGATAATGATCCTAGGAAAAATATTTCTAAGTCATAGAAACAATTTTGAATGACATTTGAAAATTTAGGGTTAAAATCATTTATTAATTAAATAATTTTGAATCCTAAAATAACCCTTTGTAAAATTGAACTATTTTCATCAACAATCTAAGTTTGAAAATGGTTCTAGCCTATGATAAGCTAATAATAAACCTCACTTCGAGTCTAAAATGACAAGATTAGATTCAATTAAGGCTTAAAATGACATTTAAATCCGTTAAACCTTACCTAAATTAGGTTTAATAAAAATTAAACTCCTTTAATTAAGTTTAAAGACACACTAAACTTAATTAACCCATTAAACCTTACCTAAACTAGGTTTAATAAAAATCAAACTCCTTTAATTAAGTTTAAGGACACACTAAACTTAATTAACCCATTAAACCTTACCTAAATTAGGTTTAATAAAAATTAAACTCTTTTAATTAAGTTTAAAGACACACTAAACTTAATTAACTCATTAAACCTTACCTAAATTAGGTTTAATAAAAATTAAACTCTTTAATTAAGTTTAAAGACATAATAAACTTAATTAACCCATTAAACCTTACCTAAAATAGGTTTAATAAAAATTAAACTTATTTAATTAAGTTTAAAGACACACTAAACTTAATTAACCCATTAAACCTTACCTAAATTAGGTTTTAAAAAAATTAAACTCTTTTTAATTAAGTTTAAGGACATATTAAACTTAATTAACACAAAACTAAACTCCCTTAATTAGGTTTAAAGACATACTAAACTTAATTAACCTCCTTAAACATAAGGTTTTATTAAACCTAAACCCTAATTAGGTCTAACCCTTAGACCTAATTAAACCTTTAAGCCTTAACTAACTATGGTTTAATCAAACTCAAACCCTAATTAGGTCTAACCCTGTACCTAATTAAACCATTAAACCTTAACTAACTAAGGTTTAATAAAACCTAAACCCTAATTAGGTCTAACCCATTAGACTCTAATTAAACCATTGAGACCTTAACTAACTAAGGTTTAATCAAACCTAAACCCTAATTAGTCTAACCCTGAGACCTAATTAAACCATTAAGCCTTAACTAACTAAGGTTTAATCATAATCTAAACCCTAATTAAGTCTAACCCTTAGACCTAATTAAACCATTAAGCCTTAACTAACTAAGGTTTAATCATACATAAACCCTAATTAGTCTAACCCTGGACCTAATTAAACCATTAAGCCTTAACTAACTAAGGTTTAATCAAACTCAAACCCTAACTAGGTCTAACCCTTAGACCTAATTAAACCATTAAGCCTTAACTAAGTAAGGTTTAATCATACCTAAACCCTAACTAGGTCTAACCCTTAGACCTAATTATACCTTTAAGCCTTAACTAACTAAGGTTTAATCAAACATCAAACCCTAATTAGTTCTAACCCTTAGACCTAATTAAACCATTAAACCTTAACTAACTAAGGTTTAATAAAACCTAAACCCTAATTAGGTCTAACCCATTAGACCTAATTAAACCATTAGACCTTAACTAACTAAGGTTTAATCAAACCTAAACCTAATTAGATCTAACCATTAGATCTAATTAAACCATTAAGCCTTAACTAAGTAAGGCTTAACAAAATTCAAATTCTAATTAGGTCTAAACCTTAGACTTAATAAGACTATTAAACCTTAATTAACCAAGGTTTAACAAAAATCAAACCTGACTTAAGTCTAACCCATTTAGACTTATGTTAAACCAAACATAGTTAGATCTAAGTCAAACTTAAGTCCAATCTACACTGAACCTAAATCAAACCTAAATCTAACTTAAGTCTAATCTACATTAGACTTAAGTCAAACCAAACTTTGGTTCAACCCACACTGAACCTAAATTAAACCTAAACCTAACTTAAGTCTAACCTACATTAGACTTCAGTCAAACCAAACTTAGGTTCAACCTGACATGAACCTAAGTCAAAATCTAACCAAACTTAAGTCTAACCCATATTGAACCCAAGTTAACCTAAACCTTAGGTTCAACCTACATCAAACCTAACCTAAACCTAACCTAACTTGAGTCCAACCTAACTTAGACTCAAGTTAACCTAAACCTTAGGTTCAACCCACATTGAACCTAACCTAAACCTAACCTAACTTGAGTCCAACCTAACTTAAACCCAAGTTAAACTAAACCTTAAGTTCAACCCACATTGAACCTAACCTAAACCTAATCTAACTTGAGTGCAACCTAACTTGAACCCAAGTTAACCTAAACCTTAGGTTCAACCTACATCAAACCTAACCTAAACCTAACCTAACTTGAGTCCAACCTAACTGGAACCCAAGTTAACCTAAACCTTAGGTTCAACCCACATTGAACCTAACCTAAACCTAACCTAACTTGAACTCAAGTTAACCTAAACCTTAGGTTCAACCTACATCAAACCTAACCTAAACCTAACCTAATTTGAGTCCAACCTAACTTGAAATCAAGTTAACCTAAACTTCTAGTTCAATCCACATCGAACCTAACTCAAATATAACCCAACTCGAATTCAATCCAACTTGAACTCAAGTTAACTCCAAATCTTAGGTTCAATCCACATTGAACCTAACTTAAACTCAAACATAACCTAACTCGAGTTCAATCCAACTCGAACTCAAGTTAACCTAAATCTTAGGTCCAATCCATATCGAACCTAACTTAAACTCAAACATGACCTAACTCAATTCAATCCAACTTGAACTCAAGTTAATCTAAATCTTAGGTACAATCCACATTGAACCTAAATTCGACCCAAACCAAAGTTAAGTCTAATCTACATTAGACTTAAATCAAACTAAACTTGAGTTCAACCCCTAATGAACTTAAGACAATCCTAAATCTAGGTCCAACAAAATAGACTTGATTAAGACTTAAACCTTGCCTAAAATGGATTTGAATGGTCGATAATTCTAATTAAGTCTAATTTATTAGGCTTGATTAACCTTTAAATCCTATTTAAACAAGGTTTAAAATTTAATTAAGTCCATCCTAAATCAAACCTATTAACTTAGGTTCAACAAGACATGAATCCAACTTAATTCAACCAATATTGAATTTAACTTTAAACCTTTTTAACTTAAGTTCAGACAGACATGAACTCAAGTTAATCAAATTCAATCAAAATTGAATTTAATCAGACATGAATCCAAGTTAATTAAACCAATATTGAATTTAACTTTAAACCTATTAACTTAAGTTCAGACAGACATGAACTCGAGTTATTTAAATTCAATCAACATTGAATTTAACTTAGGTTCAACCAGACATGAACCCAAGTTAGTTCAATCAATATTGAATTTAACTTTAAATCTTTCGACAGACATGAATTCAATAACAGACACGAACCCAAAATTTAAGTTCAAACTCAAGATAAATTCAACATTTCAGATCAAGACCGACATAATTCGACATTCTAAAATAGAAATTGACATAACCGACATAAATCTGATGTTGACATAATCAACAAAAATTTGACATTTCAAAAATAAAACAACATGATTAGCTTGAAGTTGACATTTCAAAATAACTTGACATTCAAAAAAAATATTTCGTGACATTATCTTTGACAATATTTTCTTTGCAGGATTAAGACTAGAAATTCTGTTTAGATTTTCTTTGCATGTTATAGGGTGTGTTAACTCTGTTTTGCAGGACGCCGAAGACGGAATATTAGCAACAAAACAAAACAAAACTTTTAGGTTAGACATATAACCTGAAACTTTTCAACAAGACAACAACATTGACAAAACTTTTAGGTTAGAAAAATAACCTGAAATTTTTCAACACAACAACGACATGACAACAAATCCAAAACCTTTAGGTTAGACATAATACTTAAAGTATTCAATAACATGATATAACGACATTTGGGAGTGATAATGGGTACATCTCTCTTTAAAATAAACTTTTAGAAAACAAATGATTAACATTAATCAGAAGTTTTCTTAAACAATCGAGAATTGTTTAAGATGTAATTAACTATAGAGGCTTACCTCTATATGAGATCTAAAAGAACCCAAAACGAAATCTCTCGGTTTACCATGATTTTCTTAATATGAAAATTCTAGAATACGTCATTCTAGAATATCCTCATATAAGAATTATCATAAACACCTTTTTCTACTATTAGTCCTAAAAATTCTCTAAATCCTTCATAGGATTTATACGAATAAAACTAGGCTAATATTAGATGGCGACTCCTTGACATTGATATGATATATTGGATGGCGATGACATGACATCATCATCAAATGCCATGATATTTTTTCTTTTCATCGCCACCAAGAGAGTGGCGACTCCGCTGGGGAAATCTTTCTTCTCATCTTTTGATATCATTTGTTTTCATTTCAAAATTTTGAAAATAAAAGTTCCCAGTTTATAAATAAGTCAATAATATTCGTTTTTCTTGAAATTACAGAAAAATCGCAATGGATTCTCCGAATTCAATCTTTTCTTACTTTCAAGACTTTGACATACCAATAGAGGAAAATCCTCCCTTTTATCATAATGATTATGAATTATTTAGTGAAACGGAATTCATATTAGATAATCCATATCAAACTAATTCTCAATCTTTTCAAGAATTTGGCTTGCAACCTTATGAAGACTTTCTGAATTTTACAGACAATTTACCTGAATATATACCTGAAGAACCTTACATCCTTGAAGAAATGAAAAGAAGAGTGATAAGAAAGGAAAACAAGTTTACAAGGAAGATGATGTTCCACCATCATCTATGTATGAGATCGGATCTTCTTGAAGGAATGTTCATGAAACTCCTTCATTTAAAAGAAAGAAAAGGTGGAACGAAAACGATAATTTTGAAACACCTGAATTTCAACAGAATATTTTTGGAAATCCTTCCTTTTTAGAGGAAAATCAATATATTCCAATTCCTTTTGAATACACTGACAATTCCTTTCAACCTAAAAGATCTCCCCCATTTCGTGCTGTACATTCAGTGTTTAAGAGATTAGCACGAAAAAAAATGTTCATTATCTAAGTTATTAGATAAAATGGGTTGTGCAGTCTCCAACACCATGAAAAGAAGAATTTTAGCAATGAGAAATTTTGATTATCAAGAAACTGGTTATCAATTCCCAATTGATGAACATTGTGTTCGAGTGCCAGTAAAATTTCGATTGGGCCCTAGAATAAGAGATGTAGTGGTCACCAATGACAAAACTCGATATGACAATTTAATATCAGAAGCGTAAAATACAACTGCTAAAATGACAGACTTGGTCCAGATGCTACAAAAGCAAATTATCCTTATACTCGGATATGATACACCACCCGAGAATTCTTATCCTATACTTGAAAATAATGTATGGAGACGAAAATCGTCCGAAAGAAATTCGATACCACCAACACTCCCGCAAATAATTCACAAGAAGAGATTTGCGAAAAACATTCTACAAAATCATTTCAGGAGAGATTAAAGAAATTAAAAGAAGATATTAAACAACTTTCAAGACAAGAAAGGAAAAATACTTCGAAAGTTCCAATGAGAATGTTGCTAGCGTTAACATGGTAGAAACCCGATCTGCTTCCTTAGCACGAGAATCAAATGAAGAGGAATTGCGAGAGGTGATACGACAACGAGATGAACAAATATGTCGTCTTGAACAAAGAATGGAAGAATTGGTAGTGACTTTGCAAAAACCACCAGCCGACCCTTCTCCAGCTATTGAAATCATTAGACCGGAGGCTATTCACATCCTTGAAAGCAGAGAAGAACTAATGGATGTCGAGGAAAGTACTCGAAAGAGAAAGAATTCTCCTTATAACGAAACTCCAGAAAAGGATATTACAAAAATAGTGGAACAAAAGATTAAAGAAACAATGGCTCTGGCAAAAGCTGGAGCATTAACTCCAAAGGGTAGGCCATACCCAGAGGAATTTAATTTTGTTCAATATCCTAAAGGTTTTGTTCCTCCTGTCTTTAAAATGTTCGATGGAACGGGAAATCCCTGACAATATCTGGCACATTTTAGAGCAAGCTGCTGTAATGCTGGAGGAAATGACGCTCTCCTATTTCGACAATTTGTTAACAGTCTCACAGGAGTTGCCTTCGACTGATATGCAGAACTTCCCAACGGATCTGTCAAAACTTTTGTAGAGCTTGAAAGCCTTTTTATTCAACGCTTTGCAGGAGCACAACATCACACCACTGTTGGTGATC
The DNA here is from genome assembly GCA_022702705.1 of Papilionanthe hookeriana x Papilionanthe teres. NCBI lineage: Eukaryota > Viridiplantae > Streptophyta > Magnoliopsida > Asparagales > Orchidaceae > Papilionanthe > Papilionanthe hookeriana x Papilionanthe teres. The sequence continues at coordinate 67,560,655 of CM040432.1, read as the reverse complement.
TGGTGGTAGAAAAACAAAAACCAGGAGAAACCTTGGTAGATGAGATTTTATGCTGGAGAAATCTCAGCATGAAATGTGAACCACAATTACAAGAACAACATGCTGTTGGAATACTGCTCAAAAATATCCATGGTCCTATAGCATTCATGCTTAAAGGATTTACGATAAAAACTTTTGAAAAATTACTCAAGTAAAGCCGCCAACCTTCGTGAAGAGGTTAAGCAAATAAGTGTAATGGTGAAAACCGAAAAGACAAAAACTATCAAAACTTTTGAAAAGAAACCTGGGAATATTGCAGAAAAAGGCAAACAGGTGATGCAAATCCAACCGGAGTAAAAGAAGCAACGACAAAATCCTTCGACATCACAGACATCACCTCAATTACAATTTCAACAATCAATCCCAGTATTAACTGAGAAGAAAATAATGCCTCAAAGAATGAATAAAGTATATTCATTTAAAACAGAAGCCGTCGGTAAAATATTTCGTAGCTTGCTTAAAATACCTGAATTTAAGCTACCAGAAGCTAAAAGGCCAGCAGATATTGATATGAAAGACAATCCTAATTATTTTCCTTATCACAGGATGCTCGGACATAAAATTGAAGAATGTTTTGTCTTCAAAGACTAGTTAGAGCGTAATTTTAAAGATGGAAATATAGTCATTCCAAAAGAATACTTCAAAGAACCTGAAAAGGGATCAGTCAATATGGTTTCGATAGAGGAACTTAATCCTAAAAACAAGGATAACATTTCTGAAGAGATCTTTGCTAAATACCAAGTTACAAAATCTCCCAAGAAAGAAAAGAAAAAGAAAATCAAGAAAATGGAAAAGATTAGAGGTCTTCCAGACATAGGGGCTGCAACTCCTTTTGTACCTTCTAGTTCATTTCACTCTTGTACTAAGATAGTTAAGTCTAGCCGAAGGACGAAAAATCCTCAAGCCAATAACTTTGTATGACTTTCTTTTTATCATGAATAATAACAATCCTAGGTTTGCGTACATTTTGTCCATTCTGGATGATGCTTCTTAGAATGACCTTTTGAATTCTAACCCTATAGACAATGCTCAAATTGTATATGATCAATCTAAAGACAACCAAACTAATGAAAATGAAAATGAGAAATCTGACAATGATACAAATGAAGATGACATTGCTACGCTTCAATTACTAAGAATTCTGATTTCTATAGGATTGGAGTCCTCGGACTCAGAAACGAATGAATCAGATAATCAACTTGAAGAAATAGTTGAAATTAAATTGAGAAGTGGAAAAATCTTACCTCCTAGGATAACTCCACAAGAAAAAGAAAAACAAATAATTACACTAGATAAGATCATTCCTCCAATATATCCTCAAACTTCTGAAGGAAGTAAGGATGATCTTCACAATAAGGTGGATTATAATGTACTGGCTCATTTGAGAAAATTACCTGCAAAATTAAGCATCTATGACGCTCTCATACTTTCCAAGGAAATGAGAGAATTGTTAATAAAGGCTCTTTCAGACCCTGACATTTGCTTAACTCTGGTGGCGATGGGAAGAAATATATGATGTCAATGGTTAATGATGATGATGTCATCATGTCATCGCCATCCAATATATCACGTCAATGTCAAGGAGTCGCCATCTAATATTAGCCTAGTTTTATTCGTATAAATCCTATGAAGGATTTAGAGAATTTTTAGGACTAATAGTAGAAAAAGGTGTTTATGATAATTCTTATATGAGGATATTCTAGAATAACGTATTCTAGAATTTTCATATTAAGAAAATCATGGTAAACTAGAGATTTCTGTTTGGGTTCTTTCGCATTTCCTACAGAGGTAAGCCTCTATAGTTAATTACATCTTAAACAATTCTCGATTGTTTAAGAAAACTTCTGATTAATGTTAATCATTTGTTTTCTAAAAGATTCATTTTAAGGAGAGATGTACCCACTATCACTCCCAAATGTCGTTATATCATGTTATTGAATACTTTAGGTATTATGTCTAACCTAAAGGTTTTGGTTTTGTTGTCATGTCGTTGTTGTGTTGAAAAGTTTCAGGTTATATGTCTAACCTAAAAGTTTTGTTTTGTTTTCAATGTTGTTGTCTTGTTGAAAAGTTTCAGGTTATATGTCTAACCTAAAAGTTTTGTTTTGTTTTCAATGTTGTTGTCTTGTTGAAAAGTTTCAGGTTATATGTCTAACCTAAAAGTTTTGTTTTGTTTTCTTGCTAATATTCCGTCGTCGGCGTTCTACAAAACAGAGTTAGCACACCCTATAACATGCAAAGAAAATCTAAACGGAATTTCTTGTCTTCATCCTGCAAAGAAAATATTGTTAGAAATAATGTCACAAAATATTTTTTTGAATGTCAAGTTATTTTGAAATGTCAATTTCATGTTAATCATGTTGTTTTATTTTTGAAATGTAAAATTTGCGTTGATTATGTCAACATCAGATTTATGTCGGTTATGTCGATTTTTGTTTGAAATGTCAAATTTATGTCGATTTTGTCAATTGAACGTTTGAAATGTCAAATTTATGTCGATTTTGTCAATTAAATGTTCGGAATGTCAAATTTATGTTGATTATGTCTATTTGAGTTCAATTTTATCGATTTAAGTTCAATTTGGGTTGAACCTAAGTTAAGGTTTGACTTAGATTAAATTAGGTTCTAGTTGGATTGAACACAAGTTTAGTTCAGTTTAGGTTAGGTTCAATATGGGTTGAACCTAAGATTTCAAGTTAAGTTAGGTTCGATGTGGGTTGAACCTAAGGTTTAGGTTAACTTGAGTTCAAGTTAGATTAGACTCAAGTTATGTTAGGTTTAAGTTAGGTTCAATGTGGGTTGAACCCAAGGTTTTGGTTAACTTGAGTTCAAGTAGGGTTGGGCTTAGGTTAGGTTCAATGTGGGTTGAACCTAAGGTTTAGGTTAACTTGAGTTCAAGTTAGGTTGGACTCAAGTTAGGTTAGGTTTAGGTTAGGTTCAAGGTAGGTTGAACCTAAGGTTTAGGTTAACTTGAGTTCAAGTTAGGTTGGACTCAAGTTAGATTAGGTTTAGGTTAGGTTCAATGTGGTTTGAACCTAAGGTTTAGGTTAACATGAGTTCAAGTTAGGTTGGACTCAAGTTAGGTAGGTTTAGGTTAGGTTCAATGTGTGTTGATCCTAAGGTTTAGGTTAACTTGGGTTCAAGTTAGGTTGGACTCAAGTTATGTTAGGTTTAGGTTAGGTTCAATGTGGGTTAAACCTAAGGTTTAGGTTAACTTGAGTTCAAGTTAGGTTGGACTCAAGTTAGGTTAGGTTTGGCTAAGTTTGGTTTAACTTGAGTCTAATATGGGCTAGACTTAAGTTGGTTTGATTTTGATTTAAGTGCAGTGTAGATTGAACCCAAGTTTGGTTTGACTTAAGTCTAATGTAGGTTAGACTTAAGTTAGGTTTAGGTTTAATTTAGGTTCAGTGTGGGTTGAACCTAAGTTTGGTTTGACTTAAGTCTAATGTAGATTAGACTTAAGTTAGGTTTAGGTTTGATTTAGGTTCAATGTGGGTTGAACCTAAGTTTGACTTAGATCTAACTAAGTTTGGTTTGACATAAGTCTAAATGGGTTAGACTTAAGTCAGGTTTGATTTTTGTTAAACCTTAGTTAATTAAGGCTTAATGGTCTTATTAAGTCTAAGGTTTAGACCTAATTAGGATTTGAATTTAGTTAATGCTTAGTTAGTTAAGAGTTAATGGTTTAATTAGATCTAATGGTTAGATCTAATTAGGGTTTAGGTTTGATTAAACCTTGGTTAATTAAGGCTTAATGGTCTTATTAAGTCTAAGGTTTAGACCTAATTAGGATTTGAGTTTGATTAAGCCTTAGTTAGTTAAGGCTTAATGGTTTAATTAGGTCTAAGGGTTAGACCTAATTAGGGTTTAAGTTTTATTAAACCTTAGTTAGTTAAGGCTTAATGGTTTAATTAGAGTTCAGGGTTAGACTCTAATTAGGGTTTAAGTTTAATTAAACCTTAATTAGTTAAGGCTTAATGGTTTAATTAGGTCTAAGGGTTAGACCTAATTAGGGTTTAGGTATGATTAAACCTTAGTTAGTTAAGGCTTAAAGGTTTAATTAGGTCTAAGGGTTAGACCTAATTAGGGTTTAAGTTTGATTAAACCTTAGTTAGTTAAGGCTTAATGGTTTAATTAGGTATAAGGGTTAGACCTAATTAGGGTTTAAGTTTGATTAAACCTTAATTAGTTAAGGCTTAATGGTTTAATTAGGTCTAAGGGTTAGACCTAATTAGGGTTTAGGTATGATTAAACCTTAGTTAGCTAAGGCTTAAAGGTTTAATTAGGTATAAGGGTTAGGCCTAATTAGGGTTTAAGTTTGATTAAACCTTAATTAGTTAAGGCTTAATGGTTTAATTAGGTCTAAGGGTTAGACCTAATTAGGGTTTAAGTTTGATTAAACCTTAGTTAGTTAAGGCTTAAAGGTTAATTAGGTCTAAGGGTTAGACCTAATTAGGGTTTAAGTTTGATTAAACCTTAGTTAGTTAAGGCTTAATGGTTTAATTAGGTCTAAGGGTTAGACCTTATTAGGGTTTAAGTTTGATTAAACCTTAATTAGTTAAGGCTTAATGGTTTAATTAGGTCTAAGGGTTAGACCTAATTAGGGTTTAGGTATGATTAAATCTTAGTTAGTTAAGGCTTAAAGGTTTAATTAGGTCTAAGGGTTAGACCTAATTAGGGTTTGTTTGATTAAACCTTAGTTAGTTAAGGCTTAAAGGTTTAATTAGGTCTAAGGGTTAGACCTAATTAGGGTTTAAGTTTGATTAAACCTTAATTAGTTAAGGCTTAATGGTTTAATTAGGTCTAAGGGTTAGACCTAATTAGGGTTTAGGTATGATTAAACCTTAGTTAGTTAAGGCTTAAAGGTTTAATTAGAGTCTAAGGGTTAGACTTAATTAGGGTTTAAGTTTGATTAAACCTTAATTAGTTAAGGCTTAAAGGTTTAATTAGGTCTAAGGGTTAGACCTAATTAGGGTTTAAATTTGATTAAACCTTAGTTAGTTAAGGCTTAAAGGTTTAATTAGGTCTAAGGGTTAGACCTAATTAGGGTTTAGGTATGATTAAACCTTATGTTTAAGGAGGTTAATTAAGTTTAGTATGTCTTTAAACCTAATTAAGGGAGTTTAGTTCTGTGTTAATTAAGTTTAATATGACCTTAAACTTAATTAAAAAGAGTTTAATTTTTATTAAACCTAATTTAGGTAAGGTTTAATGGGTTAATTAAGTTTAGTGTGTCCTTAAACTTAATTAAAGAAGTTTAATTTTTATTAAACCTAATTTAGGTAAGGTTTAATTGGTTAATTAAGTTTAGTGTGTCCTTAAACTTAATTAAAGGAGTTTGATTTTTGTTAAACCTAATTTAGGTAAGGTTTAATTGGTTAATTAAGTTTATTGTGTCCTTAAACTTAATTAAAGGAGTTTGATTTTTATTAAACCTAATTTAGGTAAGGTTTAATTGATTTAAATGTCATTTTAAGCCTTAATTGAATCTAATCTTGTCATTTTAGACTCAAGTGAGGTTTATTATTATCCTATCATAGGCTAGAACCATTTTCAAACTTAAATTGTTGATGAAATTAGTTCAATTTTACAAAAGGTCATTTTAGGATCAAAATTATTTAATTAATAAATGCTTTTAACCCTAAATTTCCAAATGTCATTCAAGATTGTTTCTATGACTTAGAAATATTTTTCCTAGGGTCATTGTCTGTTGCCCTATCATTCCTAGTCATTTGTATCTTTATTTTCTTAATTTTCAAATTTTTTATAATTATTATTTGAAATAATTACAAAGAAATTTGAAAATTCAAGAAAAGTATCCTAGGCATGTTTTCTGTCCTTAGAAAAATTATGGAAGGTCCCTAAGAACATAAAGATAAATGCCTCAAAGTTTCATATTTTTTGATTTATAAATAATTTTTAATAATTAAAATACCCCAGAGAGTATTTAATTAATTAAAAATTAAATACTAAGAATAAAATTATGATTTTTGTCTCATAATTTTCTTCTTTTCAAGAGCTTTCTAGAGGTATTTTTATTTTATTTTTAGGACCTCTGGTTAAAGAGATATGAATTTTTGAAGTTTAAGGGATTAATTTTTTTTTTTAATACCGCGCCGCCGAACTCATGCCTGTTCGACGCGTGTCCTTGGATGCGTCGAACAGGCGGGAAAATCCCGTGCAGTGGTCGGACCGTGGGGTGTTCTAAAGGCGCCGATCGGACGACGCAGAAAATTCGGGATTTAATCCCAAAATTTCGTAGCCATTGAACTTCAAACATTAATATCTCACTCATTTCTTGATGAAATTGAGTGATTGTTTTTTAAAATGCTCATCTAGACAAGTAGTATCAATCCATACGGTGATGATACACTTTTGAGCTAGCAAAATACATGATTTATTAAAAACATGAATTATTTTGCAAATATAAATTTCATACCTTGGCCACAAGTGGATCAAGTCAAATCAGACCCTATGGTTGTCTTCTTAGACCCCGAGAGAAGATTGTGGAAGTAGCAATTTGTTCCAGAAGTTGTGGTTGGAGAGGAATTTGGGAATTGGTCCTGATTTGGGATGATTTTGAAAATGGCTCAAATTGGCTCAAATGGGTTAAGCAATGGATGATGGGCTTTAGGATGGGCTTTAAAATGAACTTTAAAATGGATTTTTTATATGTTAAAGAGGCTTTTAAAATGAATTAGTCCAATTAAATATGAAGAGCCCACTTGTATTTTCATCCCTCCCCTTTAATTTCAATTTTAATTAATTTTTTTAATTAATTAAAATTGGTGGAAATTATTTGATTAATCAATTTACTAATTGAAAATGATTTCAAATTAATTAATTAATTATTTTTGTCATTTTATGTTATTTTATGATTTTTAATTTAATTTTCATTTTAATTATGTCATTTAATCAAAATGTTGAAAATTAAAACATTAATCATTTTAATTAATCAAAATAATTTTGAAATTAACTATTTGATTAATTTTGTTATCTTTATGTCATTTTTTATCAATTTTAATTAAAATAGATAAGTGTTGACCAATTTTGACTTGGGTTGACCCAAGTTAGCCCAAATTGGTTAAATTAATTTTAAGATGTCCAATGTCTGTGATTTTGTCATTGTGGTGTTTTAAATGTGTTAGTGGGTGAAAATGTTGATTTATGGGTCAACAGGACTGGTCATTAGGTCTGGTCTGACCAATTTGACCAAAGTTGACTTTTCAGGTCAAAATGGTGACCTACAGGGTCAACAGTGTAGGTCATTAGGTCTGGTTTGACCAGCTTGACCAAAGTTGACTTTTTAGGTCATAGGGGTGACATATGGGGTCAACAGTGTAGGTCATTAGGTCTGGTTTGACCAATTTGACCAGAGTTGACTTTTTAGGTCATAGGAGTGACCTATAGGGTCAACAGTGTAGGTCACTAGGTCTGGTTTGACCAGTTTGACCAAAGTTTATTTTTTATTTCAAAAGGTTGTTCTATGGGGTCAACAGTGTAGGTCATTAGGTCTTGTTTGACCAATTTGACCAAAGTTGACTTTTTAGGTCATAAGGGTGACCTATGGGGTCAACAGTGTAGGTCATTTGGTCTGGTTTGACCAGTTTGACCAAAGTTGACTTTTTATGTCAAAAGGTTGACCTATGGGGTCAACAGTGTAGGTCATTAGGTCTTGTTTGACCAATTTGACCAAAGTTGACTTTTTAGGTCATAAGGGTGACCTATGGGGTCAACAGTGTAGGTCATTAGGTCTGGTTTGACCAATTTGACCAAAGTTAACTTTTTAGGTCATAAGGGTGGCCTATGGGGTCAACATGGTAGATCATTAGGTCTGGTTTGACCAATTTGACCAAAGTTGACTTTTTAGGTCATAAGGGTGACCTATGGGGTCAACAGGGTTGGTCACTAGGTCTGGTTTGACCAGTTTGACCAAAGTTGACTTTTTAGGTCATAAGGGTGACCTATGGGGTCAACATGGTAGGTCATTAGGTCTGGTCTGACCAATTTGACCAAAGTTGACTTTTTAGGTCATAAGGGTGACCTATGGGGTCAACATGGTAGGTCATTAGGTCTGGTTTGACCAGTTTGACCAAAGTTGACTTTTTAGGTCATAAGGTTATTGACTCATTGTAAAATGAGGTCAACAAACTCAACTTGCTATTACTACCCAAAACGAAGCCTACTCATTAGAGGAATCAACAAATATTACCTTCTCTGACAATGACTTGTTGCTCGAAACAACTGATCAAAATCGTCCACTATATATTACAGTAAACATCAATGACACGATACTTTCGAAAGTTCTTATTGACCCAGGTGCTTCAATCAACATTATGAATCTGAGAACTCTTGTATACTTAGACATTGATGCCTCTCAACTATCAAGGGATACGATGATGTTTAGAGGATTCAATCAACAAGGAGAACGGGCCCTTGGATCAATAACATTGCTCTTAAAAATAGCCGACTTGGCAACGACAGCAAAATTTCATATTATTGATTCAGACACCTCTTTTAATTTCTTACTTGGCAGACCATGGCTCCATGAATATAAAATGGTTCCCTCCTCACTACATCAATGTATCAAATATTTACGAAAAGGACAAGAATTTTGTATTATAGGAGACCTGCAACCGTTTTCAATCCATGAAATCGGTATACATGAAGATGCAAGCATATTATGCTCCTATAAATAAAATAATATCTTCCAAAGAGACAACGAGTAAATATGGAAGAAAAGAACAAAGAAAAGAAAATAAATGAAAAGAATTTTTCTTCAATAAAGACAAAAGAGGCTAATTTCCGTCAGACTCACACTCGAGGTCGAGGCCGAGAACGAGGACGAAGGAGAGAAGATCCAATTGTCACAATGAAGAAACCATCGAAGTTCAAAATCCACTCCGGATTCCGAAGAAGAAACGACATCCGTGGTTGCAAAGGAACCCCAATTCAAAATATCTTTAGAAGATGAAAACAAAGAGAAACAATTTGAATCTATGTATGATAAAATCAATCATTATATACATTCTATGACTCTAACTCCAATCTCCACTTCTAAGATTGAGAATTTAATAGTCAAAGAAGTATATAATGATGAAAAAAAGCCAATTAAGTTTAGACTTAGCTCTACTTCTTCTTATACTAAAGATGATGTAAAAATAGAAGATGGAAATCTTCCACAATCAATAAAAATTCCTTTCGAGCCGTATTCTCCTTGGGCACAAAAATTCATTCAAAATAATTTAATGCTCAAACAATGGCCTTTAAAACAACCGCATTTCATTGAACAAATGTGGAATGATATTAAACGAAATTCTAACTCTAAAAAGGTGTTGGATTTGGAGTTTTGGGACCATTAGATGATACGAGAATTTTGTTTGATCGTCACGAAGAATGTGATTCCGAAACATTACTCGATCTTCCAATTGAAAATGCTCCCGGAGTTGGAAGAAGAAATTAAATCGACAATTGATGAACTAAAAGAAATAAATTTAGGAACTAATGAAAATCCAAAACCGACTTTTATTAGTTCATTCCTTAATGATGAAGAAATAAAAGACATAACTCAATTTTGATGGAATATAAAGACCGTTTTGCCTGGACTTATGATCGAAATGCTCAGTTTATCTCCGAAGTTGCGATCCATAAACTCGGGATAGACCGAATCATAAACCCGATTAAACAAGCTCCAAGAAGGATGAGTGTCGAAATAGAGCTACAAGTCATTGCGAAGTCGAGAAATTGATAGAGGCCGACTTCATACGAGAAGAAAACTATCCAACATGGCTAGCCGATGTGGTGCCGATTAAAAAGAAAAATGGACAAATAAGAATCAGCATAGACTACGGGGACTTGAACAAAGTATGTCCAAAAGATGAATTTCCTTTACCAATTCCCGAGTTAATGGTTGATATTGCATCAAAATATGCAATATTTTCTTTCATGGATGGATCATCAAGATATAATCAAATAAAAATGTTTTCGGAAGACGAAGTAAATACAGCTTTCCGAACACCCATTATCATTTTATCATTTTTTAACTATTAAATAAATTTATAATTAAATTATATTTATTAACAATATATTATACTTAAAATATTTAAAAAAATA
>CM040432.1:67538003-67543003 GCA_022702705.1 Papilionanthe hookeriana x Papilionanthe teres | reverse complement strand
ATTTAGCATTATTTTTTATTTTAAATATTTTAAGTATAATAAATTATTAATAAATATAATTTAATATATAAAATTATTTAATTGTTAAAAAATGATTTATAAATATATTTAATTTATTTATATATATAAATTTATCTATTTAATAGTATTTTTTTATTTAATAAATATATATTGGAATATATATATATATATATATATATATATATATAAAATATTTTTTTAAATATTTTAAGTATAGTTTATTATTTAAAAATACAATTTAATCATGAAAATATTTAGTAGTTAAATAAATTATAAATAAATATTTATATATATATAATTATTTTTTTATTTTAAATGTTTTTTGTATAGTTGATTATTTATAAATATAATTTAATTTTAAAAATATTTAATAGTTTAGTAAATTATAAATAAAAATATATATTGGTATATATATATATATATATATATATATTTAATATTATTCTTTTATTTTAAATATTTTAAGTATAGGATATTATTTATAAATATATTTTAATTATAAAAATTTTTACAATTTTGGTCAAAATAGTCAATTTTTGACCTAATGACCACCCATTAACCCAATAGGTCAACTTTTGACCAAAAAGTCAATTTTGGTCAAAATGGTCAATTTTTGACCCAATAACCTAGTCGTTGACCCAATATATCAAATTTTGACCAAAAAGTTTTCTTCAGTCAAAATGGTCAAATCTTGACCCAATTACCAACTCATTGATCAAATAGTTCAACTTTTAACCAAAAAGTGAACTTTTGTCAAAATGGTCAATTTCTGACCCAACGCCACCGTGTTGACCCAATGCGTAAACTTTTGACAAAAAAATTAATTTTGGTCAAAATATTCAATTTATGACCTAATGACCAATTTTATACCGAATAAGTCAATATCTGACCAAAAAGTCAACTTTTGTCAAAATGATCAATCTTTGACCCAATGACCAACCCATTGACCCAATAGGTAAATTTTTGACCCAACGACCAACACATTGACCCAGTAGGTCAATGGTTGACCAAAAAATCAATTTTGGACAAAATAGTCAATTTTTGACCTAATGAACAATTATTAACCCAGTAAGTCAATCTCTGACCAAAAAGTCAACTTTGGTCAAAATGGTCTATCCTTGTCAAAAGTTAACCCATTGACCCAATGGGTTAACTTTTGACAAAAAATGTAATTTTGGTCAAAATTGTCAATTTTTGACCAAATGACCAATAATCGACCTAAAGAAGCCAATCTCTCGACCAAAAAGTCAACTTTGATCAAAATGGTCAATCTTTGACCCAATGACAAACCCATTTACCTAATTGGTGAACTTTTGACCAAAAACTCAGCTTTAGTTAAAATGGTCAATTTCCGACCAAATGACCAACACATTGACCCAATAGGTTAACTTTTGACCAAAAAGTCAACTTTGGTCAAAATGGTTATACCTTGACCCAATAACCAACTCGTTGACCCAATTTGTCAACTTTTGACCAAAAGTCAATTTTGGTCAAAATAGTTAAAGTTTGACCTAATGACCCCCATTAACCAAATAGGTCAACTTTTGACCAAAAAGTCAACTTTGGTCAAAATGGACAATGTTTGACCCAATGACCAACTCGCTGGCCAAATTGTTCAAATTTTGACAAAAAAGTCAACGTTTGGGTCAAAATTGACAATTTTTGACCTAATGACTAATTATTAACCTAATAAGTAAATCTTTGACCAAAAAGTCAACTTTAGTCATAATTGTCAATCCTTGATCCAATAACCAACCCACTGACCCAATAGATCGACTTTTGACTAAAAAGTCAGTTTTGGTCAAAATAGTAAATTTTGACATAATTACCAATTATTGACCCATTTGGTCAACTTTTGAAAAAAAAGTTAATTTTTGACCTAATGACCACCTCATTGACCCAAAAGGTCAACTTTTGACCAAAAGTCAAATTTGGTCAAAATGGTCAATTTCTGACACAATGACCTAAAAATCAACTTTGGTGAAAATGTTCAATCCTTCATCCAATGACCAACAAATTGACCCAATTTGTTAAATTTTTACTATAAAGTCAACTTTGGCCAAAATGGTTAATCCTTGACCCAATGACCAACTTATTGACCCAATAGGTCAACTTTTGACTAAAAAGTCAATTTTGCTCAAAATTGTCAATTTTTGACCTACTGACTGCCTCATTGACCTAAATAGGTCATTTTAACAGAAAGACAACTTTGGTCAAAATAGTCAATCCTTAACCCAATGAGCAACTCATTGACCCAAGAGGTCAACTTTTGATTAAACAGTCAATTTTGATTAAAATAGTCAATTTTGACTTAATGACCAATTTTTTTACCCAGTAAACCAATCTTTGACCAAAAAGTCAACTTTGGTCAAGATGGTTAATCTTTGACATAATGCTCAACCCATTGACCCAATAGGTTATCTTTTGACCAAAAAGTCAACTTTGGTCAAAATGGTCAATCTTTGACCCAATTCACCAACCCATTGGCCTTATAGGTCAATATTTGATCAAAAAGTCAATTTTGGCCACAATAAACAATTTTTGAATTAATGACCCAATAAGTCAATCTCTCACCAAAAAGTTAACTTTGGTCAAAATGGTCAATCCTTGATCCAATGACAAACCCATTGACCCTAATAGATCAACGTTTGACCAAAAAGCCAATTTTGGTCAAAATAGTCAATTTTTTAATTAATGACCAATTATTGACCCAATAAGTTAATCTCTGACCAAAAAGTGAACTTTGGTCAAAATGGTCAATCCTTGACCTAATATTTTTATTTATAATTTATTTAATTATTAAATATTTTTATAATTAAATTATATTTATAAATAATATACTGTACTTAAAACATTTAAAATAAAAAAAACTATTATATATATATATATATATGTATATATATTTTTATTTATTTATTTATATATACATATATTTATATTTTATTTATAATTTAATTAACTATTAAATATTTTTATATTTAAATTATATTTATAAATAATATACTAAACTTAAAATATTTAAAATAAAAAAATAATATTATATATATATATATATATATATACATACCATTTTGACCAAAGTTGACTTTTTGGTCAAAATTTGACCTATTGGGTTAATGGGTGGTCATTAGGTCAAAAATTGACAATTTTGACCAAAATTGACTTTTTGATCAAAGGTTGTCCGGTTTGGTCAATGTGTTTTTCATTCGTTGAAGGATTGATTATTTTGACAAAAATTAACTTTTTGGTCAAGATTAACTTATTCGGTCATTAATCGGTCATTAGGTCAAAAATTGACTATTTTGACCAAGATTGAATTTTTGGTCAAAAGTTAACCCATTGGGTGAACGGGGAGGTCATTGGGTCAGAAATTGACCATTTGACCAAAGTTGACTTTTTGGTCAAAAGCTGACATATTTGGCCAATGTGTTGGAAAATGGATCTAGAAGTTGATCGTTTTTACTAAAGATGACTTTTTTGGTCAAAAGATGACATATTGGGTCAATGGGTTGGTCATTGGGTCAAAAATTGTCCATTTTGACCAAAGTTGACTTTTTGGTCAAAAGTTGACCTATCGGTCAATTGGTGGTCATTTGGTTAAAAATTGACTATTTTGACTAAAATTGGTTTTTTAGTCAAAAGTTGACCTATTGGGTCTATGAGTTTGTCATTGGATCAAGAATTGCTCATTTTGACTAAAGTTGACTATTTGGTCAGAGATTGATTCTTTAGGTCAATAATTGGTCATTAATTCAAAATTTTTTATTTTGACCGAAATTGACTTTTTGGTTAAATGTCGACCTATTAGCCAATGGGTCGGTCATCGGGTCAAGGATTGATCATTTTGACTAAAGTCGACTTTTTGGTCAAAAGATGTCCTAATGGGTCAATGGGTCGGCATTAGGTCAAAGATTAACCATCCCGACCAAAATTCACTTTTGGATCGAGATCGGTTTATCGGGTAAAAATCGGTCATTAGGTCAAAAATCGATTATTTTAATTAAAATCGACTTTTTGGTCAAAGTCGACATACCGGGTCAATGGGTCGCTCATCGGGTTAAAGATCGACAATTTTGACCAAAATTGTCTTTTAGTCAAAATTTGACCTATTTAGGTCAATAAGGCGGTCAAGAGATCAAAAATCGACAATTTTGAGCAAAATCGACTTTTTGGTCAAAAGTCGACCAATCGGTCAATAGGTCGGTCATCGGGTCGAGGATTAACTATTTTGGCCAAAGTTGACTTTTTAGTCAAAAGTTAACAAATTGGGTCATTTGGTTGGTCATTGGATGAAGGATTGGCCATTTTCACCAAAGTTGACATTTAGGTCATTCTGTCAGAAATTGACCATTTTGACCCAATTTAACTTTTTGGTCAAAAGTTGACCTTTTGGGTTAATGAGGTGGTCATTAGGTCAAAAATTGCCTATTTTTAACCAAAATTGGCTTTTTTTGTTCAAAAGTTGACCTATTGGGTCAATAATTGCCAATTATGTAAAAAATTTACTATTTTGACCAAAATTGACTTTTTGGGCAAAAGTCGATCTATTGGGTCGGTGGGTTGGTTATTGGGTCAAGGATTTACCATTTTGACCAAATTTATCTTTTTGTTCAAAGGTTGACATGTTGGGTTAATGGGATTGTCATTGGGTCATGGATTGATAATTATGACCAAAGTTGACTTTTTGGTCAGAGATTTACTTATTGGGTCAATAATTGGTCATTAGGTCAAAAATTGTCTATTTTGACCTAAAAAGTTGACTTTTCGGTCAAAATTTGATCAATTTAGTCAATGGGTTGATCATTGGGTCAAAAATTGACCATTTTAACCAAAGTTGACTTTTTTGTCAAAAGTTGACCTTTTTGGTTAATGGGTGATCATTAGGTAAGAAATTGACTATTTTGACCAAAATTGACTTTTTGATCAAAATTTGACTTATTGGGCAATGGATTTATCATTGGGTCAATCATTGACCATTT
>CM040432.1:67528003-67533003 GCA_022702705.1 Papilionanthe hookeriana x Papilionanthe teres | reverse complement strand
AATAAGTCAAATCTGACCAAAAAGTCAACTATGGTCAAAATGATCAATCTTTGACCCAATGACCAACCCATTGACCCAATATGTAAACTTTTGACCAAAAAGTCAACTTTAGTCAAAGTGATCAATTTTTGATCCAACGACCAACACATCGACCCGAGAGGTCAATGTTCGACCAAAAATCAATTTTGGAAAAAATAGTCAATTTTTGACCTAATGACCAAATATTAACCCAGTAAGCCAATCTCTGACCAAAAAATCAACTTTGGTCAAAATGGTCTATCCTTGGGCGAATGACCAACCCATTGACCTAGTAGGTCAACTTTTGACAAAAAGTCATCTTTGGTCAAAATGGACAATTTCTGATCCAATGTCCACCCCATTGACCCAATGGGTAAACTTTTGACAAAAAATTCAATTTTGGTCAAAATGGTCAATTTTTGACCAAATGACCAATAATTGACCCGACAAGCCAATCTCTGACCAAAAAGTCAACTTTGATCAAAATGGTCAATCTTTGACCCAATGACAAACCCATTGACCCAATAGATGAACTTTTGACCAAAAAGTCAAGTTTAGTTAAAATGGTCAATTTCCGACCCAATGACCAACCCATTGACCCAATAGGTTAACTTTTGACCAAAAAGTCAACTTTGGTCAAAATGGTTATACCTTGACCCAATAACCAACCCATTGACCCAATATGTCAACTTTTGACCAAAAAGTCAATTTTGGTCAAAATAGTCAAATTTTGACCTAATGACCCCCATTAACCAAATATGTCAACTTTTGACCAAAAAGTCAACTTTGGTCAAAATGGTCAATTTTTGACCCAATGACCAACCCGTTGGCCAAATTGGTCAAATTTTGACAAAAAGTCAACTTTTTGGTCAAAATAAACAATTTTTGATATAATGACCAAATATTAACCCAATAAGTAAATCTTTGACCAAAAAGTCAACTTTAGTCATAATTTTCAATCCTTGACCCAATAACCTACCCACTGACCCAATAGATCGACTTTTGACTAAAAGGTCAATTTTGGTCAAAATAGTAAATTTTGACATACTTACCAATCATTGACCCATTAGATCAACATTTGAAAAAAAAAAGTCAATTTTTGACCTAATGACCATCTCATTCACCCAAAACGTCAACTTTTAACCAAAAGTCAAATTTAGTCAAAACCAGTAAATTTAATAACCGATGGCTCAAATGTCAACTTCGGTGAAGATGTTCGATCCTTCTTCCAATGACCAACCAATTGACCCAATTTGTTAACTTTATACTAAAAAGTCAACTTTGGCCAAAATGGTTAATCCTTGACCCAATGACCAATCTATTGACCAAATAGGTCAACTTTTGACCAATAAGTCAATTTTGCTCAAAATTGTCAATTTTTGACCTATTGACAGCCTCATTGACCTAAATAGGTCAAATTTTGACCAAAAGACAACTTTGGTAAAAATAGTCAATCCTTAACCTAACAACCAACTCATTGATCCAATAGGTAACCTTTTGATTAAACAGTTAATTTTGATTAAAATAGTCATTTTTTGACTTAATGACCAATTTTTTACCCAGTAAACCAATCTTTGACCAAAAAGTCAACTTTGGTCATGATAGTTAATCTTTGACCTAAAGCTCAACCCATTGACCCAATAGGTCATCTTTTAACCAAAAAGTCAACTTTGGTCAAAATGGTCAATCTTTGACCCAATGACCAACCCATTGGCCTAAAAGGTCAACATTTGACCAAAAAGTCAATTTTGGTCAAAATAAATAATTTTTAAATTAATGACCTAATAAGTCAATCTCTGACCAAAAAGTTTACTTTGGTCAAAATGGTCAATCATTGATCCAATGACAAACCCATTGACCCAATAGGTCAACTTTTGACCAAAAAGCCAATTTTGGTCAAAATAGTTAATTTTTTAATTAATGACCAATTATTGACCCAATAAGCTAATCTCTAACCAAAAAGTGAACTTTGGTCAAAATGGTCAATCCAAGACCCAATGATAAACCCATTGACCAAATATATTTATTTATAATTTATTTAATTACTAAACATTTTTATAATTAAGTTATATTTATAAATAATATACTATACTTAAAACATTTAAAATAGAAAATACTATTATATATATGTATATATATATTTATTTATTGATATATATACATATATTTATATTTTATTTATAATTTATTTAACTATTAAATATTTTTATATTTAAATTAAATTTATAAATAATATACTATACTTAAAATATTTAAAATAAAAAAATAATATTATATAAATTTATATATATATATATACATACCATTTTAACCAAAGTTGACTTTTTGGTCAAAAGTTGACCTATTGGGTTAATGGGTGGTCATTAGGTCAAAAATTGATTATTTTTACCAAAATTGACTTTTTGGTCAAAGGTTGTCCTGTCGGGTCAATATGTTTGTCATTAGGTGAAGGATTGATTATTTTGACAAACATTAACTTTTGGTCAAAGATTGACTTATTTGGTCATTAATTGGTCATTAGGTCAAAAAGTGACTATTTTGATCAAGATTGAATTTTTGGTCAAAAGTTAACCCCTTTGGTCAACGGGGAGGTCAATAGGTCAGAAATTGACCATTTTGACCAAAGTTGACTTTTTGGTCAAAAGTTAACATATTTGGCCAATGTGTTGGTAATTGGATTAAGAAGCTGACCGTTTTTATCAAAGATGACTTTTTTGGTCAAAAGATGACCTATTGGGTCAATGGGTTGGTCATTGGGTCAAACATTGTCCATTTTGACCAAAGTCGATTTTTGGTCAAAAGTTGAACTACAGGTCAATGGGTGGTCATTTGGTCAAAAATTGATTATTTTCGACTAAAATTAAAATTCTTGTCTGAAAGTCGACTTATTGGGTCTATGGGTTTGTCATTGGATCAAGGATTGACCATTTTGACTAAAGTTAATTATTTGAGTGGGAGATTGACTTATTAGGTCAATAATTGGTCATTAATTCAATTTTTTTTGCTTTTGACCAAATTGACTTTTGGTCGAATGTTGATCTATTAGGCCAATGTGTTGGTCATTGGGTCAAAGTTGATCATTTTGACCAAAGTTAACTTTTTGGTCGAAAGATGTCCTATTGAGTCGATGGGTTGCAGCATTAGGTCAAAGATTAACCATCATCGATCAAAGTTGACTTTTTGGATCAGAGATTGGTTTCTTCGGTCAAAAATTGGTCATTAGTCAAAAATTCATTAATTTAATCGAAATTGACTTTTTGGTCAAAGTTGACATATTGAGTTAATGGATTCGTTCATTGGGTTAAGGATTGACAATTTTGACAAAGTTGTCTTTCAGTCGAAATTTGACATATTTAGGTCAATTGAAGCGATTGATAGATCAAAATTCGACAATTTTGAGCAAAATTGACTTTTTTTGAAAAGTTGACCTATTGGGTTAATAGCTTAGTCATTGGGTCGAGGATTAACTATTTTGGTCAAAGTTGACTTTTAGTAGAAATTTAACAAATCGGGTCAATTGGTTGGTCATTGGGTGAAAGATTGACCATTTTCACCAAAGTCGACATTTAGGTCATTGTGTCGTAAA
This sequence comes from Papilionanthe hookeriana x Papilionanthe teres, assembly GCA_022702705.1. Lineage (NCBI taxonomy): Eukaryota > Viridiplantae > Streptophyta > Magnoliopsida > Asparagales > Orchidaceae > Papilionanthe > Papilionanthe hookeriana x Papilionanthe teres. Next base: position 67,529,399 of record CM040432.1, on the reverse strand, counting down.
TTGACCATTTTGACCCAATTTGACTTTTTGGTCAAAAGTTGACCTTTTATGTCAATGAGGTGGTTATTAAGTCAAAAATTGCCAATTTTGACCAAAATTGACTTTTAATTCAAAAGTTGCCCTATTGGGTCAATAATTGGCAATTATGTAAAAAATTTACTATTTTGACCAAAATTGACTTTTCGGACAAAAGTCGATCTATTGGGTCGAATGGGTTGGTTATTGGGTCAAGGATTTACCATTTTGACCTAAGTTATCTTTTTGTTCAAAGGTTGACATGTTGGGTCAATGGGTTTGTCATTCGGTCAAGGATTGATAATTATGACCAAAGTTTACTTGTTGGTCAGAGATTCTTATTGGGTCAATAATTGGTCATTAGGTCAAAAATTGTCTATTTTGACCTAAAAAGTTGACTTTTTGGTCAAAATTTGACCACTTTAGTCAATGGGTTGGTCATTGGGTAAAAAATTGATCATTTTGACCAAAGTTGACTTTTCGGTCAAAATTTGACCTATTTGGTCAATTGGTGGTCATTAAGTCAAAAATTGACTATTATGATCAAAATTGACTTTTTGTATAAATTTGACTTATTGGGCAATAGGTTTGTCATTGGGTCAATCATTGACCATTTTGTCCAAAGTTGACTTTTTGGTCGGAGATTGACTTATTGGGTCAATAATTGGGTCATTAATTCAAAAAATTGACTATATTGGTCATTAGGTCAAAATTAATTATTTTGACCAAAATTAAATTTTTTGGTCAAAAGTTTAGTCATTGGGTCAACTGGAGTTCATTTTGTCGAAGTCGACTCATTTTGACTAAAATTAACTATTTGGTCAAAAGTTGACATATTTTGGTCAAAAGTTAACTTATCGGTCAAAAGTTAACTTATCATTTGACCAAAGTTGACTTTTTGGTCAAACGTTGACTTATTGGCTCATTTGGTGGTCATTCAGTAAAAAATTGACTAGTTTGACCAAAATTGATTATTTGGTCAAAAGTTGACTTATTGGGTCAACGGCTTTGTCATTGGGTTAAGGATTAAATATTTGGACCAAAGTTGACTTTTTGGTCAGAGATTCACTTATTGAGTGAATAATTGGTCATTAGATCTACTAATTAACTCTTTTGACCAAAATTTACTTTTGGTCAAAAACTGAGCCTATCGGGTCGATGGATTAGTCTTTGGGTCAATAGGGTGGTCATTCGGTCGAAATTGGCCATTTTAACCATAGATTACTTTTTGGTCAAAGTTGACTATTTTGACCAAAATTGAATTTTTGGTCAAAAGTTAACCTATCGGGTCAACGGGGTGGTCATTGGGTTAGATATTGACTATTTTGATCAAAGTTGACTTTTGGTCAAAAGTTGACCTTTTTGGTCAATGAGTTGGTAA